>CM038119.1:29623228-30037326 GCA_001642375.2 Mentha longifolia
TGAGGGTAAATGGTTAAATATACCCAAAATAAATAACTATATAAGTTTTATACCCACCACTTTAAAAGTATAAGTTTGATATCCAAAATCAAATAAAAAGATAAAGTTACCCTTAAAAAGTAAGTGTGACTCACGGCTACTCTAATCTCACGGTTAAATTAAAATTTAAACCGTGAGGATCTCATTTTAACCGTGAGTTAATTAAAAAAAATTATTAAATAAATTCTGAAATTCATTTATTCACCAACAACCAAATGAGCAAAAGTTACATTTCATTAATTGAAATAACAGTAAAAGTGAACAATATTTCTTTAACAACAACAAAATTCAAACAAATCGTGACATTCGCACTGTAAAAAGAAGAAGGTCCTCAATTTTACCTACGATTTTGGTAAATTTTGCCTCCGATTTTGGTGATTTTTTGAAGATATTGTGGGTATTTGGCGCATTGTTGAAGATATTTTCATTATATTAAAGGTATGCTCGGTTTATTTTTCTTTTTTTGATGTTTTTATTGTGTAAAATAGGGAAAAATCGTATGAATTTAAAATATAGTTTTTATTGATTTTTTTTTTGTAGGAAATCATGTTTTATTTACTTAATTTATATGAATAGTGGTTAGAATATATGTTTATAACGTATTTATCGTTAATATTAAAGTAATTACTCCATTAATAGGTTTAGACTGTTAGATATTATAGTGATTAAGATTAAATTAAGGAATTTGAGATTTATTAAAATTATTTACCGGTTTTAAACAAATATCCACGGCGGAACAATTATTTAACGTGATACTCACGGTTAAAACCATGATTTAACCGTGAAACTGACGGTTAAAAAGACTATTTAACCGTGAGGGTCACGGTTAAAAGCATTATCTAACCGTGGAAACTTACTTTTAACGGTTAAGTAATTGCTTTAACCGTCATCATTCAACCGTGAGAGAGGTTGAAACCGTTACATTGTAAATTTTTTGCTTTTCTTTTATTTATTTGATTTTTTTCTTCGTTTTTTCTGCAGCTATGTCTCGGGTGAAATTATTTATTCGTCACAGTGGACATTTTGAGCGAACCACTTATGTAGGGGGCGATCGTGTTTTGATGCATATGGCATCGACCGAAATTACATATTCGAATCTATTACAAGCGATTCGTGAACAACTAGGTGAAGAATCTGATTATTTGTTGTACTATTTGAGTGATACCGAGGACGGGAAGAGTAAGGTCATTTTGAGGACCGACACTGATTTGTTGAGATTGATTGTGGAGCAGAACACTAAGGCAACTGTTTTCGTCATCAACAAAGATAAGGGAATCGCCCGGAGCAGTCCTAGGACACACGGTTCTAGGGTATATACAGGTGTGAATATCGAGGAGCCGAGGCCGGAGGCTCTACATTCGGACGAAGAAAGGATTGATGAAGACGAGGAAGAGAGGGTTGAGGATGATGATGTCGCCCAAGATATGGCTGAGGAAGCACGAGATGCCATAGATCTCTCTGACTTATTCGAGAAGCTTACCATGGAGTTCGGTGCATGGATCCGAGAGCCGAGACGGGTTGATAGGATCATTGGGCATCGCAATATTCATTCAGAGTCCCAACCTACCGAAGACCACGTGGGCACGGCCGATCCGGATGCTATCCGAGATTGGTTGATTCCTCACGTTCATCTAAACACTGCGCTGCCGTTGGGGTTGATCGATCCAGATTATTACACGCCCTCTGCTAGTCAGTTGCGAGAGGGCGGCCTGTTCAAGAGAAAAGATGATTTGTCGGTAGCAGTTGGATTGCATCAAATGGAGAACCGGCTTCAATATAGAGTTGAGAATTCGGACACTTACCGTGTGGGGTTCAGATGCAAGAACGAGGGGTGTGAGTACCTGGTGCGGGCAAAGCACATTGGGGGTATATGGCGCATCGGCAAGTACCGTGGTATCCAGACATGCTTATTCGATATAGACGGGACGACACCGCTTCAGTACCCTGTGAATGTTCTAGGAGCATTCTATGCTCGGAGATTGATCACTGATGGTGTTGTACTTAAGCCGAAGGAGATGGTTAACAAAATGCGAGCTGAGTACGGCATTCAGATCGACTACAGTTTCGCACTGCGAGCGAGGAACATCGCGATAGAGATGACATATGGAGGATTTGTGGAGTCGTACAGTAGACTCCCATCTTATCTGTATCTATTGAAGCAGAAGAATCCAGGTACTGTGTATGATATATCCACTTCCCCGATCGACGATCGATTGTGCTATTTGTTCCTCGCTCTAGGACAGTCCTTGCAAGCATTTCACAATGATTTGCTCCGTTCGGTTATCGTAGTCGACAGGGCACACCTTAAGGGAAAAAACAAGGGGACTCTTTTCGTGGCTTGCACGAAAGATGGGAACGAGCATGTCTTTCCACTTGCCATTGGATTTGGGCCGATCGAGGATGATGATTCATGGACTTGGTTTCTTACTAGGTTGCATCATTATTTAGGACCGCCTCAAGACCTTCTGATAGTCTCCGATGGCCATATCAGCATCGCAAATGCCATTAGGAATGTCTTCCCACATGCGCATCATGGTCTTTGCTTTCATCATCTGATGAAAAATCTTGTTGGATTTCGGAGGGGCTCACTAGGCATATTCGAAGCTGCAGCATATGCACACTCGGATGCTAAATTTGAAGAATACATGAAGGCCTTGATGGACATGAGTGTGGAAGGTGGTGGGATATACCAGAGGCTGTGTGACATCGGCTTGCATCGGTGGGCGCGTAATAAGTGCCTTGTTCCACGCACTAGTTTCATAACTTCAAATGTTGCTGAGACGATGAATGCTAGACTCCTGTGGGCTAGGCGATTGCCCATTTGCGCCATGATTGAGGCTTATCGGATTATTGTGGAGAAGTGGTTTGAGGAGCACCGGCGCAACGCCCAATCAAGGGACCACGAGCTGACTGAGAACGCGTACTTGAAGATGTCTGCATCTGCAGAATGGGCCCGTCACTACACCGTTAGAGAGTCAATGGTGCCCAACGTGTATAGGGTCGAGGGCGACACTGGTGATTACCTTGTGGACCTTCAAAACGGGACTTGCGACTGCCGTGAATGGGAGCTGGACTTGATGCCTTGTCGTCACGCTTGTGCTGCTGTTGGGTATGCATTTCGTTCATGACTATTCATAATGTTTAACGGTTTGAATTACCTTATGTTTAATATCCGTTTGAATTTATTATGTTTAATGGTTTGATATTTCAGATTTGCTGGAGGCCGTGCTACTGACTATGTCAGTTATTATTTCAAACAATCGACGCTCCTGGCAACCTATTAGCCCAACATTCAACCGGTTCCCCATCCACAAACTTGGATAGTGCCCGATTTCATTTCTTCTCAAGTGGTTAGGCCGCCTATTGTTGATAAGCAAGCAGGTAGACCGCGATTGAGGAGAGCGAGATCAACAGTGGAAGATCTTCCGGAAAATCCACAAAGATGCGGTCGGTGTGGTCAACACGGACACAAGAGACGTACATGCACTGCACCTTTACAAATCGGAGGCCAAGATCTCAATAGACCGCCAAACGAAGATGGTGTGCAACGGCGAAGGGCAAAAACTTGTACCATTTGTCACCAACAGGGTCATACTAGGCCTAGATGCCCAATGAGAGATGTTAATTAAATTAAATTAAAAACTCATAAAGTGTTTGAATGCGGTTAAACAACAATTATGGACAATTGTTACACTTCTCTCTGTTACACTTCAGTGATGTTTTTTTTATTTATTTATGGAAAATTAACGGTTTTTTTGATTTGTAACCGTGTCAAATGTAACCGTGAACAGTTAAGTAGAATTTATTTCAAAATGAGAAAATACAATTAACCGTGAGTGCTCACGGTTAATAATCAAATAAACCGTGAGCACTAACAGTTTCTTTGATTCTTAACCGTGAGCTCACGGTTAAAAATTAAATAAACCGTTATAGTTGCAATTTTTATTGTATTTTTTAGCCATTTTATCTAAATTATTTAGAATGTTTTAAAATATAATATTGTATGACAGTTAGATTTAAAACATAATCGTGAGGTCATATTTTATCCGTTAACACTATGACCGTGAACCCTAAAAATTGTATTTTAATTGATATAAATATATTTTAGATGAAATGTTAATTGAAAAATTCTATCTAATCTAATCTAAATCTACACTACGTTGTGACAGGGAGAATATTCGTTTCCCAACCTCAGCGCGAAACCCGGAGAGATACCTCACACCAATCCTCTGAAGGCGTGGCTTCTTCAAGACGAAGATACGATCAATGTACATATAAGCGAGGGGGCCGTATGAAACACCGTCCTTCTGTATGTACTGTTGCTCAAGGGGAACCCAAACAACCTCCAGGAAATCAGTTTGCTTCTGCAGCCGCGGATGTTGATCCCAATACCCAACTTGTTGTAATACTCTGGGCCACAATTTCATGATCGGATAGAGCTGCACCTTCCGGGTGAATCTGTCGGCTGCACTAGGCATCGTATGTAGCAGCGAGTCGTATACCTCCATCGTCCACTGATCAGTCAGTACCCGGCAGATAACCCAGTGGTCTCCGGTTACGTGGCAAACAAACACAAACTGCATACATAAAGCGAGGACTCGACTAAACTTATGTATAAAGCACTAATAATAATACGTACTCAAAACATAAAGTTAAAATGAAAGAACTTACACAAGTTGCGTTCATCCAAATATCGTACGACCCGATGCCGTGAAACCAGTTACCGAGATCATTTGACAGCTTGTAATCACGATACTTCAGCTTTGACTTCGCCATTGCGATCTGGTCTCCACTGTGAAAATCCATCAGTGCTGTCCTCAGATCGTACTGTCAAATGATATACTAACAGTTAGAGAATACACAAAAAAAATGAATAATTATAATTATTATTCATTGAATATGTCAAAGAAAACTCACATATACGCTCATTCCAAGCAAAATGGTCCGCCTCTCATTCAGAGACGGACACAAAGACAGTCCGTGTTGGAGTCGACTCCACCAGCAAAGCACATACAGCTGCATTATCTAAAATCCACAGATTATTATGAAAACATAATAAACAACAATTTATCAAAAATAATAAAAACACAAAATAAGCACGTGTGAGGTACCTCGGCGCTGAACATGACGTCGGGGTGTTCAATTTGATCGAACAATTCCTGCGTCCTGCTGGTTCCAAACGACACATTCTGGCCCGCTTGCTCTGAATATCCTGTACATCTCCTTAATCGAAGAGCCGGAGTACGGTGTGACGATATTCGGCACAAATGGGCTCTGTAAAGCAGCAGATGGCCTCACATCCCGTTGCCCAACATGAGTGCGCCGCACAGGCGTCTGTCCTGCCACGTCAGAGTCGGCATCACTGTACTCACCGGCGTTATTGTACTCACCGGCATTCCTCTGCTGCATCTCCGGAAAGTGAATCGACTGAGGATGAGGCTGCACATGCTGCAGCACGGGATGCACCCAATGATCCAGTGGCATATTCTCAATCTCCCGATAATAAGACGAGTGCGAAGACTCCTCGTCGTGGACCTCAACCTCTCGAAATGGAGGCGTCCTTGATCGCTCCCGTGCTACCGGCTCCGTAACAAAGCCGACCATATGCTCGAAATCCGGAGCAGCCTAGGGGGTAGGTGGTCTCTGGTCAATGTAGGGAGCTTCCTGATCGTCTCAATCTCCCTGGCCCCGGCCTCCAGAGGGCACGTTGCTGGCATGTGACGGTGCTCGATGATGAGATTGAGAGCCACGGCTCGAGGAACTCCTCGACTTCCCGAAGATCCCCTTGAGGTGCCCGGCTATGGACTTTGCGATACGAGCCATCACCCCGGTCTCCGACTGCTCTTGGGCCAATTTCTCCATGAACTTGTCGGCCCACGCATCGTTATCACATCCTCGGGGGCACGGATGCCCATGCACGCAACAGACGAGGCCCGGGGACCGATCGAGGACAGAAGTATCGACACGCGGCCTCTTCGACGTGCTGGTACGAGCCCTTTGGGCTTGGAGAGGACGTCCACCATCAGAATTTGCCCTGGTGGCACGAGGTTGGCGACCACGACCGGGGACTACATCCCTAACATCTCGACACCTCAGCCGATCGATCACTCTTGCCATACCTCTGGCTTCTCTCGATTGCCTCTGGGCTGGAGGCGCTTTCTTCCACGAGTGGCGCGTAATCGTCTGAAATCGAACCATCAATAGGTCTGGATTCTCGAAAATGCTAAGAAAATAAAACGACGCCATTTCCTTAGCATCGGGTTTGAGCGTGGGGTTTACTAGGAGCTGCAAAAAAAAACATAACAATTATTAAAAAAAAAATACACGCTTTATCACGGTTTGATTAAAGATTTGACCGTGTGAGCTCACGGTTAAATTTGAGTTCGAACCGTGAGAGTGCATCTCACGGTTCGATCTCAAATTTAACCGTGACCTCACGGTCAAATCCATAATCAAACCGTGTGACTCCATAATCAAACCGTGATGTTGAGATCTCACGGTTTCTTTCATTTTTAACCGTGAATCTCACGGTTTTTTTAAAATTCAACCGTGTGACTTAGAATATATGCGAGAATTAATCAAATTAAATAAAAAAACAAAACAATTTCAATTAATTCACCCATATTGATTAAAGAAATTAAACCTCACGAATATTATTCATTTAAAATTTAATTAAAATTAATGACGTACCCTTGGATTGTTGAAAAAATCAACAAAATCATCGGTCGAGCCATCCATTTCCCATCGCTTTAGTCGGGGATATTGGTGGTTGTTCAAGCGTCTACCACACTTCTCCCCTAAACTTGGAATGGCCTCGAATGCCCAAAAATACAACGCCCAGACAGGACCATATAAATGGTAGGTAACAGAAGTACCTTTGCCTCCAATTTCTTTGGGGTCCTTCTTTGCCACTCCGAGCTGGTGACACATTATTTGGAACCCCTATGATCCCCATGGAAAAGTCCCCCACCGTTGTAGGTCCTCGGCCAACGTCCATACCCAATCATCAACGTTTCTATCGTAGTCTCTACGCAATATCAAGTAGTAGTAGCAAAGGATGTTGGCGGCCTTCAAGTATTGATCCAACATCTCTACAACTCGAGACGCATCAGTAAAATCCTTCCACAATTGTTTCACTTTCACCTTAACTCCATTGCCGCCGTAGTAAGTATGGTAGAGGCTTGTAATTGGGATGATGTGGTTGTTGCCGTGAGGATTAAAGGACGACTCACCGAATATTAATCCGGTGACAAGGCAGAATTCTTCAGGCCCAAACCGAATATCCTGGCCACCCACATGAAACAATCTTTCGAATTCATGTCCGTCGCCCCTCCATAGCTCTCGGGATAACAGCTCGTGCAAGGCACGTTTCGCATTGCCGGTCTTCCTCATCGTGCATAACCGGGGGAAAGGAGATACCTCGCTGAATTGCCTAACCAATCCTTCTCCGCCTATACGCATAATCGAATCTATGATCGACGGAATAGCATAGTCCCGATGGTAACAATTTATTTCACCCGAAAATCCTTGCATACGTGGCCTATACCAATTAAACCTAGGCTGCAAAAGAAAAAGAAATAAACACAAAGCGCGAATTAATTGATTAGTTAATTTTATTCAAAAAATCACAAATTCTGCAAAAAAAAAAATAGCTTCTCACGGTTGAAACATAATAGAAACCGTGAGGTCTCACGGTTACAATTCATTTCTAACCATGAGCACTACTTTTAACGGTTAGATTTAAGCCACGTGGAGCTCACGGTTTGAATCTAACCGTGAGCTCACGGTTTGGTTAAAATCTTGACCGTTAAAAGTAAAGCTCACGGTTTAAAATGTATCCAAACCGTGAGGCATCACGGTTTCTCTTAAATCAAACCGTGAGACGGGAATTTAACTTCATCTTCTACGGATCTATTTTCCAAATTTTGCAGATTTATGCATACAAATTCATGAATTCAAACCCACAAATCGAAGGAAATAAACACATTATAATTCTAATTTTATTCTAAAATCATAAAACTATAAACATGCTTAAAATTCACCAAAAAAAACTAAACATTCAAGTAAAAACTGTAAATTTAAAAAAAAATCCTAAAAAATTTACTAACCGGCGCCGGCGGATCGGGAATGTTTTCCCGTTCTTCCCTCGTCGGAATTCGGCGACATGGCTGTGACGGACCTTCATTGCCTTCATCTTCGTTACCCGAATGGTCTCGGAATCGGCCATTGCTTCTTTTCTCTCCGGCGCCGGCTAAATAGTATCTCACGGTTGAGAAAAAAAAAGGGGGCTAGGGTTCACGGTTTCAATTGAATCGTGAGAGGGAGAGAGATTGAGAGAGACGTGAGAAGAGAGTGAGATTCAGTGGGGTAGATTTTTTTTTTAATGCTAAGAATAAATTGTAAAGTGGGGCCCACTTTCCCTTTTGTTTTATTTAAAATGTGAGTAATGGTTGAGGTTATTTCTGTCATTTCATTTCATTTTGGGTATAAAACTTATACTCTTCAACTTGTGAGTATAAAACTTATATACTTATTTGTTCACCAAGTTTTGATGGGTATTTTCGGAAAATCGAATTTAGAAAGCGACACCGCAACTTTGCGACCCAATTTCAACACATAATCATTATCGTGACATCTTATTAAAAGTAGTAATTAAAGAAATCTATAATAATACAAATTAAAATGGTGGCCGCCCCTTAATTTCATAACCGTATAATATATGCAATTTTGTTGTACAACTCCATATGATTTAGGGACACATTTGGGTCAGCTGGAGGTACCGTGCGATCGGGCTAAAACAATGACACTTTTATTCATATAGATTGATATTTTTCTGTATAAAAATTGATACTTTTAAAAATTGTCATTTTATTCGTAAAATAATTATGTTAAAGATTGACATTTTTATTCATATAGATTGACATTTTTCTGTATAAAGATTGAAACTTTGGGCCCGGCTGCACGGTGCCTCCGGCTGACACAAGTTTTTGTCTATGATTTAAAGGAGTATCCGTATAATTAATGTTTGATTGTGACAATTAATAAAAAAACCAATTATTTGTCCTTTCACCGCCACCTTCCAATCATCCTATAGATACACTTAATTAATTTGACATGGTCGATTTGATCAATCTCAATTGGATTTAGGATTTATGTCATTTATTATAAATTTGAATATAATTATGATTATGTTGATCGTATTGTTTAAATTATTTCGTCCATCTCCAGCTGCTATTCTTCTCTTGCAAGATTAGAAACGTATATTAATCCCTATGTTAATAGCAATTAAATTAATTAATTATAATAGCATTAGACATTATCTGATTTATATAAAATCGAGATACGTACTACTAAAATTTTTGAAGCAAAAATAATACTAGTATATCGTTTTCTTGAACTACATGAATTAGTCAAACAACTCTATTTGGGACTCATATCTTGTACTAATATTATGGGATCTCGTTTGTTTGAGAGTGTGATACAAAGATTGATATGTTTCAAAAATATCTTGTACTCTGTCTATCGCAAAACAAATGAGCTGTTTTTATTTTTTATTTTTTAAATATAATTGAGTTACAAAATAATGAAACATGACATTTGTAATAAGACAGAGGGAGTACATTATGGGTTATTATAGGAGTATTTAGTTAGGAATATTATATTATTTGCAATATTATTATTAATTTATGACAAGAGTGTGAAATTTTAAAAGTTTGAGTATTTGAATCAATTAAAATACGATTTACAATTATATAAATTAGGATTAATTGAACCCTATCTTATTTTATACAGAAACCTCGTATTTCCATCTTAACAAATGTAAAAAATACACTATACACACCTATTGAGGTTTGGTAGTATAATGCTGATAACGGTAAAACGTCTAATCCATCGATTAAGATTAACAAAATAAAAAAAAACACACACACACAAATAAAATTAAATTTATTTGATTCTCTGTTCAATACCGGCTCTAATTGTCCAACAAAATATTCCTTAATTTCAGCCTTTTTATTGTACAAACAAAGTTAATAATATAACATCCAAGACCGGTATTTTGTGGGGGAGTGACTATAGCATGAGAAAATGATTTCCCCCAATCGTATTGGTAATTGGAATTCAAAGTTTTCAAGTAGTAACGCTACTTACAATTACAATTAACTTTAATAATTCCCACCTATTAACAAAAGTAGCCTTGATAAGGAAAAATTAATGAGTATTGATAGAAATAGCATTGATTTAGTCAAAGTAAGAAGAGGATGAGAGAGAGGGGATAGATTCCGAGGAGACCCACGCGTCCCATTAATACCTAATCCCACATCTCCGCCGCTCTCCAACATAACTTTATCCATTCCCAATTAGTGGTATTTTTTTATTTAATCTAAAAATAAGAATACATTTTATTTGTTTCTTTATTTTATACTCTATTCGTCTCACTTCAATAGTCGTATTACTTTTTGACACAAATTTTTATGAGAGTATATTTAAAGATAAAATATAATTTTTAATAATTTAATACAAATATTATTATTTTAAAACTAAAGCATCATGCATAAAAATATATTGATGTCTGATTTACACTTTTTTTAATTTAGTATACAAATCGTAAAAATCGAAGAAACAAATTAAGAGGTTATGATAATTTAAACTTTTACAATTGAAATTATATCGGGATACGTGTTGATAGACGAGTGGATGAAGAATGATTACTGGTACATTTAATGGGCTAATTCTTTCTATTTAAGTAAACATGACTACTAAAATGAAGTAGTCCAATATAGAATACATAACTGATGTGGTGAATCGAACGAATTACCTCACATATATTTAAGAAATACTCCCTCCATTTCTTTCAATTAGCTACATTTGCTTTTGGCAATTCTGACACGCTTTTCCACGCTTTTTGATGATGAATTTTAAAATAGATTTTTGAAGATTTTTTTCTTTTACGGGATACTCCGACTGTCCGAGTATCCCGTAAAAGAAAAAAAATTTCAAAAATCCATTTTAAAACTCATCATCAAGAAGCGTGGAAAAACGTGCCAGAATTGCCAAAATGAAATGTAGCCTATTGAACGAAATGGAGGGAGTATAATCTTTTGAAAGAGGAGGAGGTTGTATTTTAATACCACCTCCTACTAGCTATTTGGTCCCCAACTTTCGCTTAATTCGATTTAAACGCCCCTATATCATACGTCTTTTCACCTATCGCGTTTCCTCCTCACTCCCACGCTATTCAACTACCTGTTTACACGTGTATATGCGTTCTTGTTCTATCCACGTACTTTGCTTACACATTTATAAATCATCATTAACGTGTTAATACCATAATTAATTACTCCTTTCATTTTTTAAGTGTATTATTTCATCAAATCACTCCTTTCATTTTTTTTCTTAGTATCTATTTTTTATAAAATATAATGTTGATTTTTTATTTTTATAATCCCCCTTTATTGTTTTCTAGTTCCTTCGTAGCTGAGATTTTTTTTCCCTCATTTGTGTGTTTTGATTTAGTTAATATCTTCATAATATGGCATTTGATATTGAGTACTTGTTTTCTTCGAAAAATATCTTTTTTTTTGGAATCTTGGCATTCCTGACTCTGTCCCTGATTATAGATAAAAAAAATTAATAAATTTATATTTTAACCTAATTTAAAATACTCTAATTTTGAACATCAGCTTATGTCATTAATTATAAGGATAAAATGAGAATAATAAAAATATCTTTTTATATCAAATTTTAAAAAAATAGAAATGATGCGTCTATAGTTTGTATAGCAAACGTCTTATTTGTTCTTGACGGCGAATTAAAGCTCCAGTCAAAGTTGTTAAAGATTAGTGTAAATTTCCGCAATAATACACAATTGACATTTGTTCCATTTATAACAGTCTTGATACTTTACGTTGGAATAGTATACATAATGATAGGGATGACAATTTTACTCGCGGGTACCCGCCCCTAATGGGGCAGGGATGGAGGGAAGATAATCGGGGGCGGGGCGGGGATGGGTATAGAAACATGTACCCGGGTCGTGGCGGGTTTACAAATCCCCGCCCCGATAATTAAATTTAATATATATATTTATAAATTATATTTAAAATTTTAATAAGTTTAGTATTTAATTATTATTGTTTGATAAATTTTTAAAATAATTTACAATTCTTTTATTTTTTTAATAATGATTATAATTTTAATTAATTTTTTTTAACAAAAAATTATTTTTTATTATAAAAAATCATTTTTTTATTAAAATAAATAAATTAAACGGGTACCCGTCAGGTACCCTTCCCCCAGCGAGTAATCCCCGCCCCGCCCCCGCTTTAATTTAAATGGGTATGGGGCCGGGTACGGGGGGGATTTTCTGAGGCGGGTATGGGGCCGGGGAAGTCATACCCGGCCCCGCCCCGACCCGTTTACATCCCTACATAATGAACATATTATAAATATATATATTATTAGAAAATATCGTTATTTCCAAAAGAAATAAAATAAAATGAAATAAATAAAATTGACAAACTTATCTTGCAATAATTTCTAATTTCAAATACGGGTATCTTGATTTTATTTTTATTTTTATGTTGATTACTGATTGCAAAAACCAAACATCGATTTGATGGAGCGAATCTTTAAATGTCGATAATTACATTGACTTCTAGAGAGATTTATTTATTGAAAAAAATTATAACACCTATAATACATCATACTACCTCCATCTCAATTACTTATGTACATATACAGTAGATTCCAAAACCAATGCAAAATTATTAAAGTGTGAAGTGAAGGGGTGAAGTGATATAAAAAGTGTGAAGTGAAGGGTGAAGTGATATAAAAAGTGTGAAGTGAAAAAGTGAAGTGATATAAAAAGTGTGAAGTGAAAGGTTGAAGTGATATAAAGTGTGAAGTGATAGAGAGAAGTGATATAAAGTTATTTCTATTTTAAAAAACGTACATAATTCGTAAGACGGACTAAAACGGAATACGTACATAAGTATGTGAGACGGAGGTAGTACTTATCTAAAGTATTTGGTGGTTATGTTTTAACTTTAAGGAGTGAACACTGCATTCGAATATTGCAAAAGCAAAATGGTGGATGATGATATTAAAAACAAAAAATAAAGGGTGAACTTTAGATATACCCTAAAATTATAAGAGTATAACTTTTATACCCTATATTATAAAACTATAAGTTTTATACCCTATTTCTAAGGAAAAGTCCAAAAAATCCTTACTATTGGACCCACTATCTTTAAGATTAATAATAAAACAAAAAACAATAATGGGGCCCACTAAAACCTAAAGAAACAAACAAAATCCTTCTCTCTCTCACGTCTCTCTCTACACGCCCAATTCCCCTTGTGACCGTGTAAACCCAAACCCCCACAAAAAAAAAAAAACCGTTGAAGCTATAATTCCTCTTTAAAAAAAAAAAAAACTGAAAATGGCGCATAGTGATAATGATTCCGGCAATGAAGGAACTTCCAACCGGCGTCGAGTGCCGACACGAGAAGAAAGGGAGAATCTTCCTTACCCGCCGGATCCGGTGAGCATTTCACCGGACTGAAATTTGATTTTTATTGCCGTTTTTTTTAGATTTGAAGCATGTTATTCGTTTTGTACTTGTTAGGATATATAATAATGTGTTTACATGCCTTAAATGTTGATTTACTTCGTATTTGTGATGATTTACACGTTAATAGCATGAATTGAAATTTCTGAATTTCAGTTGTTTACAATTACACGGTTGAGTTCTAATTTTAACCGTGTACATGGTTAAAATTAGAAGTCAACCGTGTAACTGCTGACTTTTTGGTGTTGACCACTTACACGGTTGATTTAGAATTTTAACCGTGTACACGGTTAAAATTCTAACTCAACGGTGTAGTGACAGAAATATTTGTAATTTTTTGTTTTTTTAGGTTTTTCGTCCGAAACTAATGAATCCTTTGACGTATCTTTTGCAGCCGAGATACGCTTGGTACATGCCTCGTATGCAAGGGTTTCCGGCACGATTAAATTTATACGTTCGAGATATTGTAGTCGAACAAATACCGATAGTTTTGATGTGTGTCGGCGGGGAAGAGCTTCTACAAAGATTCAAGGACGGCCCCTTCTTCTACTTGTTAGATATTAAGAGGAACGGGACCGCAAACGTTGCATTGCACGAGTTATTAGCCCGGGAGCTCACCGATCCATCATTCTCCGAGTTTGAGAGGTGGTTTCACGTAGGCGGGCGAGATATTCGTTTTGGTGCACAGGAGTTTTGTCTCGTGACAGGCTTATTTTTCGGCCCTTCCGAGTTTGATCCCAACAGAGGTGCTCACGTCATTCCCCCGACTAGCCTCTTCTATACTAGGTATACTGGTCAAAAGACGAAGGATAAGACGCTTTTGAAGGATTTTATCAATCCTCATATTGATATGGGGACTCCAGATCAGTATTTGAGCGCGGCGAATTTGCTCATGTACTACTACATGCTTCTATGCCGTGATAACCAAACGATCGAACCTTTGGCATGGGCATTAGTAGAGGATCAAGATGAGTGGGCGAGATTTCCTTGGGGATCATGGTCATTCTAAGTGATGTGTCATCAGCTAGGAGTGATGAAGAAAGACCAAACGGAGATTGGGGGACCGACTGGGGCCTACCATTTATATGGGCCGGTGTGGGCATTGAATTTGTGGTCGTACGAGGCAATCCCGTTATTAGGACGAGCATGCGGCTATCGATTGAATGAGATCGCTACGCCTCGTCTCTTGAGATGGCACACTCGGCAGTCCCATTTGGATTTTACTAGATTTTTCGACGACGATGGTATATTCATTTTTTAGTTCATTATTTATTTATTTTTTAATAAATCAATTTTCATGCTATTCTCATTATTTATTTCATTATTTATGTATAACGAGTCTTAATGTCATTTAATTCTTTGTATCTCGAGGCCCTTCCCACGCTTGAACCGAATCCCCAAATAGAGATTGTTGAGCCCTATATGCTTACGCTAGGGGAAGGGGACCCATTGTCCTTGAAGTTTAACCCCAATCCACGTCATGCACATAAGAAGCTACCGCCACAGCAGAGACAGTCGAGGGCGGCAAGGGAGATGGCCAAAGTTGTGCAAAAATTGAAATGTCATGATGCCAAGGACGTGATGCAGCCGGGTCGTCGCAAATAGCCTCGAGCAGCCCGAGCCTCTTTAGAGACTAGAGGCCACTTCCCGGAGAGACCACATGTTGATATTCCGGAATCTTCTCGGGCGAAGCGTCCTAGGGAAGAGCCGTCCCATGCTGAGCAGTCTGAGCAGCTTGTCTGTTGCGTGCACGGAGATCCGTGCCGTCGGGGATGCGGGAATGATGATTGGATCGACAAGGTCCTTGAGAGAGTCGTGCACCGCCTAGCAGAAGATACATCTGAGAAGGGAGTACTTGCCCGGATGGCTAAGTCTCTCTTCCGGCACCTCAAGGACATGGTAGGATCGAAGAGTTCTTCGAGCGGCAGCAGACGATCTAGGCATCGATCACCTACTTCTGTGAGCCAGCGATGCTCACAGGCTCCTTTGGTTGATGATGGGCATCGATCACCTACTCCTGAGGCCGCGCCTGGATTTGAGCATCGTGCAGCGAGATGGAGGACGCCCCCACATGCAGATGATCAGATGGAGGGAGACGGAATGCAGTCCTCGTCTCACAGTTCATTTGCTAGGGACCTAGATACGATCCCCGATGTCCCTCAGCCTGATTTGGGCGGCGACGATGACGATAGTATGGACTCAGATGTCCCTGAGCAGAGAGTGGACACTGATAGGGCTACGGGACGGGTTCCGAAGCCGTCTCTCGCATTGCAGAGCCCTTACACGAGCCATCAGACCTCGCTTTCAACTCGGGCTGCTAGGGTTGCATATCAGCAGTTTAGGAAATCGGGCCCGGATGCTGTGGTTCTCACTAGGCAGACTCCTCCGTACTACATGCCTCAGTCCCTATTCGACTCCATTGAGGATCCAACCGTCGGATTCACGGCTGAGGTAGCATTTTTTTTATTGTTATTATTTTTATTATTATTATTATTATTGTTATTGTTATTATTATCTCGACTATTATTATTATTATTATTGTTATTATTGTTATTATTATCTCGACTATTATTATTATTATTATTATTATTATTATTGTTATTATTATTATTATTATTAGTATTGTTATTATTATTATTATTATTATTGTTATTATTATCTCGACTATTATTATTTTAATTATTATTATTGTTATTATTATTATTATTATTATTATTATTATTATTATTATTGTTGTTATTATTATTATTATTATTATTATTCATGTGATGTGACACTTATTTTATATTAGGTGATGGAGTTGTACGTGCTATGTTGGAGGGCTCGACTTCGCTTGAGGTTGTCGTGCGATTCCAACGTCGGGTTTGCCGGAACTATAATTGCCGGCATAGACTTTTATGTGAGTATTTTGTCGACGGGTTCTTAGATATTTTTATTTATTTTATTTTTTCATTGTTTATATTTTTTAAATTATTTTGTTTATCAGCCGGAGATGCTGAGGATACTTAAGGGATTTCACCCTGACGATGAGACTTTGGGGTTGAATAAAATCTCTATCTATCAGAAGTGGATTCCCGAGAAGAAGTTGATCGACCTTTTCGGAGGGACAAACACTTACACGCCATGGATTTGTGGAGACAATGTAAGTTATTCAATATCCACTTGAATTTATTCTTACAGTATTTTTAGATTGGTACATTAGATTTATAAAAAAAATATTTTCTTTTAGTTTATCTTTGTGTGCCACTTGACCACCGACCACTGGATCGTGTGCCATGCATGCATTCAAGAGTGGCGTTTAGAAGTGTACGATTCCCTCTTGCACGAGTTGAACACCTTGCAAGAGCACAACCATCGTACCGCTCAGATTCTCCCCCTCTCCCATCTGTTTCCGAGGCTTTTGCACATGGCCCACTACTGGGAGCAACATCCTTCGTACACAAAGCGCAAGGATGAGTTGCAGATTGTATTCCTCTCTAGATCTAAGCAATTTCGTCAAGACGACGAACAGTCATGTGGTCCACTTGCATGTTTGGCTCTGGATAGGATACTTGCTGAGAACAAGCCTAAGACAACCAAACCCTCTCCAAAATACATTGCTCATCTTAGGGAATCCATTGGTAGGAGGATTTTTTTATTATCTCGACGGGATGTCGATTGATGGATTGGATGTTGGATTGTTTATTAATTAATTATTTATGCTATGAATTTTAGTGTCTATGTATTTTTTTGGTGATTTATTATGAATTACTTGGGGATATTCGATTGAAAGTGTATCATTTTTCGGGAAAATAGTGAATTTTGTCATTACACGGTTATAAAAAGATCAAACCGTGTAATTAAGAGCCCTAAACCGTGTAATTATGAGCCTTAAACCGTGTAATTAAGAAATTTCACAATAATTCGTATTTTAACCCGAAATATACGCGAATTTCATACTACTTAACATCGTATATGATATCTTAACATCATATGAAGTGATAAACATGATGGTAGGCCGTGACAAACTATAACGATTGACATTTCTAGAGTTTCTGAGTTCGATACATATACCACTATGGACCATCATATGTTACAAATAGGTCACTTCTATAATTCTACAAATATGAACAATTTATGTGAATCAATCTGTTTTGTAGCACTTATTCAATGTTCGTCAAGTTTAAATTAAACCCCAATGACCAACAATCCGAACCATAATATAAACGTATGAACCGACAATTTTATTAATTGGAGAAATATTTGACTTTTTTAATTTTGACCAATTACACGATTTTTCTAATTAGAAAAACTGTGTAAACGGTATATGAAACAATGGTACCGTGTAATTGGAGAAATCATTGACTTTTTTAATTTTGACCAATTACACGGTTTTTCTAATTAGAAAAACCGTGTAAACGGTATATGAAACAATGGTACCGTGTAATTGGAGAAATCGTTGACTTTTTTAATTTTGACCAATTACACGGTTTTTCTAATTAGAAAAACCGTGTAAACGGTATATGAAACAATGGTACCGTGTAATTGGAGAAATCGTTGACTTTTTTAATTTTGACCAATTACACGATTTTTTTAATTAGAAAAACCGTGTAAACGGTATATGAAACAATGGTACCGTGTAATTGGAGAAATTTTTGACTTTTTTTAATTTTGACCAATTACACGGTTTTTTTATTAGGAAAACCGTGTACACGGTATATGAAACAATGGTACCGTGTAATTGGCGAAATCTTTGACTTTTTTAATTTTGACCAATTATACGGTTTTTTTATTAGGAAAACCGTGTACACGGTATAATTAGCATATATACCGTGTAGTTGCAGAGATTTTCAAAAATAACATCTAATGTCAAGATTTACACCCTAACAAATCTCATCATCAAAAACATCAAATATTACACAATGCTTAATAGAAAACTATGATAAATCCTACTCCAAGGGTCGCATTGGGCATCTAGGCATAGTATGTTGATCACTCTTGCAAATAGAACACGTTTTTTTGGCACGACGTGGACGACCTTCGTTAGGGAGATTCAGGTCAATACCTGCTATGGGGATTGGAGCCGTGCAAGATCGTCTTTTGTGTCCCATGCTATGGCATCGAGAGCATTTTTGATGATTTGTGTCCCCTTCGACTGTTGATCTTGCACGACTCATACGTGGCCGACCGGCCTGCTTATCGACAAGAGGGGGTCGAACAATGATTGACGTAACCTCTTGGGGTACATGCCAGGAATGATGGGGCACCGGCTTAATATTTGGCGAATAAGTTGCCACCAAGGTCGCTTGCTTGAAATAATGGCTCACGTAGTCGGTGGCACGACCTCCGGAATACCTATACCAAATACACGCAATACAAATGAAATGTTGATAGAACACATATTCACGTTAAATAAAACATTGCATGTTTTATTAATTAGCGCACCTTAAAGCAGCACATGCGTGTCGACATGGCATCGCGTCCAATTCAAACTCACGGCAGTCGCACGTTGAGTTTTGGAGATCAACGAGGTAGCTTCCCTTCTCACCCTCAACCCTGAACATGTTGGGCACAGTAGTTCCCCTAGTCGTGTAGCGACGGGCCCATTCTGCAGAAGCCGACATCTTCGAATAACATGTCTCGGTGAGCTCGTGATCTCTAGAAACAGCACGTGTCCGGTGCTCTTCAAACCACTTTTCCACAATGATTCGATACACCTCCAACATGGCGCAAATTGGCAAACGCCTAGCCCACAACAACCGGGCGTTCATGGTCTCCGCCGGATTAGAAGTTATGAAACTGGTACGCAGGACGGGACACTTCGAACGCGCCCATCTGGGCATCCCAATCTCCAGTAGCCTCTGGTATATTCCACCTCCTTCTATGCTCATGTCTATCAAAGCTGTGATATATTCATCGAAGTCGGACTCACGGTATGCATACGCCGCTGCTTCAAAGACTCCAATTGCGTGCCTGCCAAAGGGGACCATATTCTTCATCAAGTGGTAGAAACACAGACCGTGTGAAGCATCTGGGTACACAATCTTGATGGCATTTTCAATGCTGATGTGGCCATCAGACACTATCAACAAGTTATCTGGCGCTCCAAAACTGCATCGGATCCTTCTAAGAAACCATACCCATGAGTCATCATCCTCTATTGGGCCGAATCCAATGGCAAGTGGAAACACTTGCTCATTTTCATCCTTCGTAACAGCTATGAATAGGGTCCCCTTGTTCTTGCCCTTCAAGTGTGTTCTGTCCACAACAATAACCGGACGAAGCAAATTATTCTTAAATGCTTCAATGGACTGACCTAGAGCGAGAAACATATAGCATAATAGATGATCCGTGAATGAAGTTGAGAAATCATACATCGTCCCCGGATTCTTCTCCCTCAATTGGTATAGATAAGACGGTAGCCTCTGATAAGACTCTTCGAAACCTCCATACGTCATCTCTATAGCGATGTTCCTCGCTCGCAGTGCAAAACCGTAATCGATTTCTATGCCGTATTCAGCTCGAATCTCATTTTTCATCTCATTCGGCTTCAAGACGACACCCTCAGTTATTAATCTTCTTGCAAAGTAAGCTCCTAATACCCTAGCACACACTTGGCGTCGAGTATTCCCGTCTATATCTACAAAACACGTATGGTCTGGGATGTGTTTTTTGATGATCCAAATACCGCCTTTTTGCTTGGCCCGCAACAAGAAATTGCACCCCTCATTCTTACACACGAACCCCACTCGTATACTATCCGAATTTTCAACATGATATTCCAATCGCTCCTCCAAGTGATGCAATCCAACAGCTATTGACAAGTCATCCTTTTTCTTGAACACACCACCCACGCGCAATTGTTCGAGTAAGGGTACAGCGGCATCCATATCGATCATCCCTAACGGCAACGCAGTGTCTAAATCCACATGTGGAATCAACCAAGCTCGAATATCGTCCGGATCAGCCGTATCATTGCCATCACGTGGAGGTTGATGCTCTTAATTTATGCTACGATGACCAATGATCCTATCAATGTGTCCGGGCTCTCTAATCCATGCACTGAACTCAGTCGTCAGTAAGCAAATAAATCCAACCGATCTTGTGCGTCCCTTTCTTCCCTAGCCATTTCTTCATCAACCTCCGGATCTACCCTCCCTTCTTCTGAATCTGATGCTTCCAAGGTCGACTCTTCGATATTCAAGTCAGCAAAAACTGAAGATCGCTGAGTCGTAGGAGTGGCGCGTACGATATTCTTATCTTTGCTAATGGCATAAACCGTTGGTTTTTCTTTTTGCTCAACAATCAACCGCAATAGATCGGTATCAGTACTTAAAACGACTTTCATCCTTTCATTGTCGATTAAAGTCAAATAGTACAGCAAAAAATCAGTTTCGTCGCCCAATTGTTCACGGAGCTCTCGTACTACATTATCACGTGTAATGTTCGAAACGGGAAAATGCACGATAAAACAATCGCCTCCAACGTATTTGCTTCTCTCCCAATACCCACTATGACGGATATATATTCGCTGAAAAGACATAGCTGAAAAGAAGCAAGCAACAATAGGTCAAATGGATGAAATTACACCAAGTAAAAATTTCTCTGTCATTACACGGTTTTTTATGGGTTACACGGTATAAAACAACTTACACAGTAAAATATATGTAACTACCGTGTAATTGGTCAACATTCAGAAAAGTCAAACTTTAACTTATTCTACACGGTTAATGTACAATAAAACTGTGTAAATTCTAATTCTTACCGTGTAAATATGAAATTTTACCGTGTAATTTATAACAACAACAAAAACCGCCAAAATAAAACAAAAAAGCAAAATATAAATGTAATTACTTTTTTTCTTAGCACCTCTTTTTTTCTTAGCACCTCAGCAAAGAGATATCCTTCCAAATAACCCAGAAATCCTCCAAAAAAAATCGAATTCTATTACTTTCTCTCTCTACAATTTCAATTTTAAGGTTTCTTTAGTTTAAAGTTTGTGTGCTACACTTTTCTAATTATTGTTGTATTTTGTTCAATTTCTGATTCATCCATTAATGCATCAATACTTTAATTGAATGAAGTGAAGAATAATTCAGATTTGGTTGTTGATTGAAATAAATGAGGAACACAGTGTTTCTGCACAAATAGATTGCAAACCCTTTGCAAAACAACCGTGAGGTTTGTTTTGTTCACAAAATAAAAAAAAACATAAAGTAGGAGAGAGAAATGGGACCACCACTTTTTAAGGGCAAGTTTGTCATTTTACTCAAAATAGGGTATAAAAGTTATAGTTTTATAGTGTAGGGTATAAAACTTATATTCTTATATTTTTAGGGTATATCTAACTATTAAGACAAAAATAAATGGGTAACAAATATAAGTACTAGTTGCATCTCACTATAATAGGCATTATTCATTTAATTGACATTTTCAACATGCATTTCTATTGAAACATAATACGAGTTTATAAATATAATTTTAAAGTATTTTTTTTACGGGATACTACGATAATTATAATATCCCATAAAAAAAAACTTTAAAATTCGTATTAGGTTTCGGTAGAAATACATATTGAAAATATCAATAAAATGAATAATGACTAATAAAGTGAGATATATGTAGTACAATATATATTTTTTAAATAAAGGAAAAAAAGAAAAAGAAGAAAAAAAAGCCGAAGGTAAGTGAAGGGTCAAATCGAGGCATGAAAGCCCACGTGAATTTAACCACAATCCGTCCAAAGAAATGCTACTCTTCCGCAATGAATATACTGTTTTTTCACACAATTGCCTCCTTATATTTATCCTTTCGTAAATAGTACTATTATATTTATATTCGCTCCGTTCCCCTAGAAACGGGTTTTTTTATTTTTCGGCACATAAATTAAAAAATATATACTGTATATAAACAATTCAAATATTAGTAAAGTCAATTTCCAACTTTAAGTACTAAAAAATATTATTAAAAGTATCTCTTCGTATGAGGTTTGTCCTGCCTAATAAGAAAACGTGTCATTTCGGTCGGGACGTCTCAAAGTAAAAATGTTGCCGCATCGAGCGGAACTGAGGGAGTTTAATTTTTTTTTCAACTTATTAATTTTACCCCACACGCTTGCTTCCGCCATTACTGTTAATACTACTCTTTTCTACGACCAAGTAAACTCGTGTCGGAGCGTGCCCACCAACACTCATACGCGCATATATATTCCATAATTGTAATAAAATAAAAATACAAAATTAAAGAAAAATAAATACTTAATAAAATAGTAATCCAACATGCAGAAATTATATTAAATTAAGGATGAAAATCAGCATTCCGCAACCCGGTCTCATAATGAACTTGAAGCGAAGAAGAATATATACAGGCGGCAAACATGTTTCATCGGATTCCGATCATGACCGTGATTTTCCGACCAATTCTAAGGAATCTCAGTCGCCGGAAAACAAAAAAACGACAAAATGCTACCTAAGCTACAGCCACATCGGCGGCGGCTCGTTCAGGTCTATGGGCAGGCCGCGCCTCACGATCCCAAAATACTTCGCCGCGCCGTCGCCGTCCGCCGCCGGAGCGACGGCGGCGGCCACAACCTGCCCGCCATTGCCCTGCGCGCCGACGTCCTTCAGCACCCCGGTGTGGAGGAACTCGTTGATCATGAGCCTGCCGGAGGGCGCGATCCACCGGTGATCGGACGGCAGGTTGAGATCCAGCGTCAGTCCCGACGGTGGCGCCGGGAAGTTTGTCTTCGCCTTGGAGCCGCGGAGGGACCTGGCGGCGCCGTCGTAGGCCATGGCGGCCTCCTCCGGCGTGTCGAAGGTGCCCAGCCAGACGCGCGTCTTCTTCCACGGGTCGCGAATCTCCGCCGCGTACCGCCCCCACGGCCGCTTCCTCACCCCCCTGTAGTGGCCCATGGAATTCGTCGCCATTGATGAGAAAAGAGAAGTTTCTAGAGAGAGAGAGAGAGAGTGACGCAAGGAATTGGGTATGGAGGAAATGATGGGGAAAAGAGAGGGAGTTTATAAGGTGTGGTAGTGCGGGTTTGTGTGTGTAAAAGTTTTTTTTTTGATAGGGTGCCCCACTGAGTCTCCCGTAATCGTCGGCTGGACGGCACGAACCGCTTATATTAACGACTGCGAGTTATCCCGTGCGGCTCGGGACCATGCCCTTGCCGTGCGCCTTCGCCGTCTTTTTTTTTTTTTTTTTAAAATCCTAAAATGGCGTCTCATTTAATAATCACACGCTGATAAATACTCTCTCCTTCCTTCATTTCTTGATACTAATACTATTCGGCGCGCCTTTCCACCAAACCTAATACGAGTTTTAAAATATTTTTTTTTTGAAGGGATCGTATGACACTCGTGGTATCCCGTAAAAGAAAAAATATATCAAAATTATATTATAAAACTCATACTAAATTTCAGTAAAAATATATACCGAAAAGTTTTGGGTCAAGAAATGTAGGACGGAGGGAGTATCTCGGTTTTAAAGCGTGTGCGCCATCATTTCAAACATTCCCTTCTAATTAGCTGCATTTGCTTTATATACAAATACCAAAAAATAAAAATATACTCCCTCCGTTCATAATTTTTTGACCCAAAATTTTGGGTACGAAGTTTAATATGTTTTGATGGTATATTAATAAATTAAAGTATTAAAGTGGAATAATTATGGTGTCATCTATTATTTTTATTATTATTTAAGTGTTAAAGTATAAGGTGATAAAGTGTTAAAGTGATAAAGTGAATGTAGGGCCTACGTCCCAAAATAGAAAGGGTCAAGAAATTATGAAGGTCCCAATATAGTATTAGTGTCAAGAAATCGTGAACGGAGGGAGTACATAATTATAATCAATTCTATGGAAAAAAAAAGTTAATTGTAGCTAAGTATTTTTTTTTCATTTTAGGAAACGTAGCTAATAAATAAGATATACGAAAATAGCAAACGTAACTAATAAAAGGAGACAAATAGAGTATTAAATATTTTACATTTTAACTGTTCTCAAATATTGTGTGCCGTGGTTTTACGGGGGACGGTATATACATGAGAACGGTGAATTTTACTTTAGGATTTGCTATTTTGATACCCATTTTTGTCGGTATATGGTTCTTAATTTATTTATATATATTTATATGATGTATTCCTTTCATCCCTCAATAAGTGTCCCAAACCCTTAAAAATTTTATCCCTAAATAAGTGTCCCATCACATATTTTTACATGAAAATTAGCTTATACTACCAAATATACCCCTATAATTATTACACATTTCTTAGTTTTTTAATTTTCTATGCAATGATTAGGGGTAAACTAAGTAATTTTACATAGTTTATTGGTTTGTGTGAAATAGTGGCTTGGGACACTTATTATGGGACGGAGAGAGTACTTATTTTGTGTTTGTATTTACAGTGCTTGTATTGTATTTTCAAACGGTTTGAATTGAATACTTCAAACGGCGTCAATTATCCGTATAAGACAAACTGGTTGACAATTTTCGCTTTAATTAGGTTTTGCACCGGATTGGTAAAGAACATTTATCTCTAACCCAACATTAAGTTTCCTAGATTAGCTTAATAGACACTAGTTTGACTGAGCCGGATGTAGTTAATGTCCTAATAAAAAAGGTACTATTGGTCATCGGTATGAAAACCATAATACCCATCTATCCAATTTTATACATATATCTAGATTTAAATAATTATGTTGTTACTGTCCTAATAAAATAAAGTGATCAATCCAGATTTTATATTGTACTTTTTTGTAGCATCTCCTATATCATACTCCCTCTGTTATTTTTGACTTGTCTCATTTTATTATTTTATACTACTCATATATTCAACAAACGAGACGAGTTAAAAAAAATGGATGAAGTACTATGAGATGGAAACTTTTATATCTTATCTTCTTTAAAAAATTACAACTATCAGTGACAAATTGTTCTCCCAATGAAAAATAAATTATTGCTATGATGGATGTACTGTTTCAAAACACTAGAGAAAAATCAAGCTAGATTTGATGTGTCATAAAAGGAATCGTGTTAATTTAGCAAAAACTAAACACATATAATCAGCCAATAATATTATTGCTATTAAGAAATATAATACGTGGGGAAATAATTGATAATTGCAGTACTCTATCTATCCTCCATTTACTTGACACTATAATTATATTATGACGTCCTTTATTTACTGAACCATTCCATTTTGAGACGTAAGCCCCACAATCACCTTAACATTTTATCACTTTAATAATATTAAAAATATTACATAGGCACATAATTATTCTACTTTTACACATTAATATTTTAATTTATTAATAAATTACTACCTCCATCCCATTACATTAGTCCTCTTTGCTTTTTGATTGTTCGGCACGCTTTTCCACCGAAACCTAGTACGAGTTTTAAAATATAATTTTGACGTATTCATTTTTTCACGGGGTACTATGACTAATGTAATGGGATGGAGGTAGTATATAACTATATAAAACAATGTACCCAAAATTTTGAACAACTACTACTTCTATTAGTACAGTATTATAGCAAGCAGACAACTACTTCTGTAGCTGCGGGTGGCAATTATTACTGTAGGTGACCGGTCAAAACACAGCCGAGGGGCCCCCACCCGCATTTCTTAATGAGATTTGATCAAACCGCAGGGAACAGAATGTGTAGAGAAGCGGAACAAATTATAATAATTCAAATTAAAAAAGTAGAGAGAGAGTGGAGAGAGAGAATGAAGGCAGCAGTTGTACGTGTGATTGTTAGAGAGTGTGTGCGTGTGGGGTTGAAGGGGGCAGGCAGAAGCCGCCGCCTGATATGACGTGTCGCTGCTTGGGGGCGTGAGCATTTGTCACGTGACTCAGACCAGACACGTACCCCTACACCCTGCTGACGTATGCCCTACCACCCTTGTACGGCGCGCTGCTCAGCGGCGCCTCCTACGCCTTTTTCTTTTTCACTAATCTTTTGTTTGTTTTTTAAATCCGCTTTTCTTCCGAGGCTTTTTCTGACTGACTCCCTCTTCCCTTTATTCCTTCTAAATAGTCGCTCGCTTTTTTCTTTTTGACACTAGATTTTTAAATAGTGCATATAGAGGTAAAATGTTGTTTTCGATATTTTAATATAAATTTTATTATTTTAAAATTAGAGCGTCATAGATCTATAAAAATATGTTGATGTTTGTTCATAAATAAAATATCGTATCAAAACCTTTAATTTGGTATAAAATCATAAAAATTAAAGAACAAACGAGCACGTTGTGATAATTTAAACTTGTATGATTAAAATTATATTGAGATCTGTGCTGAGAGCTGATTGGATGGTAGGATGATTAGTAATGGGTAATTCTTTCCCTTTTAAGAAACATGCAAGTTCGTGTGGCAGCCCAATTAGGAAAACATGCTTATTTAAATGGGACAGAGGGAGTATCTACATTTGCTTTATACTACCAAGGAATAAAGGGATATGTGGCTACAATCAATTTTAAAGAGAGAAGATTTATTGTAGCCACACATTTTTTGCAAAAACAGAAAATATGACTAATAAATGAGATTGACTAAAATAATAAATGTAACTATTTAAAAGGGACATGAAATATTTAATTATCGCAATGGATAGCACTGCGAGTGATTTTGCACATTATTTTTTATTTTTATATCAAAATTGAATTTAATATTCAAATTACATTTGATATATTGTATTAATTATACTCCCTCTGTCTCGTTGAATTCGTCTTACTTTTTGAATATATGTGACTATTAAAATAATGAAACAGGACGAATTCAACAAAACGGAAGGAGTATTAATTTAATGCGGAATATGTACAACATTCAAGTTACATTTTATACTTGGGATGTAACACAATTTGTTCGGGTTGGTACCCCTTGAACCGATCGTTTATCTACAAAATTTTCGTTTCCGATAAAAAAAAATAAAAATATGTACAACATTCAATTGAATATCTTAAAAATTTGAGTTTCGACTTAAAAATATTTGTGTCGATATTAATTGTGTACAAATACGACAGAGAGAGAAAGTATATTATAGTGTGAGGTGGGATTAGTTAAAGTATTATCCGCTATGTGGCGGCTTTCGATTAAAATATATTTTTAACGTCCTACTGTACTATTTAATTATGTTGAGGCCTTTTGCAATTAAATATGGATTTTTAAAACATCTTCGTTTTTTTTTTTTTTTTTTTTAAGAGGATTTTTAAAGCATCTTCTAAAAATCTGAATGTGTGCGTGAATTCCTATGCTTGGACAACGGCGTGTTGTTTGAGAAGTTTTCATTTAATGCATGTTACGTTATTTTAAAATTACCTTTTTTTTAAAAGAAAATTAGTAAGGCTAATTTAATGATTTGATACGAGAAATATTTCAAACTTAAAGTCTGTCTTTGGATTATTTTTTTAATGAAAAAAGTAATTGTGTCTACAGACTGGTTAAATTTATTTGGCTATAAACAGCAGCGGATGCAGGATTTTTAATAAAGTGGGTCAAAATTATACTATATCCATCTATAATAAATTAATCCACGAAAAATGGACACTTTCTATTTTCATGTTATCAATAACACAATCAAATATATCATTTGTATTTTGTCATTTTATTTTTCTATATATATTTTAGATATATTTAAGTATAATAATAATAATAGGAGTGTAATAGATAATTAATGCCAAAATAAAGGGGGTCAATTGCCACCCTTGACCACACTTAGCTACACCCCGCTATAAAATACTACATCCATCCTATGTAAGAAGTCCACTTTACTTTATGCACGTATTTCCACCGAAACCTAGTACGAGTTTTAAAATATAATTTTGTAGTATCGTTTTTTTTACGGGATACTATGAGTGTCATAGTATCCCGTAAAAAAAACGATACTACAAAATTATATTTTAAAACTCGTTCTAGGTTTCGGTGGAAATACGTGCCAAATAGTAAAGTGGACTAAATATATGGGATGGAGGTAGTATATTTTGATACTAATATTGTCATTATTAAATAGATTAAATTGATGGAGTAGCTAGTCAGAGATATGTCTTTTTCTTCGAGATAAAAATCAATTGGTTTTATAACCAATATAGTGGAACGAATAACGACGACTTAGCTTAGACATCGCCGCTTCGAAATTTAATATAAAGTATAGCCTATATTGTATGTTACCTTTTTAAATTAAAGTCATCTTTTGATACTTTTCATTAATATATAGGAGCATATTTTTAACTGGCCGTGAATATGGCTTAAAATAATTTAAGGTAGATCCTACCTCCCACTAACAAGACTATAAGAAAAGAAAAGGACAAACACGTTATTAATAAATAAATTCGGCAATTTCTAAAAGATTTATTGAATTTTCTTTCATTTTTCCGCAAACACCATCTCCATAACCTTAATACAGAGTAATAGATTCATACTCATTTCGTTTACTCCGATTTTGTCCTTTTATATTCAATATACGAGATACTATAAAATATACAAAAAAGGTTAAATCAAGAAAATCATAAGGAGTACTCCCTCCATCTCACTTAAACAAACAGTCCATATTTTTTTTATTGATTTGTTCTATATAATAGTTCACTTTCTTAAAATAGTAAAAGTCTATCTCACAACTTATAGTATTTTAACATTCTTTATCTCTACTTATATTGGTCTTTATGCTAAAAGTAATATGAACAATTTAGGTTGGACGGAGGAAGTAGTTTTTAAAACAAAGGTAAAAAAAAAAGATACTCCCTCTGGTCTTTTCAAGTCGAGTCATTTTTATTTTTTGGCAATTCTGGCACGTTTTTTGACGCTCCTTGATGACGAGTTTTAAAATAGATTTTTGAGGAATTTTTTCTTTTACGGCATACTCTGAGAGTCGTAGTATTCAGTAAAAAAAATCAAAAATACATTTTAAAACACATCATCAAGAAGCATAGAAAATCGTGCCATATTTGCCAAAAAAAAATGACTAAACTTAAAAAAAACCAAGGGAATTACTAGTTGTTTGGGTAGAAGTTAGAACGGTGGTCGACAGAGTTTTGTTTGTTCCGGTGGGCCCCATCTTCAAAGGGTGCCCCGTACAGGTTGGCCAGCATTTAGATTTAATTCGGGACCAATTAATTAAAGTCTCAACCCTTTCCATAAAAAAATAAAAGTCGCATCTCTCACGGCGTAGATTTATGAGGTCTGATAATTTTGGCGTTACTAGTTCTTATTGTTAGAACTTACGTAAGAACGGTTGAGTAGTAATTTAATCATACGTATGAAATACAAAAAAGTTAGAAATAAAGGAGACTCAATTATCGCTTTCAATTCAAATGGCTTATATAATTTTAATTACATGCTTGACTAGTAAAAAAACGAAATGAAAGGAGAAAAACTAACGTATTATTGAATTAGAGTGATTAGAAATTTTACCAACTAGAAAGCCCCTCAAACGAGGGTAGGTTGAATGCTGCAGTATGTTCCATTTTAATGTATTAGTCATATTTGCTTATCGACCGATAATTTACATCTAATTATACCCGTGCTTCAATATAATTTAAATTATAAAATTTTAAATTATATTAAATTAAAAGTATTGATTGTAGTGGGCAAAATCTGTCTCACCGGCCCAAACCCAATTGTCCATAAGTAATCAGCAGTCGGTAGCCGGCCCAGGCCAAACGGCCTACTCAATCGGCCCATTAAAAGGTTGCCAGCCCAACTTTCTATTTATTGGTCTAGTCAGACCCGTATCCGACTAAGGTTTTACCGAGTCAGCCGAATGAAACCGATTGAACCTTATCCACCGTAACAGACGGGACGAGCCGGACGGGAGCAGATCCCCCACGATTTCAGTAGGCGGTTAGCGGCTAGGGTTTAAGGAGAAAACCCTAGACGGATAGGCCGTCCTATATATTGAGCCTGCTAGTCAAGCAGATGGATACGTTCCGACTACCGGCAATCACCCTCTAGCAATCAGCTCTCCAACGTTCTGACTACTAACATTCTCACTCTGGTAGTCGGATCTTCCACCTTCCGTCTACAAGCATATTCACTCTAGTAATCGGCTCACCCGCCCTCCGAACACTCCACGCTCTCTCCTAGTAGGCGGCAAGAGGATCCCATCACCATCCCCTCATCATCCGCACTTTCTGCCAATCCGCCTCCGACTAGAACTTCTAATATTCATTATTTATCATTTTTTGTCTATTTACATTTATCATTCCACCTACTTATTCTAATCACTGACTTGAGCGTCGGAGGTCCTTCAGCTGACACCCCCTCCGGTGTTCCTCGAAGGGCTCTTACGTGTGTTACTTGTGTTGACAGGTTGCTAGTGCCCGTTCCGTCTACCGGACGAACCTGTCGAGCCGGTCATATCATTGATTGTAGATTTACCATCTACAATTTGGAGCCCACCGTGGGGCCCTAGCAATCAAACGAATCAGCACAGTCCGATCGAAAAAGCCTTTGAGCACCATCATGGGTGACGAAAACAACACGAACGATTCTACCCCCGCGACTGACCTTGCTGCCCAGATCGCGGCTCTGACCGAACAGATAAATCGAGAACGTGAAAGTCGGGAGAGGCTGGAGAAGGAGAATGCCGATCTGCTCGCCCGTCTTCAAGCGGCATCATCTTCCCAGATCCAGACGGCTCCACCATCTCAATTTAGGGTTCCCATGAACCCAATGCAATCTCTGGACGACTACGTTCGCGTGGAGGATGACGACGGATCTGATGATTTGGAACCGACAGATCTATCCAGTTTGGTAAGGAACCAGAATTCCCATCATACTAATACTGATCGGACTCGTGTTTCCTTCCTTACAGGTAATCGGGTCTCATTGGACCTCGATCCTCCACGAACGGTGACACGCGCCACCAGATCTATTGGAACCGGGCAAGCTACTCTAACAGCCGGACAGACTAGTACTGGAGTTGATTCCAGCGGTCTGTCCCTAGGTGTTCCGACTGGGATTGCCGAGCCAACACCAACAACACCTGGAGCCGGTCTGAGCCATGCAACCGTCGGATGGACAAGCCAGCAACCACACGATGGTGCCCATCAGCCAGCTCATCCTGGAGTGGGTGCGACTGAACGTGGTCTGGCCAATATCGCAAACCATCTGGAACAACCGATTACTCATGTCCAGTCGACAGCTGGTGGTTCATTCCCAAATCTGGACGTGGAGCTAGCCCTCAAGCTGGCTGAAACGGAGGCGATGATCCAGCGGATCCCAGGTGTTCCGGCTCCTATCAAGAAGAGTGCAGCCAGCTGCTACGCCGACTCACCTTTCGTCGATGAAATTGCATTGGTGGAGATGCCTAGCAAGTTCAACTTCCCTAACATAAAGCCGTTTGATGGCACCACTGATCCAGACGACCATATCGCCCAATACCGTCAAAGGATGTTCACCGTAGCCATCCCTCGTGAGATGAGGGAGGCTTGCATGTGTAAGGGGTTCGGTTCTAGTCTGATAGGACCGGCCCTCCAGTGGTATACGAATCTTCCTAATAATTCCATATCATCTTTTGCTCAACTGACTGATACTTTTGTGCAGCAATATGCTAGTAGCAGGAAACTTGAAAAAATTTCGGAACATCTGTACGCCATAGTCCAACAACGTGGAGAGTCTCTCCGTGACTACATTGGGCGCTTCAACAGAGAAAAGGTATCGATTACCAATTGCAACACCCAGACAGCGGTCACCGCCTTCCGAAAAGGATTGCTTCCCGACTCAGACCTCTACAAGGATCTTACCAAATATCCTTGTAAAATGATGGAGGATGTTCTCGCCAAGGCATGGGCACAGATCAAATGGGAGGAAGATCAGTACAACCATCATAGATCCTCGCCACAAAGGAGCTCTCGGAGGGATTCAACGGTAGACAGAAGGAACTCCGATAGACGGTCCGAACCCTATCCAACTTCTCGCAGGCAGGATGACAGGAGGAGAGATTATGCCCCCTCTTCAGACAACCGACCACGAGAGAGGGCGAAAGTACCAAAATACAACCTTTCCATCTCACCGACTGAAGCTGTTGCCACCCTCAAAGGACTCGGAAATAGAGTCAAATGGCCTGAGAAAATGAGAACTCCAGCTGAGCAGAGAGACCGATCGAAATGGTGCGAATTCCACGCAGACCATGGCCATCGGACGGACGACTGCATCGCTCTAAAGTTGGAGGTGTCCCACCTACTGAAACAAGGCCATCTGACCGATCTGCTGACAGACAAGGGCAGACAGACATACCAACAAGGAAATGACAGATGGGACCGCAATGGAGATGTTACACCTCCGAGACCGCCAGTTCATGAACGGACAGTCACTGTCATCACAGGAGGGTCGGAAGTGAGCGGGGTGACCCATTCGGCAGCCAAGAGACACACCAGACAGGCTAGACAGAACCAGCCCGACTTAAATGGACCAGCAAAGCACACAACAGCCCTACCTGCCCAAATAATAAGTTTTGACGCCTCAGAATCAACCAGGCTCCTTAACCCTCATCATGATGCTTTAGTCATTTCTATCTATATTGCTAACTATCTTACTAAACGTGTGCTAATTGACAACGGCAGTTCTGCCAATGTCCTTTTTCTTAATACTTTCAGGGAAATAGGGCTAGATGAATCAAAGATAGTTAAAAGGACAACCTTCTTGGTTGGCTTCAACGGAGAACACAAGAGTACAATGGGAGAAATCGACCTACCTGTCTATGCAGAAGGAGTCAACCATTGTACTCGTTTCTTGATGGTAGACTCCCCTACTTCATCATATAACGTCATCCTAGGGCGTCCGTGGATACATGAGATGGAAGCGGTGCCATCGACCTTCCATCAAGTGCTGAGGTTTCCAACTAAGTGGGGAGTAAGAGAAATAAGAGGAGATCAAAAGGATGCACGTGCATGCTACCAAACCACCATGAAGGCCAAACAATGTTCCTTATAGCAATTACAGGAAGGACAATCCGACTCCGTAGTCAGTCAACAATCCAAATCGATCCAGCCAGATCAACCGGACATGGTGGAGTTGGATGAAGTCCAGATTCATGCAGAATTCCCAGATCACAAAGTTCGAATCGGGGCCCACCTGGCACCCGACCTCAGAGAGAAGCTTATCGAATTCCTTTCTTCCAATTATGATTGTTTCGCTTGGTCTCATGCAGACATGACCGGAATTGATCCCAATATTATTGTTCACAGGTTGCAGGTTGACCCAAACTATCCGCCTCGAAAGCAAAAGAGGAGGAAATTTGCTCCAGAAAGGAACAAGGTGATCAATGAAGAAGTTCAAAGGCTATTAGATAGCGGCCTAGTAAGAGAGGTCCACTACCCCGAATGGCTAGTCAATGTTGTCGTCGTGAAGAAGAAGAATGGCAAATGGCGAGTGTGCATTGACTTCACCGATTTGAACGAGGCATGCCCAAAGGATTCATTCCCCCTACCTCATATTGACATGTTGGTGGACGCCACAGCCGGCCACGAGCTATTGAGTTTCATGGATGCCTATTCTGGCTACCACCAGATCCTCATGCACCCAGACGACCAGGAGAAGACGGCTTTCATGACAAATATTGGCCTATTCTGCTACAAGGCGATGCCCTTCGGCTTGAAGAACGCGGGAGCAACCTACCAACGCCTAGTTAACAAGATGTTCGCCGACTTGTTGGGAAAGACAATGGAAGTTTACATCGACGACATGCTCGTGAAGTCCCTTCAAGCCATCGACCACATAGACCACCTCAGACAAGCGTTTGGTATCCTACGAGAGTATAATATGAAATTAAATCCTACTAAATGTTCATTTGGTGTGGTTGCAGGGAAGTTTTTAGGTTACATGGTAACGCAGAGAGGAATTGAAGCCAATCCGACTCAAATAGATTCCATCCAAAGAATCACACCTCCAACTTGCATAAAGGACGTGCAGAAACTGACGGGACGGATTGCAGCGCTTAGCCGGTTCATATCAAAGTCTTCGGAACGGTGCCAACCATTCTTCAACATTCTAAAAAAATCCAAAGCCTTTGAGTGGACGGCCGAATGCGAAGAAGCATTACAACAATTCAAGCATTACCTGACCAGTCCGCCACTCCTTTCCAAGCCCAAAGACAAAGAAACCTTGCTCGTATACTTAGCTATATCCGAAACCGCAGTCAGCGCGGTACTAGTTCACGAGGATGAAGGAAGGCAATCTCCAATATACTACGTGAGCAAATCATTGTTGGACGCTGAAACCAGATATAGCCAGTTGGAAAAGCTTGTGTTGGCCTTGATCCACGCAGCCAGAAAGCTTCGCCCTTACTTCCAATGTCATCCGATCATAGTCGTCACAATGTTCCCGTTAAAGACCATACTCCACAAGCTGGAGCTGTCAGGCAGACTGACCAAATGGGCGGTGGAACTCAGCGAAAACGACATCACCTACAAACCACGGACTTCACTAAAGTCTCAGGTATTAGCCGATTTTATTGCTGATTTTACACCTAACATCCATGTGCAGGCAGAAAAAGAGTTAGTCTGTATGACCGAAGGGCAATCAAACGGTATCTGGAAGCTATGCGTGGATGGCTCCAGCAACTCACGAGGAAGCGGTCTAGGCTTGGTCCTCACATCGCCTCAAGGAGATACGATCGAACAAACAATCAGATGCGGATTTAAAGCTACAAATAACGAGGCGATAATAGCCGGTCTCGGATTAGCCAAAGAGATGGGAGTCAAGAGGATCAATGTCTTCAGTGATTCTCAATTGGTAGTGAACCAGATGCAAGGGAACTACCAAGCTAGAGACAACAAGATGACTGTCTACCTTGACAAGACCAAGGAATTGCAAGCCCACTTTGACGAATTCACAGTCAGCCAAGTTCCCCGTGGAGAAAACGGCCACGCGGACGCACCAGCAAACCTTGGGTCCTCCATTCAGACGACGAAGCCCAAATCCATACCTGTTATCTATCTCGAATGGCCAGCCACTTGGAAAGAAGGGGAAGACCAGGTAGCTGAGATTTCAGACGACCGAACATGGATGACTCCAATTATGGAGTACTTGGAACAAGACATACTACCCAATGATAAAAACGAGGCACGAAAGATCAAATCCAAGGCAGCCCGTTTCACAATCATTAGAGGTAAACTGTATAAGCGTTCTTTTTCTGGTCCATACTTGAAATGTGCTAACCCTGCAGAAGCGAAGTACATACTAGCCGAGCTTCACGAAGGAGAATGCGGTAACCACTCCGGTGGAAGGAGTCTGGCTCATAGGGCACTAACCAGCGGATACTATTGGACAACTATGAAATCAGACTCAGCAAATTACGCAAGGAAATGCGACAAATGTCAACGGTTCGCCCAAGTTCCGCACCAACCACCAGAGCCAATGACTGCAATCACGTCACCTTGGCCATTCATGAAATGGGGAATGGACATCGTCGGCAAGCTGCCAACCGCACCAGGACAGAAAGTGTTCATGCTAGCAGTAACCGACTACTTCAGCAAGTGGATAGAAGCGGAGGCCTTCCACCAAGTCAGAGATCAAAAAGTTAAGAACTTCATTTGGAAGAACGTAATTTGCCGATTCGGAATACCAAAGGAGATCGTCATGGACAACGGCTCCCAATTCATAAGTATCGACTTCCAAAACTTTTGCAAATTCTGGAACATCAAGCTGAGCTTCTCCACACCAAGATACCCACAAGCAAACGGCCAGGCAGAATCTAGCAACGAGACCATCATGAACACCCTGAAGAAACGATTGGAGAAGGCCAAAGGAAAATGGGCAAATGAGCTGCCCGGAGTGCTCTGGTCGTATCGAACTACAGCCAGAACGTCAACTGCCGAAACGCCATTCTCGTTAGCTTTCGGGATGGAAGCGGTTATTCCAACTGAAAGTGAAGTACCGACTGCTAGGTACGAGTTGACATCAGATAATGAAAATTGGACCAATATGTGTCATGAGTTGGACATGCTGGACGAAAAAAGAGAGCAAGCTATGATCCGGTTGGCCTCATACCAACAAAACATGGCGAAGTACTACAACAAGCACACTCGCACTCGAACATTCCAGCCTGGAGATTGGGTGCTGAGACGAGTGTTCCAAAATACTAAAGAGGCTGGTGCAGGCAAACTGGCCCCAACATGGGAAGGACCATACTTGATCACCAAGGTGGTTGGAAAAGGAGCTTACAAGCTACGAACTAAAGATGGTCGCGATATATCCAACAGCTGGAACGCGACACATCTCAAACAGTATCACGCCTAACTCTATCTACATCTCTTATATATTACATGTTTGGTCTTACGAGACCAATAATTTTTTTTTTACCTTATTACTAACACTTTCATCCAGGCCAATCCGGAACTACATCTAAGCTTGATCCCTCACGAGGGTATGTAGGCAGCTCTACGGAGTGCAGCCGCTACGTTTCTTATTATTTCCTCAAACGATTCTGACCGTTTATGAAACAGGTCAGAACTACATCGGGCTTGATCCCTCTCAAGGGTATGTAGGCAGCTCTACGGAGCGCAGCCCTCCCCCCCCCCAACCAACCCAGTCGGTCCAACCAAAATGGAGGACAAAATACACAAAGTATAATAATCAGACAACCAAACAACGAGAATAAGCTATCTCGAAATTGCAAGGTACGTACCACGATAAATAATCCAAGTCCAAGTCCAATTACTTAAACTTGCACTAGGTGGGGAAGAAGGGGCGCATACATGACATGCATAAACTTTTTTCAAGTTCCTAATATAACATGATGAATAGTTTGAGTCGTAATGGAAAAACTCAAGCTAAACAAAAGGAAACATGCGATCCCATACAGTCAGTCAATAGAAACAGGATGCGCATGCTCGTACAACTATTCAACCATCCATACAAATAGTTAGCAAAATAGTCAGGCAAAAGGTCAGATGGTGCAGAGTATAAATCCTACAAATCCAAGTAAATAACAATAAAGAGGCTGGAATGAGTCGTCAGCCAGATAACACATAATCAAAATCAATCATCAACAGGAGGGCTCGGATCATCCCCACCGGCATGGCCACCAGCTGCGTCATCAGTCGGAGCATCTTCCTCCTCGCCCGTCCTCCCAAAAACCAACTCGTAGGCAGCCTTGTACTCTCCAACATCCCAAGGCTTAGGGTAACAAGCCTCGTACGCGGCAGCACCAGCAGCATAAGTCTTGACCTGCGTCTCGAAGTGGACGGCCTCCATCTTCTCACGAAGCTCCTCCTCGTGCATCTCAGCCGCTTTCGTAGCAGCCTGACCCTTAGCACGGATCTCGGCCTCCAACCTAGCAATGGTCTGACTGGAGGACTCCATGCTAGAAGTAAGAGCATTCCGCTCAGTCATCCATCGGCCCCTCTCAGCCTTGTGGTCGTTGTCCCGCTTGCTCGACTCTTCAACTGAGTTCAGCAAGTAGGCGGCCTTCTGCATTTCCTGTTGACAAAATAATGATAAGAAACTCGAGCCGAACAATAAAGATGAAGAAACTGACAAGCAAAACTAGCCAAACTCACAGTGAAAGCAGCCTGGTAGTGGGCAATGACTACAGATCGAGTCCCCATCCGTTGGAGAACGAGCTGGTCCTCCTCAAACAACAACTTCTGGGCCTCCGAAGAAATCGGGCCAAAGTCCGAATGTGCACAAGCCGACGAGGGAAACGTCAAAGTGGTCTGATCTGAAAGGCTAGTAAGATCGATGGAAGCATCCCTCTTCTTCGACCGCGAAAATGTAGGAGGCGGGGGAGGTGCGACATCGACAGCTGCTTGGGCATCTTCGCCACTAGAGCCGACCACTGCCTTGCTCTTCTTCTTCTTGTGTTGTCGAGCCATCTCCACAAGTTGATTCTTACCCAAAAGAGGCAAGTCAATTCTCCTCAACATGATGACGTCTACAAAAACAAACACAAGTCAAATTAGCAATCGGACCAACGAACACTCGATAACATAGACTAATTAAAATTAGTTACCCGGAGATTTGTGGCCTTGCAAGGAAGAGTTCTCAATGTTCTCCTTTGTCAAGATGATGTTGACAGAACGCTCCTCAATCGGAATGTTCAAGAACCAGCTGATCTTCGCAGTGGTAGATTCCGACTGCACACAAACGTTTTTCACCACCTTTTTTATTAAATTATATTAAATTAAAAGTATTGATATGGTTTTTTATTTAATACCTGTGACTAATAATTTATTTTTATACATTTATAATGTTCGATTATAAAAAAAAATGAAATTTACATTAAAATATTAAATAATATCAATATATATATTTTTATTAATATATGACGTTCTATTTATCTAAAACTTTCTAAAATATGGTATTGAAAACATTTTATCCATGACGGAATTAACAAAATAAATTAAAAATGGATGTTTTATTTTTTAATTTTAATTTTAATTGGTGAGATGAGGACTGGTGGGTCCGTAGATGAGAGAAAAAGAGAGGTGGTGTCAGGTTGGCACGTGGGGGAGGGTTGCATTACGTGGTGTCCGAGTTGAAGGAGACACCCTAACTTTTAACTTCCTCTCTCTACCCTATCATGGAGTCAAATCAACTTTAGCGCGCGCCCCTTTTTTGACTCCCTCCCTCTCTAAATTTCTACTATCACCAAACTTAATTTTTTTTCTTAAAAATCAATCAAAGTAGTACTTCCTTTCGTCCCACTTATATAGGGATAGTTGACTGACTTTTTATGAGATAAAAGTGCAGTCAACTATCCCTATATAAGTGAAACGAAGGGAGTATAAGATTTTTTTTATTATTTTTTTTTGGAGAATAAATTAGGTGTGGTTTTTGAAATTTTATGAATATTTGGGTGTGTCATTTTTTATTAAGTGTGGATGACGTTATACGAATTTGGTAGTGCTCATCCTTTTCATTTGCCGCCTAGAAATCAGAAAAAGTAAGAGCTACTAAAATAGTACAGTTTGAATATATTTAAGTAAGTGGTAACAGGTGACGTATGTTTGAGTGTTGTGTGGGAGTTGTGCTTCTGCACCTTCTGCTTCTCTACTAGTATACCTCACTGCTGCATTAGTTTATTAGATTTAAATAAAAAACAAATCTTTCATTTGTCGTTTTACATTAATTTTGTTGCATCTTTTTAGATGTAAATTGGAGTGTAACTAATCACAAATTTTATTACTGATGATTAATTATTAATTTTTTCCAAGAAAATTTATCGACCGACTTTTACAGATTTTCAATTTCGCACAACAATAAAAATCACTTTTACGAAAATTACAAAAATACTACTTCCATCCCAACCCATTAATCCTAATTTGAATATCACATGTATCAAAAAATGGTCAAAAAAGTAAAAAAAAGTACAAATTTAAGAGAAAATTAGTGTGAAAAAGTACAAAATTTAGGAGGATAAGTACAAAAAGTACTAATTAGGCCTTGAAATTTAAGTTAAATATTTTCTTATTTAGAAATATAACTAATGTAATGGGACGGACCAAAACGGAAATAAGACTAATGTAACAGGAGGGAAGTAGTAGTTTTGGAATGACGGAAATAGTAGAGAGTGGAAGCAAACGGCACCGTATCGGTCTTTGGAGTATTTTGACCTTTTTCTCCGCTAAAAAGTGTGTTTGAAGTTTGATTGATGGAGAGATGAAAGGACACGTCTGCCCTCATACGTCTCTTTCACTTTGTAATCATCAAACAATTTATTCTTTTTTACTTTTATTTTTATTAACGAGGCGCATCTCATTATTCGTATCATTTTCTATGATTTTTTTATATGAATATTCAAATTTAATATTGTTCTCGAAAGCCGTCGAAAATCAGTGAAATCATTTCATTGCTTCTTTTTTTTTTTTTTTAATTATTTTTAGTGGCAATTATACTAAACATCAATCAAAATAGCGCGACTTAATCTCCTGCATTTTTTTTTTTTGGTTATAATTGAGAAAAACGTCTGATGTGGTCTTTAAAATCAAATTAGATTTGGATTTTTTTATAATTGGGCCCATGCAGCATGTTCATCCCAAAGATGATGGCATTCTTACATGAGTATATACGAATTTTTTAGGCAAAATATTTAAATTTAGTCAGATAAATTTATTCTTGTGACGGATTTAGCTTGAACTTTAAATGTATGATAATTTTAACTTTATAAATCTAATGTACCATTCCGACATAATATACTCCCATTTTCCGATAATAAAAAAAACATATATATGACAATTTTAATCTTTTAATCAATTTAGAATAGAATTTAGTTGGCAACAAAGACCTCAAAGTAAAAAATAAAAATAAAAATAAAACTTTCAAACTTTATATTATCTTCAAAAGTAAAATAAACATTTTATTGAGAAAGACAATGAGCACCAACAAGATTATTCGGTGCCGAAATTCATTAAATGGTTAAAACTGTCAAGGTTTTTAGGTTAAAATTGTCACATATTTGAAGTTTGGGCTTAAATTATCATAAGATAAATTAATCAAGCTAAATTTGTATATTTTGCCAAATTTTTACTTAGAAACGAATGAAAAGATTAGGGATGTCAATTTAGCCCGAAACCCGCGGGTTGACCCGAGTAACCCGAGCTAAAAACGGGTTAGGGTTGAATATTTCTAACCCGAAAAAAATTTCAACCCGAATGGCCCAAACCGAAAAGCCCGAAACCCAATAGGGCTAGCCCGGCAGCTTGGCGGGTTGGCCCGATGACCTGAAAGTTTTTATTAATTAAGTGTTGATTTTTATTACTTTGTTTTAAATATTAAAATTTATGTATTGATTCAAATACTTGTGAAAAATATTACAATTTTCTATGTTAAATTATATTTATCATAATATTTTCTCTATTTTGTATTTCACCACATAATAAAAAAATAATTAATATAATCATTAAAGAAAAATATCTTCACATCTCATTGAGCTACTTATTATGCAAGTTGAATTAACATAATACAAAATAAAGTGACTTAGATGGTATAACATGAATCATTTATTTTCATAAAATTATAATTATAAAAAAAATCGTCAACTTCTTGGCCCGACGGGCTATAGCCCGAGCCCCGAAATTTAAGATTAGGGTTGAAAATTTCTAGCCCGAAAAAAACTCAACCCGATTCAACCCGAACCGAATAACCCGAAACCCGACAGGGCTGACCCGAACACGCTCGGATCGGCCCGATTGACATCCCTAGAAAAGATACACAAAAGCAACTGAGTTAAGGGACCAAATATGTTGACTTGGTCAAGGTATATATCTATATCTATAAAATAAATATTCATTCTCAGAAACTACAGTAATACATATACAGTTCTTCCATCACTATTTCTTCAAGGGCATAGACTGATCACTCCTCTCCTCTAAACAGATACTCTTCCACAGCAAAATGGCAATGAGCTCCTTCGTATTCACATAATCATACACGAAATATGCACGACGTAAGTATACGTCTCGTCTATGCAAGCAAGCTCGGCCCGTTCTCAGCTGCCGTCTTGGCATTTTCTTGGCCTTGATGCCTTCCCATTTGCACATCGCGATTGAAATGTGTTCTGGCTTTTGCATACGGAGCGTCTCGAGCTAAGCAAAAAACGGACTATCAGCTCAACATATAGAACCAATGCCTGTTTCTCTATTTTTTTTCTTTTTTTATTTTTCGGAACAATTTTAACCATGGGGGACTCGAACCTGAGACCTTTACCACACACCACATGTTTCTCTGATTTGGCCAAAATCTAATATGCTCTTCTATTCTTCCAAATTCAAAGGAATCAAGCCACAAACTGAGGATCTGAACTTTTACCTGCGATCCTCTGAGCACGAAGGATATTTTGCCGCCTTTTCCACCAACATGTCGAGCAAATCGATATTAGTACAAGTGCCGCGAGGCATGCTAGTCCAATGCCAATTTTAGCACCAACAGAAAGATGGGCCCCACATGTTGGTAATCCAGGGATTCCACAAAGACCCGAGTTATCAGTAAAGCTGCAAAAACGAGCATATGATTCGTGTGAAAGTTGTTTAAAATTCTTGCAACGCAGCTGATTTTCCACTTTAGTAAGTTTAAGAGATGGGGACATTTGAATGTAATTGCTAACAACTGTAAACTGTAAAGAGTTGAATTTGAGGCATAGGTAGAACATACTTAAAGCTAGCTCCATGCAAGAGCCTTCCCCCGAGTGCAGCTGGAACTCTTCCTGATAAAGAGTTGCCATTAAGGTCCCTGAGGAAAGAGCCATGGATTAGTCCGTCTCAACGAGTTTTCACTTTTGCAGTAAGGTAACGTCTAGAAATTTCTTACAGTATCTGTAATGAGGTTAACTGTCCAAGACTTTCGGGAATGGATCCGTTGAGGGAGTTGTATGATAGATCCCTGTCATTCAAAATCTTGCTTCAGCATTTCTTCAGTGGATGAGGGAATCATATAGCACATTCAATACAGTGTGCAATTTAAGATAATAAATAAGGGGAAAAAGTTTGATCTATCGACAATAAGATTCATGTTTTAAGGGAATATTAAGGTGATGTACATCACTCTGAAACTGTTTGAACCCAGTAAAGTTAACAAGCAGTTAATTTATTGCTAAACATTTTTTCAGAATTCATCTTTATCTTTCAGGAGTTTTTTCATGTATAAACTCCAAATGTTGTATATGTAGTATATATATGAATTGCAGGTCTAGATTTGAGTTCCTAAATTCGAATAACATTACTAAAATATGAATAAGTTTTAGTACAAAAAATAAATTAAATTCTCGGAATCGATCCCTAAGTGTTCAGCGTAACTATTTCTTAACAAAGAGCAAGCCAACCAAACCAGCTATTGTATTTGTAAAGGGCTCAATCAAATATATGCCGGATTCATTCATTCTATCTGCCTCTCGGTTTAGAGTGGGATAAAAAGACCACGAGTTAGATGCGTCATCATCCATTTAACAAGTCTATGCAAACTGTTCATACCCCTGGTCCAATCTCTTGAAATTTGAAATGAATACATTTTTGCAAGTAAGCCAAAAATATCTTATGCCACAACAGTCGTCCATGGATTCCGAGCAAGGATATACCATTTAATGAAAAATGCTAAAGACTTCATCTTACACTTCTATTATGAAGGTAAGCACAATGAAATGAAAAGGTTAAAAACCCCAACTTTCTTCCACTCATATCATCAATTATTGGGAATAAAAAACTATTCCTAGTTATACATTCTAAGAGTTGAAAAACCAAACCAAACCAAAATCAGAGCAGTAACGCTTTTCTTGAAAATGGTTCATTTTTTGAGTCCAAACCTTTTGGTTACTTGGCAGCTACAACTCATATACCACACAAATAAAACATCAACAAATAAACAAGTTCAAACCTCAAAAGAGAGAAATAACAGAAATAAAATTTCAAATAAGGCTAATAATGATGTAAATTATACTCACAGAATTTCCAGGGTAGGAATTGATCCAAGTGAAGAGGGAATCACCCCGGAAATGCTGTTACCACTTAAATTTCTGCAAACATGCAAGTTTGTTGAATATGAGAAAAAGACGAGAGTGTTTGTTTTCTCAGGTAAAATATATACAAGCAGAATGACACGTGATATGATGACTGATGAAATCGATCATTCACAGTAGAGAGAGAATCTGCTGGCTCATTTTATGCATAAATGACTATCATAACAAGCACCCCGATCTGACTTACATGCTCTGCAGATGATGAAGTTGGGATGTATCATTTGGTATGAAGCCCCTCAAACCCTGGTTGTCAAGACCTCTAACCTCGCAATGAAAAAAAGGGAATAAATAAGACAAACTCAATCTTACATGGAGAAAACAAAGTATAAGCGAAACATTATCATGGTACACTGATTAAGAATACTGGCTTTCTGAAATTCCTAAAAACAATCCAACTAGACTACTACAGTGATGAGCATGTAGTTCCAATTCAGACTTCTATAGCTAAAACAGAATATACAAAATAAATTTTAATTAAACACGAAATACGTAGGCAGTAAGGTAATCTTGCATCTACAACTCAAAGTTCATGGCCACTCCTTGCCAGAAATAGCCATCCTAACAAATAATTTCTGGAAATCTTCCAAGATGTAGAGGGTATCATTTCCAAATAGCAGAAAACGACTATGGAAATTAAGTGATGATATTTTACATGCTATCTACTTGTGTAAATTGTCAAAACTATATGACATGAGGACACAATAAGTAAAGTTTTCCTGGGTAGAGAAGGGGTATTTCAGACTCAATACATCTTCTTCTGCATTTTTCAAATAATTACTATGGTTTATAATAATTGTATCTCCCCACAACCTCACCTACCAATTAGTAATGAGAACCCAACCCATGCCGTACATACGGTTTACATTATCAAGGACCAAATTTGCACAAGCCCTATTGAGCTAGAAATTTTTGCATGCTGAACCTAAGATATTTCCTCTTCCTGTAACATTAGTGTCAGCACTGCTAGCTTAACCTCTGAATTTGTAGTTCTGGTCAAAACATGTCTAGAGAAACTGCAAGGACTCGGTCCTTTTTTTTTAACCATTATATTTGTTTTGCATGGTCAATTTTGAAATAATGTATAGACGTCACACGTCAGCAATGCTTCACTGGACATGCTTTTGGGCGGGCTACCAACTAAGGCATTTAAGAAATCTCTGTTTCAAAAGTAGTAGCGATTAATATTTGTATCCAGGAAAGAAAAGAGATCAAGTACATACAATCCATCAATTACGTGTTTACTGATACTTTTGTTATACTGACAGTCTACTCCACTCCATGGATGCTGTTCAGGAACACAAGGATCACCGTTCCACCCCAAACGGAGAGGCAGACCAAGAGCATCCTTCAACTTTTGCAAAGCCTTAACTACAAGGAAGAAAAATTTCACACTTAATAATTGTAGAAAACAGTGAAATTTCAATGGATAAAGTGACAAGATAGCTTGGACAGAATCAAAACTTAGAACAATTCCAAAGGAATCAGATACCAAAGAAAAAAGCTAGTTTGAAAGTTAAGCATTGAAACAGTGCCAGTATCCTCAATAAAACAAAACATAGAAACAACCAATTTCCTCACTAACACCTCAGTAAGAACCACTAAAATGTGCCTCTGAACCATTAGGCGACTACATATACCAGGAAGAACAACTCATGTCGCTGTTGGGAGGATGGGAATTGCAGATGGTACAGCTGAAAGTAGGAACATCATCTTGGTGTTGATTGGTTCTATGTTACAGGGTTGGGGACAATCTTATATTCATACAGCCCTAAAGCCATAGATTATGCCAATTCACTAAGAATCAAGAGTAGTTCTCAGTCTGTCAGTACCAAAGCTAGGGGACAGAGAAGATCAGATATGTAAAAGAACTAATCTAGATCACCAATATTACTATGTCATACAAAGATTGCACATAGAAAGATACTTTTCTCCAATTAATAATTGCTACACTTTATGTTTGGTTGAAAGTAAATCTGTTTTCCTGATATATACCTCAAATATGCCAAGTTTTATTGAAATTATAACCTAACTTAAAATGACTGAGATCATAATTTCTACAGATAGAACCAATTTACTTTTATGTGAGCTTGTCAAAACTGGAAAGGCATATACAGATAATAAAACTATAGTTTGACAAATAATAATTGAGATCATAATTCCTCTTTTACTACGAAATTTAACAGGAGATAATTGTTTCTAATAAGTGGCAGCCCTTTTTTATCAACTCAAACATGAGCTAGAAGATTGCATAAGAAATACATGCATTTTCCCTGCTTACCTTCAAGTTCGACTAAAACTGATTAAACTTATAGAACCCCATCATGAACCAAATCTATGCAAATTTCAATAAGATGCAGAATATTATCGGAAAGTCAGGTTTGAGAATCATGATTTGTCTTACTCTCAGCTGGCAGCGTTTTGGATTCAGCTAAAACAAGCTCCAAAAGCTCTATAGCACTTATTAGAGCATGGTTTCCTTTTGTAGGATGAAAAGTCACGGTCAAACTCCTGCCACTGACAGCATAAGTTGTGTTCAGCACAAGAGCACTGTTAGCACCCCCAGACATACTAAAAATGTCGACATCTCGAAATACAATATCACCATTGATCAGTACATCAAACACCCTCTGTCCTGCTTTAGTGACAGAAGGGTCTATTTCAGCAAAGTGAAGCCAAATGGAGTAATTTCTAGCGGGTTCAACCTCCATATTGTATGATAAATCAGGCTGAGTATCAGTACTAGTAAGAGCAGTTTGATAAATAGCCTCCGGGTAAAAGTTGGGTGACTGTGAAGTCTGTTTGATGCTATTCTCGGTGGATATGACCTTATCAGAATCCTCACCAAATGTGGGGAGAAAATTCCAGAATCGGTCCCCACCCCATTTGTCTGCACTGTAATCGGCACCAAACTTTGGTTTCTCAGCACCACAATTAAGTCTCCTGTCAGTTCTGAGGATCGTTCCTTGACCATAACCATTGCTAAAAAAGTAGGCTCTGTTATCAATCTGAAGAATTTCAACTGCAAGTATCGCTGGATCTCCATGTCCAGTACTGTGGAAGCAAAGAGAAGCCGTTCCATCTTTTAGAAAAATGAGGCCTTCAACAAATGCATGCTCGTCATCATGGTTGCTCCAACCAGATGGAAGTGAATATATCAAGGTTCCCTCAATAGACACATCAAACAAAGGTTCATTGTCAAAGCTAGGTTCTTTAACCAATCCAAAGAAGATCCTAACCAGATAATGGCCACGAGGAACGTTCTTTATGTTGTAGCAGTTTTCAGGACCCTCGGACAAAGGAAAAAACCGGAGTGTCTTGAGCGGAGGAGAGATGAAACTAGGAAGGGTGGCATTAGCAGGAATCCCACCAGTGTATGCAAAATCCTTGTACCAGAGAGTATTTGTCGGAGAAGTATGAATATCTTCTCGAGCTCCACAGCTTATTCGCAATGCATATGGCGCTGCCGGAATTCAGAATCCAGTAGCAAACAAAGATCAGCTACTATAACTATAAGACACTAAAAGAAAACACTACATCTAGAAACAAAAGTTCACCTAGAACAGTAAAAGACAACAATATTAGTAAATTCCCAGATATCTGATTCCACTCAAAAACCCAAAGTTTCCATGCTTGTCAGTTATACAAATCTACAAGCTTCGAAATTCGACTACGCAGTACAACCAAGAGCTCAAACAAAATAAATCTTATGCAAAATTCTCACTCAAACTAACAAAAAATCCAATCAAGATACTCCACTCTCATCGCATAACCCCATACGGCAAAATTCAGAACTTCCATACTAACTTTAAGCCCTATAAAGATAATCCAAACATATCCCACAAACTAATCGACCACATTACTGCAAGAGAAAGAGTGACTTTGAGAGAGAGGAAGAGAAAAACCTCGAGCAAGGGAAGGCTCCGGAGCAAATAATAAGGCGAGTAACATTAAAATTAAGAACACCCGAGTTTCCAGCATTGTTGCTCCGAGTTCAGATTCGCAAAATTGAACTGGTTTCTTCGGCTTTATCCACTACTGCTTCTTCAACTGAATCTCGAATTATAAAAGTGAAAAAATGATTGACATTCTGTCTTCGATCTTTCCCTTTATTGTAGTGCCCTATCTTCGATCGAGCTGAGAGAGAATATTCAGTTCTTGACTGCGAAAAAAAAAAGAAAAAGAAGAAAAAAAATGAAGCTATATAGTGTGGTGGACGTGCAGTGCAGGTAGAAACAGTTGAAAATTTATTCTAGTTTACTAACAGTTTTTCTTTTTTTTAGGGGGAGTTTACTTCCACTTTTTGTGAATGTCGACGGTGGTAAATAGAATTTCGAAAATTTCTTCTCTCTTCAATTTCGAATCTGTCTTTCTTCTTTCTTCTTTCTTTTCTTCTTTTTATTTTATTTTTATTTTTTGGGTAGTGTTTTGACTCTTGATGTTCTAATTTTCCTTGTAGTGGACTTTTGTACGTACTTCCCCCAATATGAAGGCCAAGACAAAAAGGCGACGTGATGTGTGGGGAGGGGGGAATTAAATAAATTAAATCTGATTTGTTGGTAATCACTAATCAAATCCAACACTTTTTAATGGGATTTCTAAGTCTTATTTTTTTGGCTCTGAGAAGTTAAAATGTTGACCCTTCACTCGTAAGCAAGTAACGGAGTTAGTATAATAAGTGAGTGTGTGCGAAAGAGCGTGAATTATTGCGCAATCAACGGGCACTCGGAATCAAATGGTAGGATGGAAGAGTCCTTAATTACTTAAGCCTTAGTTATCGAATAGTCCAACTCATTGTGTATACTACATCCGTATCTTTTTAAATAGTGTGTCTCAGTTTAATCTACATGAGTTTTAAAAAGGAAATGAGTATAATTTATAGTCTCACATATTCTGAGTGAAATTGAGTCACGTGGTGATAGAGTTAATAGAAATTTATTATATTGTTTCACAGAGGATGAGGTTAAAGAGGCGGTGTGGGACTGCGAGGGCTCTAAGAGCTCGGGCCCCGATGGTTTTCATCTTTTACAAAACTTGCTGGAATATTTTGAAATTTGATTTGATGCAGGTGTTGCACGAATTCCACGCTAACGGAAGAATGGTAAAGGGATGCAATTCCTCCTTCATTTTTCTTCTACCAAAAAAAGAAGACGCATGTGAGATCAACCAACTCAAATCGATCTCGCTCATAGGGAGTTTATACAAGATTATTGCAAAAATTATGGCTAGGTGCTTTAGGCAAGTTTTGGACAGCATCATTGGCGAGTCTCAGACTGCGTTCTTGAAGGGAACGGAACATCGTCGATGGTGTGGTAATCTTGAACGAAGTCGTTGAGGACGCAAAGAAAAATAGAAAAGAGCTCTTGGTGTTCAAGGTGGATTTTGCAAAAGCTTATGACTCCATCGATTGGAGTTATCTCCTGTCCATGCTCCGTCGTATGAATTTCCCAGATAAGTGGATCCGGTGGATGGAGGAATGTGTTACTTCGGCTTCTGCTAATGTTCTTGTTAATGGAAGCCCTTTGGGTAATTTTATGCTTGAGAGGGGTATCGGTCAAGGCGATCCACTGTCCCCTTTTTTGTTCCTAGTCGCGGCGGAGGGGCTCAACTTATTAACAAAGAAGGCAATTCAAGAATGGCTTCTAAAGGCCATTCACGTGGGCAGGGAGGGTGTGGAAATCTCCCATATTCAATACGCCGATGATACAATGTTCGTGGTCGAAGGGAGCAAGGAGAATGCACGTGCTATTAGGTGGCTGTTGGAAATTTTTGAGTTGTTGTCCGGTCTTTCTGTTAATTTTGAGAAATCTAGTGTTTATGGCGTGAACATTGCTCCGGAAAAATTGGGAGAGATTGCTAGCTTGATAGGATGTAGTTGTGGTGAATGTAGGGGTGAGCACTATTATCCGAAAACCGAACTGAAACCGAACCGAAATTTTCGGGTTATTCGGGTTTTTTAATAATTTCGGTTTTTTTTTTTAGTGCAATTCGGGTTTCGGGTTCGGGTTCGGGTTTTTTTTCTTACCACCCGAAAATCCGAAATATTATTTATTTTAATTATTATTAATCTTTTATATATTCATATATTATTATTATTTATATACTTTGGCAATTTATCTTTGGTGATTGTAAAATTTAGTTTATATTTGATATGAAATTAGTTAATATTTGTTTTTATGGTTTAATTGCATTAGTAAAAATATTATTAGTATTGATTTTGGATGAAATTTAGGTGTGTTAATTAAAGTTAGAATTGAATAAAGCAAAAAATATTTCGGTTATTTCGGTGAGCATTCGGTTTTTCGGTTCGGTTTTCAGTTCTCGGATAATATTTTAAAGATAATTCAGGGAAAAAATGAAAAATCGAAATTAATTTCGGTTTTTCGGGTTCGGGTTTATTTTTCAAAACCCGATTTTTTTTCGGTTTTTCCGATTTTACAAAAAACCCGAACCGAAACCCGAATTTTCACCCCTAGGTGAATGTATGCCTTATCTAGGTTTCAGTGTTGGGGCTAGGATGAATGGGGCGGACAGTTGGGAGAAGGTGGTGGATAAAGTGAAAAGAAAACTGAGGGTCTGGGATCCAAAATCTATCTCGATGGGAGGGAGAGCTACTCTTGTGCAGTCGACTCTCTCGTCTATTCCACTGTATTGGCTTTCTCTCATTCCTTTGCCCAAAGCAGTAGAGAAAAAGATTCGAGTGCTCCAATGTAATTTTCTGTGGGGTGGGAATTCGGAGGTCAAGAGGATGGCTTGGCTTAGGTGGGAGGATGTGTGCAGGCCAAAGACGCAGGGCGGATTAAGGATAAAAGACTTGCATAATATTAATGAGTGTTCCTTTGTAAATGGGTATGGCCCTTCCTCACGGAGAAGGACAAACTGTGGTGTAGAATTATTCGGTCTCAGCACGGGACCCCGTCATGGTGTCAAGGGAGGATGCAAGATGCTCAACGAAGGGGAAGGGTGGGTTGTGGAATAAGGTTACTTTGTTAGTGACACGGGCTGAAGGCGGGTGGTTCTGGGAGAATTTGAGGAAGATACTTGGCAACGGGAGGAAGGTGTCGTTTTGGGATGGACGGTTGTCGGGCGATAAGGCGGTTAAAGAACTCTTTCCGAGGCTTTTTCTTCTTAGCTCTCGGAAGGACATTTCGGTGCGGGAGATGGGTGAATGGTATGAAGGACGATGGGTATGGAAGTTGGCTTGGCGGAGACCCCTCCTTGAGAGAGAACGCTCGAGGGAGGCTGATCTCATTGACTTTCTTAATAAATTTTCCTTCTCAGAGGGAGAAGACAATGGGTGGCATTGGGGATAAGAGAGACTTGGCTCCTTCTCTGTAAGAGAGGCCTATGTGGTCATTAACGAAAGGAATACAAATCTGAATCGCAGCCGTCCCCTTACTGCGAGCCTCAACTGTATTTGGAAGGCCACCGCTACATTGAAAGCGAATATCGTGGCATGGAGACTTGTTTGGAACCGGCTGCCGACAAAAGACAACATTGACAGAAGGTTGGCGATGAACAAAGTCGATAGCTTATGTGGCTGCTGCAAATTGGTAAGTGATTTTGCTCACCATGTCTTCCTCGTATGCGGTGAGGTTCGCCAAATTTTGAATAATTTGGTTGATTGGATTGGAGTGACGTGGGCGAGTCCAAACTCCATCGAGGCTCACTTGCTTAGCTTCACCGATCTTGTTAGAGGCAAGGGATGGAGGTATAAACTTGGAGGTTTATGGATTTGTACAGTTTGGATTTTGTGGAGGTGGAGGAATGCAGTGTTGTTTGACGGAAAGACATGGGATTTCAAGAGGATTGTGGGAGAAATAAAATGTCGATTTTAGAGCTGGTGTGATGTGAGGGGAAAGATCGAGAAGATTATGAGTTTTTAGCACTTGGTCCGATACCAATCTCGTTGCTCTTTGGAACAGAGAGTAGCTTTTGTTCCTGCTATAGGATGGAGTACCGCTTGTACTTAATTCCTTACATCTAATAAAAGTTTTTCTTCCCTGATAAAAAAAAAAAAAAAATCATTCAAATTTATGCTTTTATAATATATTGATTTTCAAAAATGGTTTCACCTTTAATCTCTTGTAAAAATGTCCCATTTAGCATGATTTCTAACAAGAAGTTGAACTTTTGTTGATCAAATATGAAATTGAACGTTCTATTAGAAATTTTATGTCAAATCAATTTGAGTGGTTGTGGTCATTGATCGATCATTGGAGTTGCCTTAAAACTATCCCGAAAGTTCAATGTTGCAGCATAATTGCTTTCTTAATTTACGACTAAATCGATGACCAATCATGATAGAATTAAAGAGCTTTCAAATGGTATGCCGTAAATCTTTGTCCGGCGAGCTATGTGGCCGGAATTTATATTTGAAATAATCATTGTCGTGCACTTAAAAAATCATGTGAAACTTAGTGTTGTGGCATAAAAGAACTTAAATGACATACTATTTTTACAAAAATATGCATATCGAAAACCATCTATAGTTTATATCATCACCTTTATGGTTTATGACATTACCTTTCTCTCAAATCCGAGATTGAGGAATTCTTTAATTTTGTACAAAATCTAGAAATGCAAACATGAATCTGCCTAGATCGAGCGTGTCGGCCTCGTCGAATGCATGCATAAAATCTACATTTGTTTCGCCGCCGTTTCCTTCGAGGCATCCTGGATTGAAATCGAAGGCAACTTTGCAAATGTTATCGAATATGAATCTCTAAAAAAAAAATCTTATAAATTTTGGAGTTTATTGGGCCTACTAAACAAGCCCTTAGGATCCTGGGTATTGCCGTTTTGTTGGCACCCACGATGGGATATGTTTTGAGAAGATGAAGATTAAAGTAAAATTGGAAAATAAAATAAAAAATTGTAATGGTGTTAAACATATCCGTTCGAGGGCTTCTTTGCGGTAACATACTTAGAGCATTAGCAGCGGTGGGCGCGCGCCCTCCAGCCCGCCGCCACCTCATCCTCCACGCCCGGGCTCAACGGCTGCAGCCCTCGGAGGGCGCGAACCAATGGGCGAAAATGAGCCCGTTTCAGCATCTGCTGCGCCCGCCACGTGTCACAGTCTGGTTGGTCAACGGTCTTTGACCGTTGACTACCAAAATATTTTTTTTAAATTTTTTTTTTCCTATAAATACCACACTCCATTCCTCACATTTTCACACCAATTTCTTCATCAAACTCTATTTTCTTTCATCAATTTCCACTTTTTTTGGAGGAATTGTACATTTAACATTCAAAAAAAAAATAAAAATGAATCGTGAGGAACGAGAGAGGCTAGCACGTCAAGCTATCGAGCTTTATCGTATAATAGAGGAGGATGAAGATGCTGAAAACCGGCAACGTGAAGAACGTCAATCGTAAAAAAAAAAAAGAAGCAATACGTCGAGCGTGATCATGAATCGGGGTACGAGCAACTCTACAACGACTACTTCGCCGAAAATCCGACGTATACAGACACCATGTTCCGGCGCCGATTCCGCATGCGACGTGATCTCTTCTTGCGCATCGTCTCGAGCTTGACGATGCGTGATCCATATTTCCAACAACGCCCAGACGCAACGGGACGAAATTCTCTTCATCCCCTTCAAAAATGCACGATGGCGCTGCGTCAACTTGCATATGGTGGTCCGTCCGATGAGTACGACGAGTATCTGCGCATCGCCGATTCAACCGGACGAGAATGCCTTAAGCATTTTTGCCGCGCCGTCGTTGCCGCTTTCGGAGAGGAGTACCTAAGGAGACCTACTTCACGTGACGTCCAACGCCTCGTCCAAATGCACGAAGCGAAGCACGGTTTCCCCGGCATGCTCGGGAGTATCGACTGCATGCATTGGCCATGGAAGAATTGTCCATCGGCGTGGAAGGCTGCATACACCAATTTCAAGAAGGGAACTCCAATGGTAATTCTTGAAGCGGTGGCCTCAACAGACCTGTGGATTTGGTATGCATTTTATGGCGTCGCCGGATCGAACAACGACATCAACGTGCTGAATCAATCTGACGTATTCAGCGATTATCTAAGGGGTGTTGCGCCGGCCGTAAATTTCACGGCCAACAACAAGCAGTACAACATGGGCTATTATCTTGCCGACGACATCTATCCAAGATGGCCAACTTTCGTGAAGACGGTGCCATGTCCGACCGATCCACAAAGAGCTATGTTCACCATGAAACAAGAAGCTGCGAGGAAGGACATCGAACGTGCATTCGGCGTTCTACAAGGACGATGGGCGATTGTACGAGGCCCGGCCCGCTTGCATTATATCGAAAATTTAACAGAAATCATGTATGCATGTGTTATCATGCACAACATGATAATTGAAGATGAAGGAGAAGCAGCCGAAAATTGGGAGGACGACGAGGGATCGAGCTCAACAAGGACTCCGTTGCAAGCGCGTCAAGGTGTTGATGTCTCTTTCGCACGTTATATGCAAAGGAATGTCTCCCTCCGCGATGCAACCGCTCATGAAAATCTCGAAAAGGATATGATCGAGGAAATTTGGGCACGTTTCGGTCATCAGTAGTTTTTTCCTACTTCATTTTATCGTTATGTATTTTTTTTTCTAGTTTTCTTTCATTGTATTGTAATTTTCCAAATGTGCAATACAATTGAATTTATTAAAAGCATTAATTCTCATTTTTATTTAAATCATAAAAAAAATAAAAAAAATTAAATACTATAAAATAATGAAAGCCCTTAGGGGCTCCAATACAACAAAAATGAGAACCCTCCAAAATAAATTAAATACTAATATATATATTATTATTAAATTGGGAGCCCTCCATTTTGGAGGGCTATGAAATGTTGGTGTTATTTATTATTTTCATTGAGAAAATAAAGGTTTAAAAAATAGTAGTACACAATAATAATCCCACATATTAGCAGTCCTTTTCCTATTTCCTATATAAAGCATCGCGCCGATGTTGACACCTCTAATATTCACTACCCCACAACTCCCCCAACATCTCAACCTCCACCTGCGCCGCCGTCTCTTTTATGCCATCGTAAAGCCCTAATGGCCTCATCCGCCGCGGTGCTCTCGCCTCCTCCACCTAAACCCTCAACTTCCGACGTTGACGTTGACGACGATGATGAATACGAGATCGTGTACGAGGAAATTGAAGAGGAAATCGAAGTGGAAGAGGAGGTCGAGATCGAGGTCGAGGTCGAGGAAGAGATAGATGATGAAGTCGACGCCTCACGCCAAGAAAATCTGAAAAGTGGTAAGTTTTTGTTTTTATTTTTGAATTGCGCCATTCCTTTTGTTTTTGCTGGTGATTATTGTTCTGCTTGTTGAATTTCATAGAATGAATTAATTTGCTATTGGCTGCAATTCATGGTGCTAATTATTTGGGATTGCATGTGTATCTTGTATCTGTTCGTCGGTGGCTCGATTAATCCGTGTTTTATTGATATGTTTCTGATCGGAGATACACTTACCAGTTACCACTTATTGAAGTTTGAGCTCATTAATCCAAATCAATTCAAGCTCCGTGTTTGGAGTATCATGTTGCATTCATTTTGTCCTTTTATAGTTGTATTTTGAGAGGTATGTTTGTGTTTTTCCGAAAAGTTAATACTTTTCAAGAAATAAATGTCATATAGAAATAATGAGTAAATATTGATCAGCTGTAGGATATATAGGATTGAGATTCTACAATTTTCACCATAATCAGTTTTCGATCACGATGATTGTAAGATCATGTAGGTATCTTGTAGTATCATAAATGTTATAGGCATCAGAAATTGCGTCATGCATAACACGAGGGAAGAGTTTGATATGCATAATGTGGAAAATGGCCTTGCCACCTTGGTCCTTTACTTTCTATGTTAATGATGAGTTAGGAAACACGTATTCTCGTAGAGCAAAGATTATACGAATAAGAGCTTGGTTTGCTATTTGGAAACTTTTAGTTATTATATTGAGAAAATTGTCAACTCGTAATAATAAGAGCTTTTTTTTCGTATATATAGTATTGATAGACATTTATGGTGGCTCATGCTCTTAGCATGTTTTAGTTAGTATCATTTTTTCATTCTCAGTGCTGACTTGGAAACAAGTTATTTCTAAATTGAGCGAATCTTTTCTTGCTACTAATTAATAAAATCTACTCATAAGGGATTGATTGATTGACTGAAAGAGTAGGAATTTTTCCTTCTAGTTTGGAACATAACTGAACTCGTATTGTAAAATCCCTGCCCTGGGGATCCTTGGCAGCCCTCTTTTTCTTTTATTTGGGTGGGCCTTTGGCTCGAGTGAGCCATCCTTTTGGTACCTGACACCCTTGCAATATTTCATACCAAAACAAAGCGGCTTTCTTCCGCAAACATCTACCAGATGTTTCAAAGAATATCTACACCAAAATCCCATAAATAAACATACCAAAAATAAATATTGCCCGAATTTTACCGATCAAGTTCGGCGTAGAAACGCACAGATCAAAGACCAACAACCTCAAAACTCCATTTAGTCTACATGGTTTTTAAATGGTTATCTTGCAAAACTAGAACTGTCAATTTGAGTTCGGCACGGAAAGCCATCCTCATTGGGCAAATAAAAGAGGTGGGCTGGGTTGGGATTTCCTGTTTGAAGGGTTGTAGCTGAAGAAAACAAAGGGGAAGAGATCCTAGCGAATGAAAGAAAGATGGCCATGTGGAACGAAGATTTGTTGGCGCCTTGGAGGTCCCAAATTGTGGGCAAACATCTTTTAATGGGATTGGATCTGCTTCCATTCCTGAATCAAGAGCTTTCCCATTCCCTTATAATGTTTTGCTTTCGGGTGCGAGTGCTGTAGGTCTAGACTTGCCTACTGATCCAGCTATTTAGGAGGAAGTTAGGGACTTGACTAATATCATGTTTGCTAGAAAGGGTGAAATCTGGATGCTCACCCTTTATTCCTGTTGCAAGTGTCAATCTAGAAGGAAAAGAGATATAAACAATCAATCGAATCACAATAACCTATATGGAGGAGTTCATCACATCTGTAGGTTTAAGAAATACAGGTTTCAGGCTTGTGGTACAGCTTGTTTGTTTGGACGATGTCTAGGTTAGTGCTACAGATATCATTTCTGGTTTTAGACTATGATTATTACATCATGTGCGATAAGTTATTTTGTAATGATCAAAGTCTTTGGCAGTGCTCCAGGTTACACATAGGAAGAGAATTTAAATCCAGAAGATTGCTGAAGTGTTTCCTAGTCCACATTGAATAGTTCCTGTTTCCTTTTGCTTTTATCTGGTCCGACCACTCCAGTCTTATTGTATTACTAATGGGCCAGTCCTCCAATATCTTCAGCCAGAATTCTGTTAGTTAAACTTTTGACAGAGGGTGCTCTTAAGAAGCATGTCTGGTGTAGTCTGATCTGATATTTCTATGTTTTCTTTCTTTCGCTGTAGATACTGGTAAGCTTTTAGAGCTTGATGAGCACAAAGATCATATACAATCAAGTTCCCTTACTGAAGGAGTTTTTGTCAAATGTACTGGTGATGTGAAATCTACTGAGTCAAATTCGAAAGGAGAATGTGTCAATGGTGAGGATTCTAGCAATTAGTGATGTGTACAAACAAGGGTTGACTTTAGACTGATGTCATTTCTACACCATATTGTTATCTTTTTTAGCCATTTTTAATTACTACAGGGTAACCAGCAGATCTTAATCTAAAATTTATGGGGTTCTCGCAGGGGAAAATATCTCTGAATATAAGAATGAAAATACAATTTTAATTGGCGGTGGAGAAGTAAATCATGCCAAAATCACTCCTTCCGATGGAGATGTTAATGCTACATCCATAGTGAATGATGCTTCAGGGGAGAATGTTAATGCTATGGAAAGTAATCAGTCTGCTCTAGAAGATGTTAGCAACACATCACCAAGGTTACTTTTCTTACCTAATTCCAAACGTCACACAAGACATTTTACATAGAGATTCTAGTGATAGCGCCTTTTTACTTTTAGTCATTCTTTTATGGAATTATGTCCTGATGGCACTATAAGTTTCTCAGGTTGCATGCTGCACAAATAAGGTTTAGGGATCCTTTACCTAGTCCTGAATTTGGTCGGGAGAGCAAAAAACTAAGGATTGTGTGTGAATTCCATGCCAAAGGATGGTGCATCAGAGGAAATTCGTGTAGGTTCCTTCACATAAAGGATGGACCAGATGCAGTGATGAAGATAAGTGAAGCATTAGGGAGGGAAGGTAACTCGTACAATTTTTTGTAGCTAGACATCTAATTCAAGGATCTAGGAAGCATATGCTTTTGTATTCATAAGATCTTATAAGCCAACCAAATTTGTAATTTTTTGCGACTGTCACAGCATCTTCTAGTGCTTGTGTTCCACCCCTACAAAGTGAGGATAAACCAAAACTAAACAGTCCTCAAGATGATACCTATATGGGTGCTCCTACACCGGAAGATAGAGGGAGATTCAAGCACAACTTCTACTTGGATAATTACCAATACTATAACATTCCTCCACTCAAGGGACGTTTAAGTGCAAGAGATAGTGCATATCATGGAAGTTCCTCTATGGCATCACATGACTACGATTTTGATACTAGAGTATCTTGCTTTGGGCCAAGAATGGATGAAATAATAAGTAAGAAGAGTAACATGGTCCCTATTGATGATAGGCTTGCTGACTTGGCTGATTCTTACTCTAGACATCCCTTACCTTTTTCTTCTTCCTCTCGAGACAGTATTGCACATACTAGGCTGCATAATTTCTTACAAAGCAGCCTGGAGCATCTTGGTTATGCATCTCCTTCCATGCAACGAAGCATTCCACTAGGCTCTCGTTCTGAATCAGATACACCGACACGTAATCGTATTCTGACGGAAGCAGATCCAGCCAAGTCTGAGGCTACTTTCTCTTCGCTTGATTGGGAGCCATCCGCTCCTTTTCGCCCATCTCACGAGATAACTCGAAACATATTGTTGAAAGAGCATCTTTATAAGCCGGTGCATGAGAGCGTTGATAAGAAAGATGTCAAGGACATCCGGGCAAAATTTTCACATTCTGACCAAGGATCTTCAATTAAGAATGTAAATGTGAAGTTGAAAAGCCCTCAGGAAGAACTGAAACTTTTGGATAAAGTTCTTGGTGGTGATACTGTGAAAGATAATGTGTTGAGCTCTAGCAATTATAATAAAGTGAAACATGATGAGACAGTGGATGGAACAGTATTGGGAGGTGATGGATCTGGCACAAAAGATGATATGGATGGTCACTTTAAGCGAGATGGTCATGGGACTCATATGCAATATGCATCAAAAGCATTCAAATATTTCCAATCTGCACTAATAGAGTTTATAAAAGAATTAGTGAAACCAACTTGGCGAGAAGGTTTATTAAGCAAAGATGCCCATAAATTGATAGTTAAGAAGGCTGTTGACAAGGTACTCAGCACATTGCCAACTCATCAAATTCCCACCACGGCTGAATCTGTCAAGTTATATCTTTCAATGTCTCAGCCCAAACTTGTGAAGCTAGTTGAGGTTAGTCTATTCACTGAATTAATGGGCAAGTATAACTTTATTGCTATTAGAAATAATCCTTGATATCAATCAATATCATTGCAGGGATACATCAATATACACAAAACATGAGACTGCTGAATGATTATTCTTGTGCCATACTCTGTCCGAAAGGAAACTTCTGATCCCTTCTTGGTGGGCCCTTCATGTGTTTTCCTTTTCACCGAAACAAAAAAGGTTTTCTGTATCCTATTTCATTGGTGTTAAACTTCAAAAACTTCAATCAGCTTTTAAGTTATCTCTAGTGTAAGTTTTCTGAAAGGAATTTTGGTAAATAACTTGCACGAATCTGCATATAGGTTTCGAGCAGTATGTATTCTCTACCTTCTCGTTGGCAATTATGTTGGTAAATGGTTAATATAATCTGCTTTTATTCATCTTCATCAAGATAGGGGTCTCTTAGTATATAAATCTGGTGATGTTTATTAATTTGCTTTTCATTAAGTCTATACTGAATTTGTGCTATGGCTGACGTGTGACATTTATGGTACTTACCCTATATTATTCTCATGCTTATGATGTTCTTTCATTCTTTTTATGTCTGTTTGAGGTATTTGGGGTTTGGGATAGGGGATTAGTATCTTAGTCTTAGGTATCTAGCGATGGCACTACTGTAGCTAAAGCAGGAACCTACACAAAGTATGTATTATGCCCTTTATATAGTACCTTACTACCCTTATATATGGAAAAGTTACAAAAAAAGGTGAAAATAAATACTTCTACCTGTACAAGCTCTGAACTTACTGAAAAATACTCATTGTTTTCATTCAATATGATACTTCACTAGCTTATTTTGTTCAATGCTGATGTTTTTACAAAATCCAATTTAGAAATTATAATAAATTCTAGGAATTTTAATAAAATAACATAAAAAGATTCAAAAATCTCTTTATACAAAATCTCTGATGATGATAAGTTAGATTTAGTAAAAATGTGATTACCTCTAAGGCCTTGGTCATAACAATGTCATAACCATCAACGAAGGCCAAATATTAGTATGTTTTAACCCAATAATATCACTTGTAAAGAAATGTCCTAGTAATTCGATAACTGACAATTTCATACCCACAAAAATCAAATGCTTTTGATTTGATTCTTAGACAAGGTCAATGTTTGGAGCGGAACTGTTGCCAAACGGATACACGAGTGGCATCCTCATTAACCGATGTGAAATCATCAGGTGTGATACGTCTTCAATTCGTCGTTTTATGTGGATTTTTTGCAATCTAAATCAAATGCTTCTCGGAAGTCCTCCGTCCCTTTTCGGTACCTACTCCTCTATGTCATCCATACCCCATCGGCCGTCGCCTACCACTTCTTTATTGATTACATGAATGTAGTTCCCTTGTTGGTGCGGCTCCAAAACTTGAAGTAAATCAAATGCCAGTTGTGCAATTGTGTGCTCTTCCACCAAGCCCTCGCTCCGCTCTAAACCCATCATCATCAACAACTTGTGAACCAAGGTTTTCATTCACAAAACAATTAAAGATGGGGCCTTTTCCATCTGTTTCAAGGGAAGTTGACCAACGAGAGCATCTTTCGAAACTTTTTTCCCACATGTTCGAGTCTTGTATTTTGCCACATCCCTCGATTAAATGCTACCTATATACTCCCTCCGCCATGAAGACTAGACAATTTTTTTTTGGCACGTAATGCTTTGTGATGATATATTAATAAATTAAAGTGTTCAAGTGTTAAAGTAGAATAATTGTGGGTCTCTCTAATATTTGTGTGTATGTTAAAGTGTAAAGTGTTAAAGTGTTTGTGTATTGTGGGGCTTACTACCACAAAAGAAAATTGTCTAAAGATGGTGGACATCTCAATATAGTAATAAGGTCTACATATTACATATTGTAGACAGAGGGAGTAATATACTCCATTTCAAACCTCAAACTCAGAAAGGGGGTGCTATTTTCAATATTGGAAAGTGCCAAATCAAGATGGACAGAGAGACATGCAAGACAAACAACAACAATCCAAGAGTAGTCAATCGCACAAGCAACACATCATTAGGATTCAGTGTAAACAAAATTGCAATTATTCAATGTGTGAGCATCAATTTTTATCATTTCAGTACCACCAGGAACAATTTACCAACTATAACTTTAACAAGCATAATCAGCTTTAAAAAGGGATAGAATTGTCGCTGGATGAAAAAAGGGATAGAGATGGACTAGATCTCACCAAATCAAAAAAATTTGGGAGCAAGATACGAAGCATTGTGCTCATGGCATCGTTGGAGGCCTTCACCGGCGCCATCCATCGTGCCTGCGCATCAAGCCACCACTGCGTGGCCTCATAAGAATTTTTTACCCAAGATTCCATAATGACTTGCTTGGTATGATGGAATGAGGTGAAATTGAATGTAGTTAGAAATGATGTACAAATTTCTACATGATTTCTACCTTCATTCCATTCCACCTCATTCTATTCCATCATACCAAACATCCACTAAGTGTACTCGGAAAGGCGGTTTCAATAGAGGTGTCCGGTGCCGACCATTGAGCACATCTAGAGGTTCGGTGTCCGATCCAAACGGAGGAGGGGTTTCCAAAATTTTGAGAGGATCGAAATTAGGGTTTTCATTTGGAATCGAAGATGGAGCAAATTGTGGTGAGAAATCCATACCACTAAAGTGGTATGAGCTAATTGGATGACTGATGAGAAATGGTAGCCTAGCGGCGGGGATGTGCCGGTGAAGTGGGAAGATTGAGCAGAGATAGAGAGAGAGAACGGCAAAAAATGCCATGCTCAATTGGATGGCACAAAATGGCAAAAGTGCCGTTATGAGCTGGACAGAAGGCGTAATAGGTAACGAAAGATGGATATTTTAGGATGTATTGGAATTCAGAAAAATGCTAAACAAGTCACAAACAATTATCCATTTTGCAATAATTGTACAACTAAGCTCCGTTCACTTTGAAGTAAAAGGACGTAAAATGAGGTATAAGAGAGTACAAAAATTTATTTACCATTATAACTCGTTTACTTTGACGAAAAAAAATTTGGCCACAATGTGTAAAAATTCAGACAATCCCTTATATTATACCATGGTACTCTCTTCAACTAAATTCGTGCATTTAATGCCATTTTGGAATGTCAAAAAGATGTGCATTTTCCGTTCCTACACAAAAAATGCCCTCATAATCTTCATCATCAATCTATCTATCTTATTTACACAAGATACCACTCATGGCTCACCACTTTAATTCAAACAAAACATGTTGTCCATTTATTTATTCGATCAATTAAACGTGGGACCTCCACTCCATTTACTTTATACTCATGAAAATTATTAAAACTTGTGCCACAAAAAACAATGCGCGAATTTGGTGGACGGATAAATAGTGATAAACTTATGAAAAAGTGTGATAATGTTATACCAACTTTTATCACTTTTATAAAAAGTCTTATCTACCCTCACATATCATTTTCAATAAAATAAAATAAAAAGGTTAGGGCAATTTAAACATTATACTCCCTCCATTTCGCTTAAAGTGGCTCATTTCTTTTTTGCCTTTTTTGGCACGCTTTTCCACATTTCTCAATGATGGGTTTTAAAATGGATTTTTAAAGAATTCTTTCTTTTACGGGGTACTACAAAACGTGCCAAAAAAGACAAAAAAGAAGTGAGTCACTCTAAGCGAAATGGAGGGAGTATATTTTATCTATCGCTTTTCTACTAATTAAACAACATACATGTCTAACAGAAACAATTGTATAAATGTATTATCATTGAAAGTAAACATGATATATAATTATGGGTCCCTCTATTTGTTGTAAATTTACATCATACCCCCTCTGTCCACCATCTTTAGACATATTTTCCTTATCCGGGTGTCCACAATAAGTAGACACTTTCCATTTCAGGAAATAGACCAATTTTGAAGTCGGAATTCTGACATGGATTGTGGGAAGCCTACATGGCATTTGACAATTTTATTTAAGAATATACATGGACAAGAAGTCTACTTATGAACAATAAAAACAAATATGGCATCGTTCACCAATCTATAAAAAATCAAGAACCTTAGATGGCGAGGGGAGAAGTTAAGTGCAAGAAGTGAGAATCTAAAAAGTTGGGCATTTGAAATTCTTGAGGGCTAGAGAGTTCAAGGTGAATGATATGAAGGAAACTTTGTGATGGAGGAAGGAATTCAAATTCCAGATCCATTTTGGCCTTCAGTTGCTGGATAAATGAGTTCACATGTGGAGTAATGCTCCAACATATGCATCCATTGCTGTAAATGCATGACTTGCTTAGCAAAAGATATGAAACATATTCTGTTGCTCCAGTTATCTTGGTCAAAATCCATTCCGATCTACTGCTGTTATCCCATTAGTTGATATTTTAGAGAACTCTTACTCTCTTTGGTTAGGCTTTGTTTTGTCTGACCTTGAAGCTCAATTACTGCGCATGGGATTCAGATGAACTATAAAATCATTGGCATAAACCTTTTGTTCTTTTAGGATTTTTAAATTGGCATAAACCATCTTTTAAGAATTCTACCTTTTAGTTCTCCCCATTCCAGGTTTTGTGGGATTTATCATATTCACAAGCATTATTGAAGTAATTGACTTGGTGACATTTAAGGAGCTCTCAATTAATGAAATACTCATTGCAATTATGGGTTACAAAATTTTGAAGATTTGACTGATGAAATGTTCTGAATTCATACTTTTAAGCAACAGACCTCCTTTTAGCGAATGCTGAATTATAGAAATATGGTGACATTTTCTTATCTGCTGTAACAGATCAACAGAGAAGCCATAAGCAAATCAGGAGCTCAACTGATAGAATTGAGGAGCTGTGGAAAAATGGAGTCTGCTATTTCGTATTCTTCCTCATTGCAATGTATGTTGTTTGATGCTCGGTACTGGTTGACTGGCACGGCAATCTCTGCAAGGGGTGGCAAACGAGAAGAGCTTCTGGCTGAAACTCTTTTCTCTCGCTGAGTGCTTCTCATGCGTTCTCCTTTTGACTTGGGAAACTTGCTTTGTACTTTGGTGGTTTGTCTGCTTCTTCATATCCGTTTCTGTCCTGTTACCGGGAACTTGAAGGAAACTTACCAAAGGTATTTGCTTAGAAGCTTGATGCAGTGAAGCACATTTGGTAGCTGACTTGTCTGTTGAATTGTTGTTGGGGGTCCCAGCGTTGGAACGGCTGAATTCGAACTCCAGGTCTGCTTTCTCAACTCTGCTACTTTGTTTTTGATCTTGTTGAGTACTGACGAGGCATGCGAAGGATAAGGATTCGCTCGAGGCCGAATCTGCTGCAACATCTGGGAACATTTTCTTTGCCATAACTGAATGAACTATTAGGCTTCTGCTATAGATAAGCTTGCTATAGCCTCTGGGTGGTTTTATATGCAAGGCTCGGGTACGACTATTGGATGCCTTTTTATTTAATTATTTATTTCATTTTTTTCTGATTTGGCCCTGTTCGGTAAACTTGAGATTTGTGTTTATGTAGTTTTCCTCTCCCCGCGGTTCTGGTTAGAGATGCTGTCACTTTTTACTGGTATAGTAATATCTAGTTTTCGCATATCTATTATGTGTTATATTCAGCGTCTAGTTCTGGAAAAAAATTTATTTATTTACAACTTCGTAAATAAATATATTGAAATAGTAGTAAAGTATTAAGGTGAAAAATGAGTGAAGTGGTTGTTGATGTATACGAGGTTAAAACGTGGGATACTCCGAAACAAGCTTCCAATTATTGGTGTTACTGCTTAAACTCATGTTATGTGTCATTTTCAAGCCGATTATTTGTACAGGTGAATGTTCCAATGCAATTTTTGTGTCGCATGATCTGCAGCAGTAGCCGGCCTTGTGAAATTACATCCCTACCCTTGAAGCTGCCGTCATGAAATGAGCAGTTAAAGAATACTGCATTTACTTGGTTCAAGATTTTGTTTCTTTTTCCTTACTCATCATAGAAGTTAATATGTAATTTTATATCATATTCTTAGCTTCAAATTTATTTCCTTTTAATTGGGAAAAGCTCTTTTTTTTTAGATGGCTTTGAATGAAAGCCACTAAGAATGTCAGAACACCGACTGGATGGTTCATCTATTATTTATAAGGAAATACATTTATATAGAGATATACTTGTATGTATTTAAAATATTTCAGCAATACCACCCATCTTTTGATTAGTATTTCTTGAATTTTAGTTGTTGTAGATGTTCATTTTACCAGCATTTCGGAACAAAATATGTTTTGCCTATTTTGTCCTACAACACGAAGAGATTATGGAAATAGTATGTTCTAACAAAATATGTTTTGCCTATTATGTCCTCATTATATTTTATTAAATTTTAGCAAAATATATTTTTAGTAATTTTTAGATACTGATCTAATAAAAAAACAGATAGAGAATCTATCAATAAACATGTGTAAAAATAGTAATCCAACCAAATGTAACATGCAAATTTAAAGTAAATGATCTATCTCATGTGTATTTCCGGTATTTACTCAATACTCCTCATGCTTGTTCCTTGGAAGAAGAAATATGCAGCCAAGAGAAACTCTAGGAGATATTTAAGCACAACCTTTTGCATTGATCAATATAAATAGACGAACACATGAAAATCATACTCATTCCAAAATAAATTAATTAAAAGGTTAAAGTGAGAGAAAATGGTGCTTCTTGATCAACTTTGGGATGATATCGTCGCCGGGCCGCAGCCTGACCGCGGCCTCAAACACCTCAAAAAGGTGTACACCAAACCCATGAATGCCCAAGGTTAGAACACAATAAACATTATTCATATTTTCAATGATCAATGATCGCTAAAAAAAATATGATTAGATGGAGGAGGAGGAGGAGAGGGAAGTGGCATAGTGTACCAGAGATCCCTGTCTATGCCGTCGAGCCCTTCCACACCGGGAACTCCGACCAACATGTCTCCCACGACGGCCAAAAGAGACAATGTGTGGCGGAGCGTCTTCAACCCGGGAAGCAACAGTGCCACTAGGAACGTCGGATCTGATTATTTCGACAAGCCACAACCCAATTCTCCAACTGTCTATGATTGGTACTATACGTACCATCATGCTCCTCCGTCCCGTTTATAACGAGCCCAGTCAATATTATAAAAGACTCACTTTAATAAAACCTGGCTAATTATAAGCAGGACGGAGAAAGTATATATTTTCTGATATTGAAATGAAATTTAATTATTGGAATAAATTGTTTGATTTGCATGCAGGCTTTACAGTGGGGATTCTAGGAGCAAGCACCGTTGAAACTGCTACATAATCTTGATTACTTGCTAGGAAGTAATTCGAGTCGTTTTTTTAGCTTCTTGTAAATAAAGTCACCTCCAAACCTGGTGTTTAATGATTTATAGATTGTTTTTTTAGCTTCTTGTAAATAAAGCCACCTCTAAACTTGGTGTTTAATGATTTATAGGTGCCATAAAAATAAGGTTTAATGTAATCAAACTTTTATTTTATTTAGATAAAGAGTTTATCAAAAGTTTTGTTTTATTTTCAACATAAACTTATAAAACTCTTATTTAGAGTATTTGAAAATGAAAAATGTAAGATTAAGTTTATCTATATTTATTTGTTTTTTTGGTTATGGAATTAAGTAAACGCTTTTGGATCTTCAATTGTTACAAGGAATTAAGGAATGAGAAGTTAAGATAAGATCTTTAACTAATTCTTCATAATCACTACTGGGAGCTTAAACAACTTGTGAATATTGCATAACACTGTAAAATGTATTCAAATCCAAAAAAAAAAAAAACAAAGAAAAAAAAGATAAGTATTGAAGCTAATAATCATCATGCATATGATTTTGTCCCAAAAATCATTCAAAGCTTATAAATTAATTGTTTCAACCAACTCTTTACTACCAACAGTTTACAATAGTATTAGGATTTCTGATAAGCATTTTTCCTAGTGTTGAGACAACCATTTTTATGTTTCTTTTCCTCTGATATATTGATTCTGGTCCTTGTTCCATCTCCACTGCTCCTTCAAAGAGATCATGCATACTTTTCGAATCCAAATAAATGACAGAAAACAGTATAATGAGGTTAAAAGAGTGATATCCACCATTAGAAAAAAAAAAAAACAAGAACAAGAATGGATATCTTTTATCCAAAATGAACTAGTTGGATAAGACAAGATATAAGCAACCTGCAGTTTGCATCTCATTCACCATAAAAATTTGTAAGAAAAACACACAATCGACTCTAGAAACTCGAGGTTATGAGATTGGCTATAATCCGAGCCTCCAATAGTTTTTCACAGCAATAAAAGGTTCTAGGCACTGTCAGATTCATCATCAGCGGAGTCAACAACCATTGGCTGTGGATTCTTATAGCCACTAATCTCTTCACTGTACCGTTTCTTGTCTGCTCGAGCTTTTGCTTCATACGGGGCCTTCTCCTCCGCTGAAGACACGACAGTGGAAGGACAGTGGAAGTCGTTAATATAAATAGAAATACAAATAGAAAGTGAACTGTAAGAAGAAATGCAATCTAGAAATGGGAAGGGGAAGGGAAATTGGCGAATACCGGTCATTTTATTCCATCTTTCCCCAAGCACTCTTCCTATGTCTTTGAATTGAATTCCTGGATTACTCTTCTTCACATTCTGCATCCCAGAATCGAATAAAATGGAGTTCAGGGGATGGCGATGGATGATTTTTATAATACATTGTGTATATTAGGCGATTCAAACCTCTCTTTCTGCTGAAGAGAAGAACATGAAGGCAGTGATTGCTCTTTTTGGGGCATTTGGATCCTTTTTCTTCTTTTGTTTCTTCTTTTTTCCATCATCTTCTTCCGTCTTTTTCCTACTTGATGATGCCTTGACAGCAGAAGGTTCCTTCTTGGGTTTCTTTTTCATTGTTGCCTTATATCACACCGTATAATGATGTCAGCTCCATATATAATATTTCATATAGGAATGTAAACAAATAGAGAAAGACATTTCACCTCACTCTCCCCTCCACTTTCACTGGCATCAGAGTCTTCCCCACCCGAATCATCAGTTGGGGAGCCTCCATCATCTTTATCAATGACGAAATCCTCATCCTGTAAAATTACGTTTGTGATTAAGTGATGAACTAGATTCGCACAGCATTTTGCATTTTGCAAATATCTGCATATCAATACAAACAAATTCAGAAATGCAGGAGAAAGGAAATAGAAACTGCACCTCCTCATCACTCTCTTCACCGTTTTCGTTCCTGATTCTCTCAAGGTGCGGATCAACAGCATCATCAATATCACTCTGTAAGACAGCTGCAACCCCTTCAGCATTCTGGACACTTCCAGCATTGAAATTCATAATCTTCAAACCTTTCTCCCTGAAAATAGCATATATATTAGAAACAACGCTATAGCCAACTTTCTAATTAAATTCGTAAGGAAAATAAGAAGGTAACGAGCAAGAGGCACTGACTGGACAAATTGGAAGAGATTGTGATACTCATTTCTCTGAATATTTCTGAAAAGGTGCTCCTGCTCAGTCTTAAGTCTCACGAGAAAATCAAAATAATGCATATTTGAACCTCCAGCTGTGTGCCTTTCAAACTCCACGTAGTCAATCTAAAATATTTAAGAAAGACAAAAGAGTTTTAAGGTGTCATTGCATCTAAACATGGTAAAGACACAAAACATAACTTGATACTATACCTCCTCATGAAGAATGAGAGTGGGTGGCTTGGGCAAAAAGAAAAAGCTCTTTTCGAGTGGATAAAGAACACCATCTTCAGCTTTGAGTGATGACTTCACTGCATAACCGTCCTGACTACTACGAAATTTTCCTGGTTTAGTAACTTTAGCGCCAGACAAACCACGCAATACAGTAATGAAGATCTCATGGACAAGTCCCTGAAATTTGAACAAGAAGATAATGTCAGAACATATTTTTTCTCAGTTTTCCATAGTGAAGGAGGATACAATAATGATGAAAAAGGCTATTGAGGCAAATATAATGCATGGCTTGGAATATTAAGATTAATGTCAATAAACTAGTTTGAGATCCAGCAAATCATGTTCAAGACTGAACTGGTCAATCAGCATTCCGTAAAATATAAGGTGATTACCTTGTATTCTGGCGCAAGCTTGTCTTTATACTTGGAATTGTAAAGGTCATCATTCATTGATAAAGTGGTGTCGATAATACCATCCGTCTCAAACTGCAGATGAGACCAAAAAAAGAAAAATCTTATAAACACTTAAATTCTTCTCATTGAAAATGAAAATACAGAGGATTGATATTAACTATCAAATATTACCTGCATCACGATATGTGGATACAAGGTCTGGCCCTTCCTAATTGGTGGATCAAGAGTCACTACAACAAAGGTGTGTGGTTGGTTGAACTACAGGAACATAGAGTCATAGATTATCAAGCATCAGTGAAATTAACCATATAGCCAATCTCGTGCTATTCTAGAAACAATTAATGCAATAAATACACTATGTCTTCGAAGATTCGCAAGTATGAATTCAAATGGAATTCAAGAAAGGGCAAAACAAGTACCTTAGGTAGCCAAAAAACACGAACAACACTGCTGTACTGAATTTTGAAGTCATTGGCTTGTCCTTGGAGACGCAAAAAGGAGAGATGAAGTTCGACGCTATATCGCCCCCTGAACAAGATATTTACGTCAGAAAATTAGAAAACCCACAGTGACTGAAACTAGGTCAGCAACTTAGTATAATTCATCGTTTTCTTCTTTAGAGCATAAGCTAACATCAATCTGAATAGTGAGATAACCCACCTAGGAGTAAGTATGGCAATCCCATCAAAAGTAACAACAGCTTCTTCACCTCCTGCTCCAACATCTGCCATTGAGACAATCTTGTCTCGAAATACCTGTACAAATGGCAAATTTCTAATATTCAAGCATCTGAAAGACATCATATGGGATTTACGGACAATTAATACCTGAGCAGAAGGTTGATTTTCATCCCCAACAAATTGAGTGTTTGAATTAGGGATATGGAAACTTATTTCCATCAATGAATCTTTCTGTAGGAAATAATAAATTTATCAATTTTGTAAGAAATTACCCAAAAACAATAAGTCCATCTATATCGACAGTTAATCTCACACACAATAAACTTCTGTTTGTATTATGGGAGATACAATGCACACCAAAAAAACCATAAATAACTTGAATCAGGATTCAGAAAGTACCTCATTGGCACCAGTTGTATCATCAACATGAAATTCCAACATAACATCAGTTTTCCCTTGAAGTTGGGTCTGTGCTACATCAGCTAGAGATATCTCGAAAGCTTGCTTGTTGCCCACGAGAAACGTAAGTGTATTCCCTGAGAATCAAAGGGAGTGTAACTGGTATATACAGATCAAACAATCATATTTACAAGACTACAAAGTTAAGTCAAATATACATGGAAAGGAACCAACAACTTTGATGCCAACAGAGTGCTCATAATATCAAAGTGAAGACAAAAATGTTGACACGGCTTCAGATGGAACCATTGACCGCTATGGCAAACAACCTTATAGACACAAAAAGAGTATTTCAAATGTAGTGAAAGCCTGAAAGGTATACACATACCATTTAAATCAACTTCTCCCCAGTTTTTTCCACTAACAGAAAGCTGCTTCTCCTCTGGGGTTGCTGCGAAATTGGACTGGAAGAATGCATTAAGGGTAGTAACATCCTGCATAAGAAGCATTCACAATCACAAATTATCAGAACGACTGGTTCTCAGAGATTGCAATTCCTCCCACAGGAGGCATGGAAAAGTTGTGATGAGAGCACATGAAGAGCAGATTGATAAATGTAAAACGCTGTCCCTATACTCCTTTCAACTTACAGAAGTTCAATGTTATGACTTCAGTTAAGAATGTATTGAAACTTGAATTACATGATCATGATAGCTCACAGATGTAACAGAATATGAAAAGAGATAATGCCCACCTGATCCCGGAAACCGGTGAACTTATAGTTGAGGCCATCTTTGGTCCGGACTCCAAGTTGATTAGATCGAGGAACCTTCATCCATGTAAGGCCCAGCAAATCAGATTTATCAACTTCCACAGCCTTGCCACCTCCTTGTTTCTTCCATATTATCCCACTTGAATGGACTCTAAGTTGCCCTGGATTCTGTAAATGAGAGCGGATTTCAAATTCCTTTTTCAAGTAAATTAAAAGGTACAACAAGACGCTAACATCATTTGTCGCCAGCAAACTAATATTCACATCACAAAATCAGCAAGCAAAACCATGATTCCATTGTCTATCTTTTCTTGTTTCTTCTATTCCCTTTCAAGAGTTCATGAACTTTCCAGAAATGTCAAATACAAAACTCAGAGAGCTCTCGCACCCCATCCCTAAATCCAGAACCCTCAAAATCACCTCAAAAGCCCTAATTTGGCGTGATAATATGGATCAAACACAAAAATAACAGCATTCGTGATGCACACAAAACGACGAGCACTAAAATCTAGGGTTAGGGTTCACGGCCACCGACAAATTAGGGGGAAAAAAAAAAGCAACCAAATGTGAAGTAATCTGATAAATGACAAGAAATGGAGCCAAAACGAAAACTCACAGTTCCTCCTCGACCACCGAGAGAGATGCTGTTGAACATGTGACCGTCCGCCATTGTTAGAACACTAGAGAGGGCGGAGCAGCAGCTGAGATGTATATACCGTGAGCGGGGCGCGCACTGCGCACTTTATCAGTGTGGCGCGAAAAGGAAATTACTCTCTGCAAAGTCCGTTCATCATCGAGTACTTATACTCAGCCGAATTGGGAATCACGTGCCGATCACGTGGATTTGGGTGTTGGGCCCAAGCCCAATTATGAGGCCCAATAGTATTATTCGTGCTTGTTCTGTATTCAATTTCAGTTTATCTGTTTTGGTCCGTCGCATCATATTAGTCACCTTTCTAAAAATATAAGTATTTAACATAAACAATCAGGGTCCAATCATACTTAATTGTATTTTATTCACTTTATTCATTTTGCATTGACTATTGTGCAAGTCAAATGGGGACTAATGTAAAATGAAGGAGGGAGTACTCCATATAAATCCCTAATGGCTCGTTTGGTAGTCAGTATAACCCAGGAAAAACCTACTACCTTCATCCCATTACATTAGTCACATTCACTATTGCGGCACGTTTTTCCACCGAAACCTAGTACGGGTTTTAAAATATATTTTTGACGTATTCATTTTTTCACGGGATACTATGACACTCATAGATCCCGTGAAAAAATAAATACGTCAAAATTATATTTTAAAACTCGTACTAGGTTTCGGTGGAAATACGTGCAAAAAGGTAAATGTGACTAATGTAATGGGATGGAGGTAGTAGATAAGAAAATTTATCTCGACTTTTCCAGTGTTTGGTATCCGAGAAAAATAATGCCATCGGCCCGCGAAAATGCTTGGGCCCGGACTAAATTTACTGTTACACTGGCATATACTATACCGCCTCTACCCCCGGATAAGTTGTGATAAGTTTTTTATTTTCAATTTTAATTATCAATTTTTTATTTTTTATTTTAATTATCAATTTTTATTTTCAATTTTAATTATCAATTTTTTATTTTCAATTTTAATTATCAATTTTTTATTTTAATTAAAAAAATTTATTTTTAATTTTAATTATCAATTTTTTATTTTCAATTTTAATTATCATTTTTTTATTTTTTATTTTAATTATCAATTTTTTATTTTCAATTTTTATTTTCAATTTTAATTATCAATTTTTTATATTTCTTATCCCAACTTATCTATGTTTGTACCAAACACACAATATATTTCTTATCCCAACTTATCATACTTTTTTTTATCTCAACTTATCATACATTTTTTTATCCACCATTTTTCGGTATTGCTACTAGGCCCCGTTTGGTAGCAATACCGAGAAAATGGCGGATAAAAAAATATGTGATAAGTTAAGATAAAAAAAGTATGATAAGTTGAGATAAGAAATATATTGTGTTTGAGGCAAACATATATAAGTTGGGATAAGAAATATAAAAAATTGATAATTAAAAATGATAATTAAAATAAAAAATAAAAAATGATAATTAAAATTGAAAATAAAAAAAATAAATTGATACTTAAAATTGAAAATAAAAAATTGATAATTAAAATTGAAAATAAAAAATTGATAATTAAAATTGAAAATAAAAAAATTGATAATTAAAATTAAAAATTAAAAATTAAAAATTGATAATTAAAATTAAACAATACTTATCACGACTTATGACGGGTAGAGGCAGTATAGTATATGCAAGTGTAACAGTGAATTTAGTCTGGGCCCAAGCAATTTTACGGGCCGTTGAGATTATATTTCTCTGATACCAAACACTGTATAAACCGAGATAAACATACTTATTTAGTCTTTTCTCGGCTACCAAACGGACCCTAATGATAATACTTAATTACTTATTACGATTTATTATTATTATTTAAGCCCACATAAGGGAACAAACTATTTTAGACATGAAAAGACTACCGTCGGATATTAGTCCGAGTACTAATTAATTTTCAAATATCACTAATATATTATAATTACAATTAGTTGTAGTAATATTTTTTGGGCAGTCACATTTTTACACAATAATGTTTATTCAATTTTTTATAAAGAATTTCTAAGTGCATGTTTTAATATTTAAACTATTTGAATTTTATTTAATAGTATTATTTACAAGTCAACGCCATTATAAAATATTCAAACGAACTTAAAATTAATCCACCGATAAAATCGATTACTTTTTCTTTCTTTTTTTTAAAAATTCATGTGTGAAAAAGAAGCGCAAACCAATGTCCCATTCATTAAAAAAAAAAAAAAAAAAAAACCATAACAAAAACAAAAACAAGTTATTATTATCGAGTTTAATTGCTTGTTTTGTTTGACACTTATTGATATGCTCATTATCTTGAAAATTTAATTTCTACCATCATTTCTTTTTCTTGATATAATTACATAGGTTTCTTTTTCAAAGACGTCCAAAACTAAATGAAGATGTTTCTTTTTCATTGAAAAGATAAAACACACGGTTAATTACGTACATGCACCTACAAACAATGACTTGGGACAAACAATATATCTCGACCATGATTCCATGAAGTATTTTTGAACTCATAACTTTTCGATCACTAATTCCGTACATATTGTACAAGGCAACCCCACGAAGGGGATGGACAAAATGGACAAAACAGTAGTAGCTCAATCAGTCAGTCTCTTGCGAAATATATGAACAAACTTTACATCATTTAGGATCTCAACATAGCAACGGCCATGAGGATGAGTTATGAACTTGGGGCGAAACGAAAGGCCCCCAATGAACGAACCACAAGAGCATAACAAAATGTAGGTGGTGCTTTGATCATCAGATTCTCCATCTATACTCACAAATCATACTGTTGTAGGCATCATTAGGCATAGGCTTCCCCTCAAGTTCTTTATTCCAATGACAAGTGCCAGTATCATGCTATGAACGATGAATGAAATCTGTCTTTTAGAACGAGAAGTAATAACAAAATATGTACTGATCAATACTACACGAAGATTATACCACATTTACCTTAACATGAAATTTGCATCAAGTCACATACTTTAAGCACTACTATGACTTTGCAGCCTCAAAATCTAGGTAGCCAGTGCAAACAAATCATAACCATTCACAGTCTAAAACGACGAGAAAGGCCACCACATGTACTCTGCAGCCTCAAAATCTCTTGTGCAAAACCTTGATTACCGGTGAGCATAAGCCCATTTAGAACCCGATTGAAGGTATACCTTCGAGGCACAAATCCTCGACCAACCATTTCTATCAACAGCTTTCCAGCAACCAACAAGTCAGCTGGCTTCTTCCGTACAAACATTGAACGGATCAAGATATTGTAAGTATCCAAATTAGGCAAACAAGACCCACCATTCATCTTGTCAAACATCTCCAAAGCCTTCTCGATTTTCCCTTCCTCACAACAATAGTTGATGACAATGTTAAACGTCTGAATCGTTGGTTCACAATCATCTTCCATTTTATCCATGTATTCAATAGCCGTATCAATTTTTCCAGCATGGCACAATCCTCTTATGACTACATTGTAGGTAGTTGCATTTGGCACATAACCTTTCGCTAACATATCCTCGAAAACTACAATGGCATTTTCAATGCAATCCTTCTTGCACAAAACTTGAATAAGAGCAGAATAAGTCGCGACTGAAGGAAGCACGCCAGCTCCAATCATCTCACCAAACAGTTTCCTCGCCTTCTCGACTTCACCTGTCACACCAAACCCATGAATCACCGTTGTGTAGGTCACGACATCAATCTCAATTTTTCTCTTCTTCATTTGCAAGAAAAACTCCCACCCTTCCTGTATCTGCCCAGCTCTAAAATAACCCTTAAGTAAAACATTATACGTTGTCAACGTTGGCTCAATGCCCCTCTCAACCATCTCCTTCATAACGTTTAACGCTAGCGGTGTCTGTTTCTTCAAACAAAACCCATTCGCAATAATATTGTAACTCACCACATCAGCTCTAAACCTTCCCTTGAATACACCAAGCAACCTATGTGCCTTTTCTACTCGTTTCGACTTGCACAACACATCAAGCAAAGTATTAAACGAGTGCAAATCTTGTTGGCAGCCATGTTCGTGCATAGATAGAAATATCTTAAAGGCCTTATCAGCCTTTCCAGCAGAGACATACCGTTCCATAATAATAGCAAAAGTTTTGGGGGAGGGACCCAATCTCCTGGACCTCATCTTGCTTACGTAGGTCCACATAGTGCTATAGTCTTGCATTCTGGCAGCAATGTCGATAGCATAGTCGAAGGCGACGGATGTGTGAGCATAAGACGGGTGGTTTTCAAGGAGATCAAAAAATCGGATGGCTTTAGGACCATCGTTCCAGAGGCGTTTAACAATCGTTTGGACTAAACCCGGAGTCCAGTGAGGGAGGGCGTGGATAGATTGAGCTAGTAACTCTGGATTTTTCGATTCGAGAAATAGATTAGTGATGGTGGCAGGCTCCGGCAACGACTCCGGAGAGGTACCGGAAGGGGGATTTCGCAGAGTTCTAAAGTTAGCAACTTTAAAAGCTCTGTTGCTTAGGGTCATTATTCACTACTTCACAGTACACATTTCATACAAAGTATTAAGAAATGGGATAGCTCATCATCCACACCGAGTGACCTATGCAGGATAGATTTGTTTGACTAAAATGGAACGGATTTAGTAGTGAGATTGCGCAGCAATGGAGTTATTGAGTATGAATCAAAATGAAAGTTAGCAAAATAATACTAAAATCAGGAAAAGGGGAGAAAAGGGTAGTGTACCGGTGTTATAGAGAGAAATAGATAACATGATCTAAAGTATTCATAATTATCATTATATGCAACATTCAAGAGATATTCAGCAGTAAAATCCAAATGATTCAACTTACTCTCGAAAATCTGCAGAAATAGGAGGACAGAATTGATTCAAGCCACCGACAATTCTGCAATCCAAGTAATGTTAACGCACATGCGATTCGTGCTACACAGGCGGCTGTTCTTTGCTATTTCTTTCGACAATTAGAATACCTAAAAAAAAATACGGAACTGGAGTTGCATCCCCTTTCGATCTTCCTCTCAGCATATTCTTTCCGAGGCCTCAACCGGTATTGAACTGAATGTACGGTATTTTTACTGTAGAATTGAACGTAGAAGAAGACGAAGTTTAGGGATTTATTCCTTCCTTCTTCCCCTTTCGGCCCAAAAACATAAGGCCCAAAGTAACGCACAATATAGTGATTAGAAAATAAATTATTATTATTATTATTATTATTATTATTATTATTATTATTATTATTATGGAAGTCAACTTAAATTTTATTTTTATTTATTATATATTTTTATTAGTTAAATATGTAGAAAATATTTATCAAATATAAGTCTAAACACACAATATAGTGAATAACATAGAAAATAATATATAGTTGCAAAATCAAGACAGTTAAAATGGTGTCGAAAGCTTGTGCAACCACTACCAACATATGTTAGATTTTTATTTTATTTGTGTTTCGAAATTTTCTTTTCAATTTTTTTTTTTGGGTTTTCCGAGTAGAATTTTCATTCAACCGGCATGTGTTGTTTTTTCTTCCAAATTTTATTTTCCATGGTGAAATTTCTTTTTTCTAAGAACAGATTTTCGAAATTACCAAAAAAAAAAAAAAGAAAAAAGAAGAAGAAGGTAGAATTAGAGTTAAAGCATTTAAATAGTAATCCCTTCCTCCACAAAAAACACAAACGGACAATATAGTAGTATTTAGATTCTGACATAAAATAGATAATAGTAAAATACAATGAATATTATAATGAAATTGATTGACTTTTGTGGGCTTGGAATCCTCTATCTCCAAAATGATATCTCAATGGTGTCCCAAAACCTAATTATTATTATTTTTATTCATTTTTTTCAATATTTTTTTTAATAATAATTTTATTCAATTTATGATTATTTTTAAGAGTTCATCCATCCCAATTAGGGTTTATAATTATTTTTTTACATGTAATTTCACTTTTATTAGTATATTAGAGTTGATAAATTCAAAAATAAAGTATAGTATAATTTAAAATAAAAAAAAAATCCATTTTTTTTCTTATAAATATCTATTATGATTTACTAAATTTTTGTATTTTTATTTTTTTAAAAAACAATATAAAATTAATAGAAATTAGATTTTGGAACACCATTAAGACATAATTTTTGGAACAGAGGATACCATCCCACTTTTGTGTAATAAGGATTTAAGGTTATGAGAGCTAAAATTGGAAATGCTCACAATTTTCATGGACGAAGGGAGCAACGACTCCCAAAAATGAATTCTTGAGGGTAAAAATGTAATATACCCGTTTCATGAGGGGTTCGCCAATCTCATCATTTCAAAACTGTGCATATGCAGAGGAAAACTTCCATCAAACTGTGCTACCAACACATAAAAACCAGAGGAAAACTTCCATCAAACTAGCACTACCTCAAGTTGATCGTACCCCGTATATAATATGTACAGCGATACATAATAAATATTTAAAATATACCAAAGCATACTTCTTTCCTGCGTCATAATTGTGCAGCTTCCTTCCAGGGCAAGATGTTAGCTCCATCCTCGTCAAGTTCCTTCGACTTGCTTTTTCTGCCTATATGCTAAAACCTGACACAGAGACGAGCAACGAAGTGAGACCACAAGCATCGTAGGTGGTACATGTCTTCCAAAAAGGGGCCGTGCACGTGAGAATGCAGCAAATCACAGGCAATGATAATATGATAATGGAACGAGTTACCAATCTGACTATACCTCGATCCTTCTCAAACAATCTAGTTTTCAACTCTCATTCCCAGGGCACTTTCCCAAATAAGATATTAGAATATAGTAGAATACAGAGCTAAAGTAAAACATGCAAGCTGAAACCAGGGATCGGGATAATAAGTACTCCCTCGGTCCATGATAAGTATGTCATTTTTGGTTCGGCACGGATAGTGGATTGTAGTAGAGGAAGGGAACCATTTTAAGGGGTTAAAAATAGAGTTGCGTAAGTGGGAATCTTACTAAGTGAAGAAAGCACTTACTTTTTTGTGCACATAGCAATAAGAATAAAAATGACATTTATCGTAGACTGAGGGAGTATAACTTTTTGCGCACATCACAAAGGAACAAATCTCACCAGATCCTGCTGAGTAAAAGTGCCATGGATTTCCCCCAACGTTTGATGCTCGTTCAAAAGCTGCAACTCATTGCGGCAATTATTATAAATGACAGGCTCATTGTTGATACTTGAAGAGTTGTTTACAGGAAAAAAATCTTTGATTATTAGGATCTCAATTTCACTAGCTTCCATGGATGTCTGCATAGCAACATACTGCAAGAGACATGAGATTTAAAAATCATTCAGGGTCTCCATGGTATTCTCATTGAATTACTTTCCACAGACAACCAAAATATCAAAATGCAGGTAAAACTACCTGGCATAAGTGTCTAACTGATGATCGAGTGCTGCAGCAGAGGTAAGGCCGCTTTAGGCTGGGTATTTTGTCCTCGAACAACGAAACAAGTGTGAGACTAACTTTCAACTGAAACAAGAACATAGATCACCTTAAGTTCCTTAACAGATGACGCAACAAAGTCAAACTTTCATGAGGTACCATCACAAACTCACAACTCGAACATCATGTTCAATCCATAATAAGCTATCACGTTATCCGAATGTGCGAAGATTTCAAGATTTACTAATGCCAAATGAACACTATGCAGTCCACCACCTTATCCCATCTCCTTGTCCAACCTATCTGAATATAAATCTAACCTATTGATTATCATAAAATAGACAGAAACAAGTATATAACTACCACCTCTTCATTTTCCTTAGAAGACTGGAGATGATCTATTAGCTTCGAAAGTCGGTCATTCCTGGAAAGTTTGCTGTTGGCCCAACTCTGACCGCCATGTCTGGTGTTGCTGCGCATGCCACCTCTTCCCCAAGCAAGAATTTCAACTGAAGCACTCAGTAATTCTTTGTTGGTTTCAGAATCATTATCATCAGAACCTCCTTCTGCATTTGCACCTGATGTTTGTGAAGTCCGAGATCCTCTTCGTCTTTTATATCTCTTAGATTTGATGTCATGAGAGCGTTCATCAGCTGAAGACGAGTCTTTGCTACCATCATTTCTGTTAGCTCCTTCGTCTTCATCAGAACCTTGGTGTTCAGGAAGTCGATTTCCCCTCCCTCTCAAACGATAATTGCCCTGTCGCCTCATATATGCTGCTGCTGTGAGTCTGGCCGATGTCCGCTTCTTTCCCAGTGCTTCAGTTTGTCGACGAAATGTTTGTGAAATAGAAGCTTGTATCTGTCACAAAATAGAATAATTAAGCAGATGCAGATTATATATGTGGTTTATAGGCAATGGTGAACATTTCACTACCCATCATTGGAGAACAGTACAAAATTAGCTTTCAGCCGAAAGGGAGGGGGGGGGGTCGAAGATAGACAGACATCTTTAATAAGAACAAGGGACGTATGATCAAGGAAACTAAAGCATGACTATAACGATTGCAACGCATAATCCTTGAGCAGCAGAAGTCTCGGATGAATATCTAGAAACTCTACCTGCTTATTACGAGTCTTCTCCTCTTCATGTAAAGCCAATTCCTGAGAGACAAATATGATGGTTCTTGAAAAAAAAATTAAAAAATAAAATAAAATAATTTGACAAAGCATTTATCAACTAGTACCTCTTCCTCGTACTTATCAATGTCAGGATACAGAGTAGCAATGAGGGCATCATAATTTGGGTCATCTCTCAAGGATCTGCGGCTAGCACAATGCGTGCGGCAAGCTGGGCATTCATTATTGCTGCATTCAATTAATAGCTAGCTTGTAAGAGAGCAGAAAAACTCAATTCTCAGACAATAAATAAAGCATAGGAGCAAGTACCCTAAGCGCATGGATTTGTCAATGCATTCTCTGCAGAAACGATGTAAGCATTCCATGACTGTCCTCGTCTTCCTAATTATACCTGTTTAATGAACATTTTGAACAGCTATAATCACAACTCCCATTTAGAGAAGAGACAATGAGCATCAGCAAAAATATTTTCATTCTCTATTTCTAGCCACATTATTGTAGCAAGAGAGCATTTTGAAAGAACTTTGACACAGCTTTTCATGCCTAAGAGAGTTATACATGCAGATGTCACAAACTAAGATTCAAGAACCGTATACCTAAACATATTGGGCACTGCACTTCCTTACGTACTTCTGCCAACTTCACCACAATAAATCTGGAATGGAACAACATAAGGTTCAGCAGTAATTTATAGAGATTGCTAAATGCAAACTTGGCCTAATTGGGATAAGTGCTGGCAGAAATATTTCTTTCAATGACTTTTAGGCCGCACTAACCAACACATCAGGAAAAAAAGGATAAAACTCATAACAATTAGATAGTAAACTTTATAGCTTATTTACTCATCAGGAAAGTAAATAAAGCAGCAGAGGAGGTGCATGTATGAGTTCACTTCTTCAAAATAAACACAGCACAATAAAGTTTCCATTTTTGGCATCTCAGTATCTCATGTGCAGCGACAGAGTTAGCAATATAGCTGGTGGAAGTTATGGTGCTACTTCAGTTAATGTCTTCATACTGGACTGGGATATTTTCTCTCCATCATGGATATAAAATGAAATTGGATGACTTTCTAATTTTGAATTCCTAGATTCTGCTGCAAGACAACTATTTGACATGGTAATCTTAAAAATAGAATACCATTTCACCTAGTGACAGCAATAAGTCCAGAACTATCATGAACATAGTCATTAAAATTTTCGAAGCACAAATTACCATGTTTCTAGTCCTCGCATGATCACATCTATTTACAACTACACTCTGGCTCTCATATATATTACTTGACCCCACCATTAATTAATTTGGCCAGACCAAGGAAAAGCAACCTTTACTACTTCATTATGTGCATGAAAATTTAACTGCAAAGCAGAATCTCACAGAGAAAGACAAAGACATCTAATATGCTCAAAAAACTTAAACAATCCTCAGAACTGCCCATGGACTTCTATAACGGCCAATGCCTTCTAATTTAGCTCCTTCTCCGATTCTAGAAAAGTATCAAAAATCATGCCAGATTGTGAAGCAGCAACATTCACGATTCACATATTCCGAGTACCAATGCAATCATGATGCAACACATCGGCCCTATAAATAATACGACCAAATCAAAATACAGAATTTTAATTTCTGGACGACTTCTGAGGGGATCAATCATAATTTGACACATCACGATCGGGAGAAACGCAAAGCATTAAAAAAATTGAAATCGAATTTATCGTCAGAAGTCGCACGCCATAAAAAAGATAACTTGCGAATTTCATCACAGAAGATCAAAACGTCCAATCGTTTCAAGTATACGCCAAACCTCCTCCTCGTGGAACCTCTGTGAACAAATCGTAACGAACAACAAAGCATGTAGATCTCGAGTTATACCAGCTCATCCACACATCAAACCATGCCAAAATGCCCACTAGCAACCCAGCTGGAAAATACTACACAAATACGCACATCTATCTACATGCCTGCCTCAGTGTTGGTGCGTGTCTGCTTATGTCAGTGCGCATATGTAAAAGAAGAGCAAGGGAGAGAGATAAGCAGAATTACTCGTCCTTTTCTGCACCGCTGGAGTCGGAGCTCTCGTCGGAATCTGAGAATCAAGCACACGTAAAAACAAAAAAAAAAATTATAGAAAAAAATACATGTAGAGAGATGGTGACCGAAGGTCGAATTTACTGGAAACCGAAATAGCACTTGTGCGAATACGTTAACATGAATACGGATCGAGCACGTACCGCTAGCGTTCACGGTCTGCTCGTGGTTGTGATTCTCGCTGTCCTCGAGCAAATCATCGACTTTTTCTTCCTCGAGCGGTGGCGGAGGAGAAGGAGGCGGAGTGGTGGTTTCCGCCGAACGTTTTTGGGCCGGCATTGAGTTGACCAGGTGGAGGGGAGCTTGGAGAAGGCGGTGGAGCCGGTGGGGGTGGTGGAGCGGAGGAGAGACGGAGTCAGCGAAGAGGAGAGAATTGAGTCTGGCTTCGTTTTGGTGCTTGTCGAAATGGTGTGTTTTGTATATTTATATATATATTTTTGTTGTATGTATATATCATCTGGGTAAATTGGGTTATACTGTCTCCGGCTTCTTCTATCCGGTTCTCTACAATTTTAATTGATTGTCCCGGAGTTGATAGTTGGCACTGAAGCGATTTATAGCTTTTTTCATTTTTGAGGAGTAGCGACTTATAGCTAAGTCCGCGGCTATAAGCGTTTGGGAATGTAATATCGGATTAATGTCCAACATGTGTTTGCCTAAGATTATAAGCCGTTTGACTGCCTTATATGTTAGGTAGTGTTTGGTGATTCATTCAAGTTGTGGAAGGATAACTCATTTAAAGATGAGTCATGTGAATAGTATCAAGATGAGAGGTTCATATTTTCATTTGGTAGCAAAAAATTAAAAGTAGGATGACATTATATTTGTGTTTGGTACAATATGCATAACTCTAGATGAAGGTTTAGATTTACCAAATTACCCTTATTAAATACCCCTACCGATTTCACTTTTTATCGTTGGGATTAAATAGTACACTTTATTATTTATTATTTATTACTCTGTATTATTATTATTATTATTATTATTATTATTACTATTATTGTTATTATTTATTATTATTATTATTATTCTTGTTATTATTATTATTCTTGTTATTATTATTATTTTATTACGTTATTATTATTATTATTATTGAGTTATTATTATTATTATTATTATTATTATTATTATTGTTATTATTATAATTATTACTATTATTGTTATTATTTATTATTATTATTATTATTATTATTATTTTATTACGTTATTATTATTATTATTATTGAGTTATTATTTTTATTATTATAATTATTACTATTATTGTTATTATTATTATTATTGAGTTATTATTTTTATTATTATTATTATTATCATTATTATTTTATTACATTATTATTATTATTATTCTTGTTATTGTTATAATTATTGCTATTATTGTTATTATTTATTATTATTATTATTATTATTTTATTATTATTATTATTATTTATTATTATTATTATTATTATTATTATTATTATTATTATTATTATTATTTGAAATTGTATAAATACATAAGGGTAAAATGGTAAAAGAGATAAAGTGTTGTGTTACTGTTCGAATGAGTTGAAGTCATCCGACCAAAAACGTCGGATGAGTTAACAAGCGAAAACAGTAAAATAGCAGCGGGTTTGGGCTTCATCTCGGGTCCTCCAGTTTATTTCATTTCGGTACCAAACACTTAGATGAACCAAAATGATTCACCTCATCTTGGTTCATCTTATCCACCAAACACACCCTTAGTATTTGACTTCTTATAAGCCCCTAAAAGTGCTTGGCAAAGTAAGCTCTTTAATAGCTTATAAGCGGCAAAAATAAGTTCCAACAACTTATAAGCTGTCCAAAAAATAAGCTCATTTACCTCAATTTATATATATTTTAATTTTACTTTTTAATTATATAACTCTATTTTATTTTTATATTTCTATTATATACACTTTCATTTGATTTTTTCAAAATTATGGATTTAAAATTTTTATTTTTTTGATTTTTTTTTTAATTTTCAGATTTTATTTTTTTATTCTCTCTTCAAACTTATAAGCTCTTTTATCCAAACACTTTAACAACTCATAAGCTCTTACCATCATACATCTTATAAGCTTTTGAAAATAAGCTTAGCCGAAAGCTCATAGTCGTAAAAATGTAAGAAGAAGCAAAAATCATAAAAAATCATCGATTTTTTTTTTTTCCTTCTTAAAAATAAGAATAAGCAAAAGAGAAAGAAAAAAAAATCTTAGAATGTATAATGAAGAAAAACAAGCATCCATTCTATCCTTTTTTTCCTTTCTCTAAATGGCTTTATGTTTGGTTAAAGAATCATCATGTTTGAAGAAGAAACAATCATTCATTCTACATTCTTCTTCATATGCATAATTCAAAAAATAATAAATTAATAGTTATAATCAATTTTTAAATAATTTTAAGAGATTGTTTTTAATTACTTTTAAATTTGAATCTGAAAAATAACTCTCACTAATTCATATTTTTTTCGCACAATAAAAGCGTACTCCTTCCGTCCACAGTCTATTGACACAATTTCCTTACTCAGACGTCCACAATCTGTTGAACTTTTTCATTTAAGGTAATAGACCCCACAATAAAAAAATTATATTTCTACATTTCAATCACATAATTAATTACTAAAATACCTAATGGGACCCAAGAGAATCAATTTAAACACATGATAGGACCGAAAATAATCATTTTAAATAGTTAATCTACTCTAACAAGTGGTACCCCAAAAACTCACTTTAATACGTCATCACAACTTTAAATATTGTGCCGAGAGTTTTGAGTCAAAAGATAATGAATGGAGGGAGTAATAAATTATGTAATGTTGTCACAATCATCAAATAAATTAAATGGTTAATTTATTGAAAATATATAAATTATACCAATTTTTAATTTTTTCTTAGAATTAAAAAAGATTTGGTATAAATACATAAACGATTACAGTTCATGTTAAAAAATCAAAATAACTAAATATTATGTACATTCACATTATGAGTAGCATTACACTTCATTCTATTCTTTTTTCTTTCAAAAGAGAGGAAAACAATGTGTGAGAAAAAAAAGAACATCTTATATTCTTTATATTTTTGTAAATGGCTTTAACAAATTGGATTTAATTTAAAATTTTAATATTTACGAATAATATACTCCCTCCCTTTTTTTCGACTTGGCTCACTTATATTTAATATGTGAGGTATAAAATATAAGAGTGAGCCAAGTTGAAAAATCAGAAGGGGTATAAAATTGCTACTACTATATAAACAATTTTTTCAAGGCTTAAAGGGTCAATGCATTCACTACCCCTGAGAATAGAACATTTTTTTTATCTTTTATTTTGAGAATTAGTATTGTATATTTCATAAATGTAATTGAAGTAGTTTTCAATTTATTTAGTGGTACTTTTAACTCAAGCATAATTGATGTTTTTGATTTTGGAGTTATTATCTCTAATGCTTGAGGTATGATTTGGGTGAATGTTTCTTTTATAGAACATGTCATTGAGATGTCAATATTATGGCTCATCAACTAGCTAAAATTACTAAGAACTTTATTTTCCAGCATATATGTTTGAGAAGAACCCGTCGATTGCGAAGAGTCTTCTACTTCATAGAATATTCAATGTAATTGCTCATAATAATATCCCTTAAAAAAATGAACTGGTTTATTATAATCTAGAGTAATTTGCACGTTAATAGTCAAACTATTCATCTATTCACAATTACATTTCAAACTAACCAAAATAACAACAAAATAACCAAGCTATTAGAATTTTTACAATTGTGTGTCAGCTTCAATTTTCCGGCAAATTCTCTATACTTGGCCATCGGAGTCTTACGTGGAATTTGCAAAAGTGTTTGTTGGTGTGTGTTACCTTGGCTGCAACATATAATCCACACACATATATATAATATAAAATTGCATTTCTCAATTATTGTGTAATATTATATGCCCAAAACTACTTCGATCAGTGCATCAATATAGCTAATAATTGACGTAATTGATAAAATCTGAGGCCAAATGAAATTAGTCACGAGAATTTTCATGAGTTACTTGTGATTATAAAATTACCAATATTGAGAATTTTTTAGGTGATGATATGTCCAAAATGCTGTACAGTGTATGGTCTTAACAAAATACTAAGGTTCATGTTGGGTCATGTTTCAACTTCAATTAAGAGAATTAACTCGCAGTTTGATTTGTAAATGTTTGAGATAAATTTGTCCTTTCTTTTATTTAATTAATTTAGTTTACAAAATCTATCTTTTAAGAAATTTCTTTTTTATTTTCTTAAAACAAAAGAAAGTCAATTAAAACTCACAATTGCATGCATTTAATGTAAACTGTGTTTTTGAAATTTAATTCTAATTTTAAAAAATCTATGTCATGCTCCGGCTGCCACGTCATGGAGTAGTTGCCGGAAAAATGGGGCTAGCACACAATTGTGAAAATTATAATAGTTTGGTTATTTCATTATTATTTTGCTTAGTTTGGAATGTAATTATGAATAGATGGATAGTTTGGCTATTTATGTGCAAATTACCCTATAATCTAACGGCATCCTCAAATTTAGTTCCATGTCATATCGTATTTGAAACCTTGATCATTCACAAACTTTCTTAACTCACTAACGTTTGATCAAACGTATTTTCCCTCGCATGCTATCTCATTTTTATGTTCAGCTTCCGCTCTGTTCATGAGAAGAGCAGCGCGCATGAAGTGTATGCATCAATCATCTCAACTACAATAATTGGTGATAATTTCACTGATTACTGTTTCTGGTAAGTCTTGATCTGAATATTCAACCCGGTTGCGTAGTTGAATTCATTTCCTCATGGTCAACCAGTAGAAGAGGTATGTATCGTGCCTTGGAAATGCTGATACTATGACTAGGGTTAATGAAGAATATAGAAGAAGAAGAAGAAGAAGAAGAAGACTGATTAGAAATTGAATTCAACCAATAAGATTAGGATGCCTATCTCATTTTAGATGATAACAAAATGATTAAACTCGAGTGATTATTATTATAATAATAAAAATTGAATAGGGACGTACCAAAAAAAAAATAAAAAAAAAAAAGATGTTTTGCCAAAAGAGAAGCAAGCAGCTTCCTCTTTTAATGATGGTAATTTATTTTTTCACAGGTGAGGTGATGTCACCGTAGTTAAACTTGGGAATTTCCAGTTTCTTATCAGATCATGGCAAAACAGGAACAGAAGCGAAGGAAAAGATTCCAAGCAACAGAGAATTGCGGCGGCCCGGCAAACGTCGTCGTTTGCTCCTGGTATGCCTCGTGAATCGGAGTTTCCCTCAATTCAATTCGATATAGGGGGGCCTGCCTAACTCTTGATTGATTGATTCAAATTTAAATTACTTGTTGATTGAATTTTCGTCTCCTAAAATCCCTAGATAAGAAGGCTGGCGTAGTGGTATTATGCAACTTCACTGATAGACCCTTGGTTCTAAGCTCGTCGTCATGGGTTTTCCTGAAGTTGCTGAGTTCGCTCGCAGCTTCGCTGTAATGGTCAGAGTTCAAGGCCCCGTGAGTTTCTTGATCTATTCTTCGCACATATACACCTTATTTGTATGCTGTGAAATTCGTTTCTAAAGTCAACGTAGATGGTTGCTTGCCTTTGATACTAAGGCTCAACTTTCTTGTGTTTCTTGGATGTCTCGACCTTTTGCTCAATCTTTTCTTGATCGTAACTGTTTGATTTTTGTTGTCATAACGTTTTTTTGTTTTTTTTGTTGATTGTTTTCAGGACCCGAAGGGTCTTAAAATGCGAAATCATGCTTTCCACCATTACAAGTAAGTTACAAGACTTATATCCTTGCACAGTAACAGTATTATGATACTGCACAACTTGTTTATGGTTGTCTCGATGTTCACACTTGTTCCATTGACGATGTATGTATGAAGTAAATTTCTGTGGATGTGTTAATTGAAGTGAAACCATGTCGTTCTGTTTCTGTAGTTCTGGCAAAACAATGCTATCAGCTTCAGGAATGATTTTTCCAGCTTCCAGTTGGAGTGCTGTTACGGGCAATCTCAGCAACTTGGAATCTCTTGAGAGCGTCTTGATCTTGACAGCTGCATCTGTGATCGAACCATTCATATCTCAGCAATACCAGGAAAGCATTTCAGAGGTTTGATATACTGACATATTTATATTCCCAAATGATGGTATATGAACTAATGTCTTGGTCATTCGGTTGTGTGACGATTTTTCTTCAATTTTGTAGAAGGAGCCTCGTCTGATACCAGGTGTTAAGGTTGATATACTAATGGAGGTATGCAACCTTGTGCTAGAGATATTATTTTCAAGCCCAGTCTTAAATGCTAACCATATGTTGGCTGATATAGTGCTGGTTTGTTGATGACTAGGGCAAGCCCATGGTAGATGGCAACATGGAGTCTTTATCCTGGCTTCCTGCTCAACTACTAAAAATGGTATGCAATTAGCTACAGAAATAGTCGTTAGATATTCTTAAAGGCCTCAGGAACAATAAGTTACTGTTTTATTCATTATTCAATCTCTTCTGTGGATGTATGGCTGTAAATGCTGCAATATAGTTGAGTGCAAACGTAATTCCTTAAAGATGTTGCTGTTCCAGATATGTCATGCTCAGTATCTCATGCTTAGTGTCATTCTCGTTTACTTGAATACCCTTGAAAGGAAATTCATGACAGTGATGGTACCTATTCTTCTGAAGATTGATATTCCAGATTCATCGGCTGCTGTTCAATCACTAATTGAAGCTTCTTGCGGTTCACCGGAGCATAGTTGGGAAGTTGGTTGGTCTCTGGCCTCTTATAGCCGTGGTCCACAGCATATAGACAACTCTCACAAACAGGTAACCTAGTCATTTTTCCAACTCCATTTTCTGGTAGGTGTTGATACTGAGTACTACACATGATGTATTATGTTCCTTTGTTTTCAAGATGCAGTAAAGAATTTTGTGATAAAACAACCTATACAAACCGTGATTTGTTGAATTTGTCTTTTTGGACATGCAATTGATGAATTTCATTATCAATCTGTTTGCAATCTAATTTCAAGTTGCACTTTGGCTTTCTGCTGCAAACTATGTAGCTCATAAAAGGCACAAATAAATTCTATATAATGACAACTGCTCCATACGTTCCTGCAACAATAATGATGCTCTCATAGACTTCATTCTATTGTCATGGGCAGGTAGGACCTTCGACCTTTTTGTTACCTGATGTTGAACATTTGTATATTCTAGTTTTACCAATGGTTTTAAATGTTCTTAATTGGTGTAGCCACAGATTTGGTTTAATCAGTGACATCTGAGAGTCTGATTTAAACTATCTAGTTAACAAGGTTTAATGTAGAATCCCGAGACCTTTATGCTCGTGGCCTTTCCAGGCAATCCTTTTCTGTCATGCTTAGATGGACTGCTATGAACCCCCTTTTTTTTTGCAATGCCACTTTGTTCTTTTCTGGTTCTTTTCAAAATGAGAGTTGGGCGTGCTTGTCTGCCATATCGATATTTGACTACATAGATGGTGTATTATGTAACAGGAACTGTCAACTGCTGATTTCAGGTTGAGCAATCACCGTTCCAGAACCATTGGCCCAAGGGGAGTATGGGATCAAGCAGTCCTAATCTCATGGGGCTCTCAGCTACAAGAATTGCCCTGCTAGCAGTTCCCTCCAAATGTCCTGCTGCGGTATGATATGCACTCAATAACTTCCACATATAATTGCATGCCCAGTACAAGTTCTGAGTGGTCTTTTGCAATGTTTGAAAAAATTCCGTACTGCTGTTAGTGATGGCATTTATGTGTTATTTCAGGATTCCCTAAAATTGCAGACATCTATTTCAAAGAGAGGAGATCTTCTTCTTGCGATGGGATCTCCTTTCGGCATATTATCACCCTTACACTTCTTTAACAAGTAATTGTTGCTTCCCTTTGTAGCTGCTCCATAATTGTGCTTTGTTTATTAGGGCTGTGTCTTCATATAAAATCATACGCGTGTGGCGTGGCAACTCTAAGCAGGATGTTTCCTGTAGGGCTGTCTATCCGGTTCGGTTCCGGGAACCGACCTGAAAAGTTCGGTTAACCGAACCAAAAATAGAGGAAAATTAGGAACCGGGACCGGACCTCAAGTTTTAATTTGGGTACCCGGAACCGAACCAAAGTTATTCGGTTCGGTTCCGGGTACCCGAAATGGAACCGATTTTAATTATTCTTGTTATATATATTGTCTTCTTTAATTTATTCAATTTGCATTTCTCTTTTCATCATCATAAACCAAACAATATTAACCATAATAATATACCTAAGCAAGTGCAGATGACAATCATAATCTTAAAGCACATATACAAAACTAACTTTTTAAATAACTAATTAATCAAATACTATTGGGATCATAGGTAAATCCATAAATTGAGAAACATAATACATTCAAATGAAAATGTTAATTAAATAAAATATAGGAGTATATGAATATGATTTGTAATTTGTATTATAAAATATAAAATAATAAAAATTAAAATTAATAATAAGTATTTTGGTTCCTCGGTTAGAACCGAGAACCGAAAATTCTAAAACTATAGGAACCGGGACCGGACCGTAGACCGAAATTTCGGTCATCGGGTACCCAGAACCGATTCGGTTCTGGGTAACGCGAAGTCCGAGAACCATTTAGACAGCCCTAGTTTCCTGCATAATATGCTGCCTTAGGCAGAGAAGTGGTACTGTTGTTGGTTGTATAATGCTACACCAGATGACCTTCAGCTTTGGGTTACTTACTTACTGATAGAGGAGTACCATTTGAATCTTAGTAGTGATCGAATGTCAAGTCTGTTATAATATAGTATTGATATAATCTCAATCTTCTTGTGAGCACAGTATTTCAGTTGGGTCTATTGGCAACAGCTACCCACCCAGCTCTACGGCAAGATCTTTATTGATGGCTGATATTAGATGTCTTCCTGGTGTGAGCAACAATCTCGATAAGGTTATTCTTGATTCTTGTAGTGTGTTGCTGCTGATAGCATTAACTTTGAATGTCAGGAATGGAAGGTAGCCCAGTTTTCAGTGAACAAGGACAATTTATTGGTCTTCTGACAAGACCACTGAGGCAAAAGATTAGCGGCACTGAAGTTCAGGTGTGCAGGATTATCTCTCTTCCCTTGTTTATACAGCATTTTGTATTGATTAGTTTTCATGGAAGATACCGTCATAAGGATGTGCCTTGGGTAGGTTGAGATTTAATGAGTATAAAAGTCACCATAGCTTATTAACTTGTGTTAGTGTCCTATGTTCGTTTGAGTGAAGGACTCATTTAATGACTTGCCAGTTGCCACTATCAATAAAGTTAGAGCAAACACATCTCTGTCTTTGGAATGCTGTAACCATTTCTTTATATGGTGTCTTTGGTTGACAGATGGTGATTCCATGGGAAGCCATTGCCTCTGCCTGCAGTGAGTTGCAGCTGGAGAAGCCTCATATTACCTCGAATGGATTCAATCATAGTATTAGTAACCAACATTTGAGTGCTGTTGAGACTGTATTACGAAAAGGCTACTCATATGATGAACTTCCAAGTCTTTCTGAGGAGCATATTCGTTTTGGTTCTCAGCTTTTGTCTCCAGTTGAAAAGGCAATGTCCTCGATTTGTCTGATCACCACTGACGATGGAACATGGGCATCGGGTGTGTTGCTCAATAAACAAGGTCTGGTTCTTACAAATGCTCATCTCCTTGAGCCATGGAGATTTGGAAAAACAGCTTCCAATAGTGACAGAAATGAGAGGAGACCAGAGGTTTCTATTATCCCAAATATTCATATGAAGCTCGAGACTTGTAATGGTGAAAAATCAAGTCAGAATGTGCTGACTGCAAATCTAAAAGCACCAGATATTTCGTTGAAAAATGAAGATGGGCTTTCTCGATTCAACTTGGCCAAGATAAACCAAAGAAATATACGCGTGCGCTTAGACTTTATGGATCCTTGGGTTTGGACTGATGCTAGGATAGTTTATATTTCCAAAGGCCCCTTAGATGTTGCTCTACTGCAGCTTGAGGTAGCTCCTGATCAACTTTGTCCTATTTCCGTGGATGTTGATTGCCCACCACTTGGATCAGAGGCTTATGTCATTGGGCACGGTTTATTTGGGCCTCGTTGTGGTAAAATTTCTGCTCCTGTTCTGCTACATAACTAATTTTTGCTTTGTAGTTTGATGATACTTTTGTTTTAATATTCTTTGCGCTGTTTCTTTAAGCAAATAAGTTGGTGGATTTGTAGAGACAATGGTATGGTATGATGTGCTAGATCAATATCTATGTATTAAATTTGTTGCCGGCTATGTTGGCTCCAAAATTATAGGTTTGCTATTCCATTTTCTGGATAGAGACAGTTTAATATGCCTTGTGTATGATTTCCTTACTAATATACTGCCGATCTTCTGCATGTTATTAGAAACACATTATGTAGCGACCAAATTGTCATAATGTTTGTTGGTGCTGTATTATTTCACTCTCACAGTTACTTCTATGTTCTGTTACCCTCGGCTTAAAAGTTTGATAATTTTGAAAAAAAATTCAGACTTCCTTCCATCTGCCTGCCTCGGTGTGATAGCTAAAGTGATTGAAGCTGCTAAATCTCCAGAAATCAGATCCAATAAACTGACCTCACAATTCCCAGCCATGCTTGAAACAACTGCTGCAGTCCATCCTGGTAGTAGTGGTGGTGCTGTTGTCAACGCAAACGGACGAATGATTGGTCTAGTCACAAGGTATTTGTTCTCTCTCTCTCTCTTCTTTATTATTAGGTAAGAAATATCAATCTTTTTTGTTAATGCAATTATCAATATTTTTTTAGCAATAGTTGGTTTGAAGTCTTTAGTGCCCTCATGATACTTGTCCTCTTCCACTCTTCCGTTTCCCTTGTTTATACTGTCTTTTTCATCTTTGCCCACATGGTTATTTTATGTTGGTTTATTGACCTTAGTTTTAATTACTGAATTCTTCGACAGCAATGCCAAGCACGGTGGAGGAACGGTTATACCACATTTGAACTTCAGCATCCCATGTGCTGCACTGAAGCCAATCTTGAAGTTCTCTGAAGGTTCTTTCATTCAAATTTTAGTAGTACTTCTATGCATTCTTCACTCAATTTAAGAAATTAGTGATGGTTAAATGAAACGAACAACCTAAATCAACCCATTTAAAGGATACAATCTCGATCAGAGGCTACTCTTTCCCTGGATTATCAACTCAAAATTTGATGAATCCGTACATTTTATATTTTCCAGATATGCAGAATCTTGCGGTTTTAAAAGAACTTGACCAGCCTAATGAACATCTTTCTTCTATATGGGCATTGATGCCGCCTGTATATCCCAAGCCAGAGGCGATACCAGATATACTGAAGTTCCCTGAAGAACATGGTAAAGGTACAAAGGGCTCCCGTTTTGCCAAATTTATAGCCGATAGAAATGAGTTGCTGAAGACAGCGCCAAAGCATGGGATACCCGGAAACTTTCCCAGTGACCTTATACCCAGTAAGTTGTGATTGTTCGAGAACTCTTCTCCAGCAAATGAAAGATGTTATACATACACTCCCATGGAAAGAATAAATGTAGCCAAATATTTGGTAAGTAACTCTATTGTTGTAACTAATGAAATTATAGCCAAGTTTTACTACTGGGATTAGTACTTTTGGCAATGTTGATCTATATTTAATGATTGGATTGCTGTGATGTGTAACTCTTGTTTTCTGAATTGTTAATCACTTGAGCTGCATAGTGTGGATTTATAATTTCGTTTAATGTATTGTTTTGAATTTTCTCCTCCAAAATTTGGTTTGATTTTCAGCCGCTTAAACTAAGAATCCTTTGAATCGAAATTCTATTGAACCAAATATACTTTGAACGTGTTCTTTATTGAGGGATTTGAGGTGAATTCGAATAAACCAAATGCATCGGTATAATAACGAAACAATCTATATACTCTTTTTGTCATTTATTTCTTGAGTTTTATTTTGCACGTGTTTCCACATTTCTTAACGATGAGTTTTAAAATAAATTTTTAAAATATTTTTTCATCCAAAAATGTGGAAACGCGTGTAAAATAAAAGCTCAAGAAATAGAGGATGGGGAGTATAAAATTACAAAAAATAAAATTTAGTCAACATGTCGCCACATATTTTTCTATTGATAATTGATACACACCAAACATGAGAACTCAGCCAAAAAGACTAGCCTATCAGGAGAGAGAGCCCATTTAATGTATATACCCCACACTAGTTGTTCTCACAACCGATGTGGGACATTGAGTCCATAATATTCGACCCTCCTTTGAGGGCCAACGTCCTCGTTGGTCACGGCTGGTTCTTTGCCAGGTCACCACTCTGTGGGCCACCACTCCGAGTTCTCGTTGGTCACGACCACATTGGTCACGGCGGATTCTTTGCCCGGTCACCACTCCGTGGGTCACCACTCCGAGTCGGCCCCAAACGGACTCGTTGGTCACGGCGAGTTCTTTGCCTGGCCACCACTCCGAGCCGTCTGGGCTCTCAATGAAAGCACCAATGATACACACCAAACAAGAGAACTCAGCCCAAAAGACTAGCCTATCAGGAGAGATACCCCATTTAATGTATCATTCGTGCTTTCATTGAGAGCCCAGACGGCTCGGAGTGGTGACCGGGCAAAGAACTCGCCGTAACCAATGAGTCCATTTGGGGCCGACTCGGAGTGGTGACCCACGGAGTGGTGACCGGGCAAAGAATCCGCCGTGACCAACGTGGCCGTGACCAACGAGAACTCGGAGTGGTGGCCCACGGAGTGGTGACCTGGCAAAGAACCAGCCGCGACCAACGTGGCCGTGACCAACGAGGACGTTGGCCCTCAAAGGAGGGTCGAATGTTACGGACTCAATGTCCCACATCGGTTGTGAGAGCAACTAGTGTGGGGTATATACATTAAATGAGCTCTCTCTCCTGATAGGCTAGTTTTTTGGGCTGAGTTATCTTGTTTGGTGTGTATCAATAATGTACCATCTAAATATACTATCTTTCGTCAAATCTATATATATATAAAGAGGGAATCTGGAGTGACAATTTTGTAAATAATTTCAATTTGAAGGTTCAATAAATAACTACTTGAAGGTTCAATAAATAACTACCTATGCCACTAACTATGCCGCATTTTCATTTCATTTGTACATTTTTTGTATTTAATTTAATGGGTTTTATTTGAGGCCTTAATTTGAGGCCCATTAACGCATAAATATACAATAAATAACTATGCCGCCAATAGATATGTAGTTAGATTATATAGGTGCACTATACGAAGCAATTTAATTAGAAAACATTAGGAAACTTCTTTATATAAACAACATATTTTTGTAAGCAAGGAATTTTTTATAAAATTATTTAGTTTTTCGGTAATTTATCTGATGTATTAAGTTTTAAATTTGTAAGTGAATAATCTTGATCTATAAGATTGCAATGACAATTCCTTTAAATATCTTTCTCCGCACATCGTGCGGGTGCAATACTAATTCTGATTTATAATCTAATTTTGTCAAATTTCATTGAAGTCGGACTTATCAAATAATTAGTGGGATTCTAATTTTTTCACATATATAAATAACATAATTTCTAATAGATCCAATTTTTGATTTCCATATCAATATGAAATATGCGAAAAAATCGAAAGCAATTTATAACAAATTTTAAATCACATGCGCGAATTTGATCGGATATATTTAGCCCTCACCGTTTACATTTGAGATTGACCCGTTTTACTTAACCGCCCACTTCAATTCAACCGCCACGCAGATATCGAGGAGGAGCCGCCGTCATTCTCAGCCGCCGACTTATCTAGCTTAGCCGCCGCCGCCAGTTGTTCCCACCCGCCGACTTACTGAGTCGAGAAGATGATACTGTCCAATGCGGTTTCTCGTCGATTCGTTACCAGATTTTGAGTCTCTGGATGAGTTCATGAGAATAGAGAGATGGGGGAAAGTGCGGGTTTCGGGTCGGGTTACAAGGAGTACGTCGCCGGTATGCTGGCCGGAGTTGCAACTGTCATTGTTGGTCATCCATTTGACACTGTCAAGGTCTATCTCTCTCCTTCTATCACCTTTTCTCCATTCGTTTCTGATTGTTTCTGGATTAGATTTTGCTACCAATTTCTGATGAATTGCTGGTTGAGAAGTGGTCCTTCTGTAATCTAGGCTAGAAGATTTAAGTGCATGTATGCTAGATTGCTTTGAACGAGTGGGGGTGCTGTAAATGTACATGGTTGATTATTGTATTCAACAAGCATAGTTGATCATTGTATTCAACAAGCATAACATTAGTGACAATCAATTGATTATGGAATGGAATCTCGAGCTCCTTTACAGCAGGTTATTGGAGTTTGGACAATGTACAGTATATATGTAACATATGGCTACTGTTCTATTTCATTTGAAGCTCTTATTGAGTTTGGAGGAGTTTCATTCTTGAAATTATACAGCCTTGCTCCTGATAGTTCACATTTGTGCCTATTAACTCGTCTTGTAGTTGGTTGCTCACACACATTTCATTCGACATGTATTCTCTTCTCGCAATATGGTTTGTCTTGATTGGAGCTTGAATTTTGGCGTAAGCTGACCAATAGACTTTAACCAATATTTTTCAGAAATTGCATTTCCTATCAAGAGTTAACCTCATTACTGTTCCAATAACTTCAATCGACCAATTTCTTTGCATTTTATGCCAAATATAATCACAGAAACTTTGTCTTAGTTGTGGTGTTTGACTTGCATGTCTGAAAAAAAAAAAAACCTATAATCTAACTCAGTTCTTATTAGTTATTACAAATGATGGGAGGTACTTAATCAATTGGATGGCATCATTGTTGCTTAGGAGAACTTGAGGTAATCTTATGATTTAGTATCTAACTAATTTTGTTTGTGTTAATCTGTATTAGCAGGTGAAGCTGCAAAAACACAATACAGAAGCTAATGGGATTAAGTACAAGAATGGTTTACACTGTACTGCAAGAATTTTAAAGACAGAAGGAGTATGCATCTTGACTCCCAGTGAGACCTTAATTCGAAGCACAATGTTTAGTTATTTTTGATTTTGCATGCTATGTGGCTGAAGCTTCCCTTTATTTTCCTAGTTTTGATTTCAACGTGTTAATTTATTCATGATGGTCATTGGATTTATCTTAGGCTCGCTCAATATAAAATCTCACTGCACTCTGTTTTATCGTGATGTTGCGGAGTCATTTCATGGCTTCACTTTCACATCTTGGTATATCACTGTCTCATATCATATTCTAGTTGAATCATGGGTTTGATGCAATCGATCTAGGATAGTATTTACTTCTTTTTTATGTTTGGCCAATTCTTGCTATTTTGACAGATGAAAGGGCTCTATCGTGGTGCAACATCTTCTTTTGTGGGAATGGCCTTTGAAAGCTCACTTGCCTTTGGAATTTATTCCCAGGCAAAACACTTGCTTCAGGTTAGCTATTCTAATATATGTTGAATGTTACCTACATGGCATGACCACCCTTCATGCATTAGATTATAGTCATTTGATGTTGATGATGCACTAAGTAGCTAATTGCAACTTTACGGGCTGCTTATCTGACTACTCTCTCCTGTTTTCTAATTTGATTTTTGGGGTGCCTTGCAGGGAGAAATACAAAATGGAAAGCCGCAGCTTCTTGCTATAATTCCCTCAGCAGCTTTCGCTGGAGGTGTTATCAGCTTTATACTCTGCCCATCTGAGCTGATAAAGGTAAGCGAATTAGAAGCTTGACACTTCTCTTTGAGCTATTCACTTCATTGGTGTGATTTTGGGATTTTCAGTGTAGAATGCAAGTTCAAGGTGCTGACTCTTTCCTTCAAAGTTCAAGTCGGTACAACAGTCCTATTGACTGTGCCCTTAAAACCGTGAAGAGTGATGGGGTGAGAAACATGATCTTCAGTTGATATTATACAATGAATCACTTCCTAGCTGAGATAATTTCCCTTCAGCTTACAGGCGTTTTCCGTGGAGGAGGTGCCACGTTTTTGAGAGAATCTATTGGGAATGCTGTCTTCTTTAGCACTTATGAGTATGTGCGCTATTACATGCATAAACCACTCAGAGATTCCTCCTCTGATCTAAGCCATGTGATTGATGTGGGGGTTGGGATTGTTAGTGGCGGCTTTGGTGGGATAGCCGTAAGTATTCCATTTAATCACACTTAGCCAAATAAGATAGACATAATTTCTCTTTATGTTTTTCGTTTTTCTTACCTGTACCATTTCTTTTCTCCTTTTAACTTCTTGACATTTTTCTGCAAATGTTAGTGTTGGTCTACTGTTCTACCATTAGATGTTGCAAAGACTATAATCCAAACTTCACCTGACAAAAACGGTACAAGAAATCCTTTTCGGATTCTAGAATCGGTATAAAACAAGGTTCTTAAATTGTTTCTTATGTTTGTAATACATTAGCAATACATGCCTGATTCTTTCTCCCCGCTCACTGCTAGATTTATAGGAGATCTGGAATCAGAGGATGCTATACAGGGCTTGGTCCTACAATAGTTAGAGCATTTCCTGCTAATGCAGCTGCTATTGTCACATGGGAACTGGCTATGAAAATGCTGGGGATCAAGCGTGATTGAGCCTGGTGTGCCGTCTGAGGACATAATTGCTGATTATTTTTTTCATCACTCTAAAAGAGATGGTGTTGCATTTCTAAGTATTCAGTGAAGATTACACCCAATCTGGCACAATAGTGTCAAAATGATTTGATAAAATGTACACGAATCTATTACGTTCCTCTCATACTTGGCGTATCAATTATTGATGTTGGATTTGATGTATTGGATTGTTTACCGTTTTTAAGTTGGATTGGTTTGTTTTAAGAAGTCTAAGGGCCCAACTGGCTTGGTAGATGGTTTCGAAAAGTTTTCAACTTCTTGTTCACTGCTGGAATCAAAAGGAAGTGATACTATGCTGGAGTATGTGTGTGCATTCTTTGTGTAATTTACAATTTGATTATCTCATTTGCTTTGGTTCTCCTTGATAAGGAACTTAGGGAGCTATTGATTCAAGTCATCAGAAACTATTTTAAACATATGCTTAATCTCTGAATTTTCACTAGTCACTACTATAAAGCACTTAATACCGAGTGATTGAGGTTTCATATTCTTTCATTATGTGAATCTTGTGTTGTGATGGGCAGGAATCTTTTTTCTACATATAACTGTCTTGGACTAAACAAATATCCTGGTGAAATGCTTATGAAATTTGTACGTGTTCTATTTAACATATAAAATGTTTATTTTTTAAAATTAATTTCAGTTTACATGTTTTCTATAGATCAGGTGAAGTATATTATTCTGTTTTGGTAGAAAATTTGTTGATTGGGCTATTATGGAGTTGCTCTTTGTTATTTCATTTCCCTTGCCTTTTCTTGGTAGGGATATTGGTAATTGATCTCTGTGTTTAAATTAACTTTTTCAGCTGTTCATTTTTTTTGACATTAATTTTTTTATTGGCACAATTTCATGTCTTTATATGAGATTGCCTGAAATGCTTAAAGGCATATTGACAAAGAAGAAAGGTATTAGATGTTTCAGACCTTTTTCCTGGATAATTGCTATTGTGGGTGGTCTACATGTCTTTGGCAGGCATGCTGTCCATGTTCCTGGGCTGGGACATGATTAACAGGAAGTATGTCCACGGGGGCCAACAATCAAGAATCACCTGCCATAGCTCTCAAAATATTGTACGATAAATCCAATGGTTCTTAGCATCATTAATCCATGGGTATAAACAAGGACAGAAATGCATGCCATATGACCTTTTCAGCATGAAAATTAAAAAATTCAATGTTAGTTAATGGGTCCATACTAGATTCTGATATCATCCTTTTTCACATCTGTGGATGAAGATTAATTGCTGATATATTTTCTTTAAAAGTTCTGCCGGTCAAGATTGTGGCTACAGGCAGTTGCCGGTGATTGCTAGTAATTGTGCCCTGGGTGATAGCCAAGACATTGAGGTATGCTTTGTTACAGTTCCTTTACTTCTAAACATCACCTCTGGCCACACGAAAGCACTAGGGGAAAAATTAACTACTTTGAGGCCTTTGTTTGATGTTGAGAATCTATGTTTCAACTCATTTTTCTGGAATATTTGTGGGAAGTTTAGGATTATTCACGATGAAACCTGGATCTTACACGTTACTTCTTTGTTTCTAGAAGATAGGTAACTGAGATAAGAGTAATAGTAAAGCTAAAGGTGGCATGACTTGTATATAGTTAATACCAATCAAACCACAAATGGAAGATAACAGATACAGTCCACAATATTTGCTGCTGCTTACACACTAGTTAACTCATAAACACTGAGCTGGTCCTTTGTCGAAGAAATCCAGCAGTTGACAGAAGATAGAGAGCATAACCAAGGCTAAGGACTCATGATAAGGCCATCCTCATTAATCAGGACGGCATGAACTTGCCTTCTTCTAGAGACGCAATTATTTGGTTACGTCTACTACTTTCAGTGAGAATCATACGAGCTCTTGCGTCGTCGCTCATTGTGCCCTGCCAAACGCCTGCGGCAGCTTCTCTTAGCTTCATCAAACTCTGATAATTCATGAAACCTGCACATGATGGTTAGAGAGTGAACGCTCAAATTGATGCACGTATTGTGTCTGTTGTCTTCCATACATAAGTTAGTATCCCGGCTCAGTTAGGCAACGTACTCTATCCATGAGAAATTTTTTAGGGGTTTGTTATGCATAATATAGGGTACGGATACGATGGCAATAGATGAACTAAATTATATGTTACTAGTAGCGTGACTTACAGGGTTTCTGTGTCGTAATCTTTATTACATCCATGTTAGCTTCCTAGTCTATTGCACAGAATGAGACTTGGCCTATAATCACGTAAATTAATCACTACTGTTCTTTATGGAACTGTAGTCTTCACTACATTAGACTCTTTCATATATTCCGTTTGTATTAATTGAGAAGTACAAGCGTTTTGCTATGATCCTTATTAAAGGAAACTCAAACAAAAGTTCCTGTATTACTGTTTTATGATATGCAAAAAATTCAAAACTAGAGTTGTTTGAAGAAAAAAATAAAAAAATAAAAAAATCAGGATCTAACCTGCTACACTGCTGGCAGAAGCGTTGCCTTGAACCGGAGAGAAGAACGACTGCAGCCTTGGCATGAAATTCACAAACTTTATGGCGACGATGGTAAGGTTTGGCGCTAGCCATATCAGCAGTGCAGTCTTGTGCCTGACAAGAACGCTGTGTCGATCCTCCTTCACCAGATGCCCTTCTCTTCGAGGGAGTCGATGCTCCTTTATGCTTGTTATCCTCTCCAGTATCTTCGTCGTCTTCACCTTCTTCATCGAACTCAGGTACAATCTTTTTCCCTTCTTCTTTGGTGGTTTCCATTCCTTAGGTGCGGAATCTCGGAGAAGCGAATGATGCTCCAAGGAGAGGAACCAGTTGAAGAAAGTGAAACAAGGGGAGTTAATCGAGAGCTTGACTGGTGGAAAAGAAGGCATGAATTGGCCAGGACCACAGGTACTGATACTGATACCATTCCTTTTTTTGTTCAATGCCTAGTCTAATTTTGTACCATGGAATTTTGATGTTAAAAGATTGCTAAAGTGTGCAAAGGGTAGGGGTCATTTGCACTGTTGTCGTAAAAACGAAACTTTTATGTGACCCTACAACAATTTTCTTGATATAAAGCTTTGATTTGAATACACAACTCATCTGCCTACACATGCATTTATCATGATTTGCTGTTCTTTTAAAGCTTAACTCGGCCAATCAGGAATTATTGGGTTCTTAGGTATTTTCATGCCATACCTTTTTTGCTGATCTGACACGGTTATATCTTGATTTTTACCCTAAAAAATCATAAAATTATGTATGAGATGAAAATGACAGTCTCAAGAAAATATAAAAAAAAGGGTATTACTATAAACTAAGCCTTGTGTTAAGTTACACTCCCTCCGTCCTTGATGTACGTGCTTTAGAATCTTTCAGCACGGATTTAAATATGTCGAAAAGTGAATGTTACGATAAAATTTAGATCTCTCTTGATGCGGAATAATACACTATATTAAATGAGACCTAAACTTTATCATATCATTCACTTTTCAGCTCATTAAAATGCGTGTCGAAAAATTCTAAACACGTATATTTATGAATTTGCCGCTTTAGAAATTACTCCACCAAGCAGGGATTTCTTCCTTGTTTTGGTGGTCGATGTCTATATAAAGTCTAATAGGGTCGATTCCACACAATTTTTTTGTTAGGTACTTTGGGTAAATGTGAGAAGTTCGATAATAGAAAAATCACGACCCACTCATATCCGGACACGTGTCACCCATCTATCTATTTTAATGAATTGTCTTTCAGTAAAAAAAACTTCCCCTCATGAGTTTTTGGATGCTGGCTAGCCAATAGTATTGAAGCAAAGTGGGCACTTGGCTGTTTATGTTGTGAAGTGAATTAAATGTATTGGTACAAATATTATTAAAACTTGTTAGGTCGTACAGTTATTGGTGAATAGTAAATACTATGTCTCTAATTGGTTTGGTCCACATTTGTACGAGGACAGCTGTTGAGCTTGTGGTACGTCTCAATTCTTTGATTTTTTTCATGTCGATGGACATTACGTTCTAGTCATTTCATCTCATTTGACATGTTCGTTAAATAGGTATAAAATACTATACATATATAAGTAGGTCAAATGAGACGGAAAGAAATTAGTATATGGCTTAGGATGTATTATTCCTTGCCTTAGCTGTTTTTTATTTATTTTAAGCGTGTTTAGTAGGCACGTTTTAGGACTTAGGAGTCTAGCATGATAATCTTCTTATTATACTCTGATTGGGAGTTATTTATTTATTTATTTATTTTAAATATTGATAAAATTTATAGAATATATTAAAATCTCTGCATAAAAGAGGAAGGCACTATCCTGAATTTCTTTAGATGGGATACAAACCACTCAACTCAATCGAAATAAACAAGAGCCTTGAGTTACCCAACCACTTAAAATGAAGAAAAGTAAATGTTGGGTGCAGTACGTTAATTTTTGGGTACAAATAATTGTTTTTTCTAAAGGGTGTACAAATAAATATGGCTTATGTGGAAGTACTATCTGTATTGGCCTTTTTTATGCATAAAGCATCGATGAAATTAGTTGTGAAGTTAACATGCTTTAGACTTGGATTTTCTTTATTACTTAATTTAATTTCATTCCTCTCACAAATTTGAAATACATATTAATGTAGTATTAGATGGAAAGTTTTGGGCCAATCTTAGCTATAAGAGTATTTGATAAGTCTTGTCTTGGGCCTAGGAGCACCCTAGTCATAATTTCGGCCCAAAGTGAATTTGGGCTAGAAGGACCCTACAATCCTCTCAATGTTGCATGTAATTGTGCTGTGGGATACATGTGGTTTAACTAAAGATGCTTAATTATATCAAATCGGATGCGTTCTTTTTGAAGAAAAATAAGGGGAAAAAAATATTTTTCATAATTTTCCGTTATTTTCAATTGTTCTCTATTATGAATAATTTTCTCTAATTAATTTTTTTTCGGTACACATTTTGATGTACTGAAAAGTAAATATTTAGAGAAAATTTAAGTCTTCTTGATAATATTTTTGATTTTTTTATCCCTCCATTCTCTTTTCTATTGAAAAAAAGAATAGACACTTATGTTACTCTTTTACATCAACTCTTTATTGTTCAAAATATTTGATGCTCTTTCTGTCTCATGCTATTAGTCCATCTTTCTTTATTGGGGATGTTCTATTTATTTGTCCCTCTTACCCAATACGGTAAAGATCTACACCTTTAAATCTCTTATCTCTTCTCCGGCATTGATTATTAGGATTTGAATCCTTTATTAGGATGTCACACAGTTAGGTAATAGAGGATTCAAATCCTCTATTGTGGACACATGCAATCATCTAACGATGCAATGGAGGATGTCACACGGTTGAACAATAGGGAATCTGAATCCTGATCATTATGTCATTTCCCTTGAAAACTAAATTGTTAAATTAAATCCACGAGTGAGTATTTCAAATGCGAAATCCAAATTGTTAAATTAAATCTATCCAGATTCGGAGGACCACAAATCCAAGAAAGAGACTGCTGTGGTCCCCACAATTTGGGGAAGCAGTGGGTGGATTTGCGAATTCTCCAGACATACCTTGTCATACAAAAGAATTAGGGGGTTGTAATTATCTCTAGTGGTCCCCATTTGCTTAATTACATATTAACTAACTTGTGCTTAATTAATCCCTTGATTTAATTGCTTACGTGGACTCCCAACATCATTCATTCCACTCACTAAATTAATACGCTCACTTGAAAATTATTATCATTAGTTCCAAATAAAATTTATCCCATATTTTAATACTATGAACTAACAATCCTTTCCTAGGATGGACCTCTCTTTCCCTCCTTACTTCAACCAACAATTTAAATTAATCCATGAAATTTTTGTCAAATGTTGGCTGTTTATTGCTTTCCCCTAGCCTTGGTTAAGAAATCACTCCCTCCGTTTATTCCGAAATGACACTTATATTTAATAACTCACGTATTGAATATAAAGATGTCACTTCGAAATAAATGGAGGGAGTACTCCGTACATTTTAATTCATCTCTATTTTATTCCGTTGAATTATTTTGAAATTAGAAATTAGAAAATGAGTCAGCGAATATTGGGCTGACTGCCACTATCATACAGTGTATAATTAATATTAATACTAATATTATACGGTGGATTTGGAGTCTGAATATTCGTCTCGTTAGTGTGTGTTTTTGGGGTAATTTTGTCTACTTCCATTTTAAGCCAAGTCTTCGTTAAGAAAAAAACCTTAAAAATATGAAGTGCGCTGCTGTTATGCATGCGTATGGCCCCACATGAAAATTCCCCATCTTTTCATCAATATAAAAATGATATGAAAATATTATTCTCCGCGGTTTGAGTTTGACTTTTTGCCCATTTTTCGATTTTTTTCAAATTGAAATGGGGGAATATAATAAAGTCATTAATTTAGCTAATTAAACCGTGATTCCTTGGATTAGATTTAGAGATGATAAATTTAATTTGTTGTGATTTGAAGTTCATTCCTTTCACATAATTAAATTGATGAGTAAGATCTAAAGTTCATGTGACAAAAATGGATAATCAAAATTCAGATGCGTATGTTAAGAATGACAGATTAGCAAATAGTGTGAACACCCACTTTGATTTTATTTGATTTTTTGTACTCATTATCTTTCATATTTGACATTAAAATGAAGGCATTTTTTGTATGATAATTAATTAGTCATTTCGGAATTTACGTTAAAGGTATGTATATATATGTTTGTATTTTTTTTTTTTTTTTTTTTTTTTTTTTTTTTTGTTATAAGAATTTCGAAGTCAATTGAATTATCAATTGCTGCAATCTTTTTAGCATTTTAATTTATTGAATATAAGATTATTTTTAATTTGTTCTTTTAATTTTTGCTAATATATAAATAGCCAAGAGTTATCCAAATATTTGATCACAATAAATAAATAAAAAATAATAATTTTCTTTGTGAAAACATTCCATGGTAGATTGGTAGTTGAGTTGTAGTGAAGTATTATATTAGGAGTATTGGGGTCCACTCTCTATGCTAATTGCTTAATATAGTTAGAACATGTGGACTAGTTTTGACCAATGCACTAAACTTTGCCATCATTCAAAATTGAGGTGTTAGGTAGTGGGTGTGAGTTGTGACTCTACCAACGTCTCACATTCTTACTTTCTTTCTTTCTTTCTTTCTTTTCTTTTTATTTATTTAAATTATATAGTTGTTATTTGAGTTCTGATCTCAAGATAGATTTTGAGTTCATAAAAAGTTAATTAAATAAAATTGATTTTTTTTCCGAATTACTCCCTCTGTTTCATTCTATCTGACATGTTTTATTAAATATGTAAAGTATAAAATATACAAATGTTAAATAAGATGGGACGGAGAGTAGGAATGGCAATTTACCCGCGGATGCCCGATACCCGAAGGTACCCGACCCTAATAGGTGAGGGTTTGAGGCGTATTTGGTACCTGCGGGTACGGGTATGAGTACAATTTACTATCCATTTAGTTCGCGGTTGTGTGTATGGATAGTTACTATCCATACCAGCGAACCTATATACCCGCTAAAAATATCCGCTATAATACCCGCGAATTACCTATGAATTACCCATATATTATTTAACTATTTTTATGATAATAAATATCTTTTTTAATGAAAATAAATATTAAGATTTATGTTACTCTTATTTAAACCGTTGAGTTCAAATAATTACTCTTATTTAGATTTTAAATTTGAAATTTGAACTTTAGTTGAAGGTTATTGGATATTGAATGTGGATTTGATTTTTGTTAATTTTGGTTATTAAACTTGTTTTATGGATTTGAATTTTGGATAATAAAATTTGTGAAATTATGGTTCGCGGGTAGTAGGTATCCGACCGGTGGCGGGTTCGCGGATACCCGACGGGTAGCGGGTATCCGCGGGTAGCGGATATGGGTGACAGATTGTACCCGTCTCGGGTCGCGGGTAAGGATATGGGTACTACTTTAGTTCGCGGGTATGGGTATGGATAGCTACTATCCATACCTGTCGTATCCGATTGTCATCCCTAAAGGTGAGAGTAGAATGTAGAAATGGACAGTTAAAAAATGACTTCCTACGATATTTAAAGGGTTACTTTAGCATCATGAGACACGTGGAGCTAAAGGTAAATTGGTAGCTAATTAATTGGAAGCGGACAAATTCACAAAAGCCCATGTAAATTGTGGTGATCACATCTAAATTGGTCATATATTGGTAGTCGTACTACTTATATAGGTATATATAGTGTTTTAAGTAAAATGGAAGATGAAAGAAAAGATTAGAATAGAAGTTGTAAAAAAGGGAGAATGGTTGGAAGCACATGGGCGTGGGAGAGAGTTTGGTCCCTCAATTTCCAAAGGAAGAAGAAAATGAATGTGTGTGTATGTGAGTTTTGATTCATGTTGGCCATTTTGGGGGAATCTATATTGTCGCTTAGCTATCATGGTGGCTATGGCTGTCCATGGCCGCCCTACTTTGGGCCCTCTTCCCATCTCTCATTTCACAACACAATGTTTCAATCTTCCACTAAAATTATACTCATAGACTCTCTCTCTCTCTCTCTCTGCAATTATACTACTTTTAGATAAATAGTTATTGGGAAAATGTTTTAAGTATTCCGCATGTGTGTAGAGGTTCTTTATGCAAAAATGATATATTATATTGAAGCACGTTATAGTTAAATAAGAACCTAAGTTAAGTTCTAGCATTTGTATCAAATATAGGAGTAAAAATCATTCTTTAGCTAGTGATATACTACGTACTATGTAGTTACAGTTTTATTAATGTTTTTGATCTAGATATGGGTATTGTTCGATGGATCTTGACCAATCAGACAACGACTCATCGAAGAAAAATTAGTGGGTCCGAGTTCGGTTTTGGACAACAGTTCATGTACCCAACTCGGATACCTGCTTATGTATTTTTCTTGGATTATATCATATGAAAAATCAAATTTTGCTACAACATATGGCTTGATAAGAGTAAAAGCGGTCGACTTTCTGGAATTGATTGAATCATGATTGCACAATTAGGTAAGAGATCATTTTTCTTGCGTAATGTCTCATCTTAGACAAACTTATAATCCATTTATGCTTTTTTATATTTCAATCAAAGTTCTGAAGAAAATTGAAAAAAAATAAATAAATAACCTATTGAAAATATAGAATTGACAGCAATTTTTTTTTGATCGGGCAAAGTTAATAGTTAGCGGTTAGGACATCTCCCAGACTCCCAGAATTACTTCTCCTAAAATTCATTCCCTCCAGGGATCGAACCCGGGACCTCCTGCTTTGAAGGCAAGTCCCGTGACAGCAATTTAAATCAATCGTTTTGAAAGAGAAATTATTTTGACAAGTTTGTGGCGAGGAACATCAACTCCAGTGTGCAATTGCTTGGTAATTAGTAGTGAAGAATATTCTCTTCACCCTTGGGAATTGGGTGTGGAATAATTCCCCAAACACAAACTTTATCAAATTAAATAGAAAGAAATACTCTTAAATACTCTTATGAAACTGTTTAGTACATATAATAAAGTATGTAAACTGGTACTTAGAGGTAAAATGATGGAGGAATATATAGTTAGGAGAAAGAGAAAATCTCTTGGGGAAATACAAAATCCGTTGGGTTGAATTCTCACAGCTTTAGGGTTTAAATTGGAGAGATGAGCTGCCTCCACATGGGGCCTCGTGCTTATGCTCTTCTTCTGCATCATCACTTCTTAATCTATATATCCAAAAACATTTCTTTAATTACCCTTTTTGGTACTATATACTACTATTTGAGAGAGAGAGAGAGAGAGAGGTGGTGTGTTCTTACGTATACATATTAGTATAGTACTATTATGCATGTCTCCCATTGAATTAGCGAAATTGTAGTTACTACGTACATCAATTAGTATATAATTTTATCTTTGGTAAATGGACTTAATTAATTATGGATTTTCATTGAAAGAAAATAAAAATATAGAGTTGACGGCAGCCGTGAATAAAGCATGGTCAATGTACATATTGAGTACGAATTAGATGTAGACATGCACCCACAACACAAGGGGTCCGTTTCTCTCTTTAATTTGGATTTTTGGTGTCCCATTTTTTGATATTATTATATACAAATAATAAGTAAATAAAATAAAATAAAATAAAAGAAAATAAAATGGAGACAAGTTTCTGCAAAGTTTGATCAATTCTTCCTTTATTATGAGATGTACTTGGAATTTCCTGTCGCATTCTGCTTTATTTAAAGACGTGAAAGCCTTCTTGAATTACAGTATAGAAATTACAGTAACATTATTCCCCTTAATATTTTTTAAGGAGGATAATGGTAATTAATTAAATTAATTAATAAATTAGCAATTATTAATACCGGAAGAGAGGCGGGTATTGGAAGACTTTGGTTGACTACTTAATGAAAGAGCGTATTTTTATTAAGTAACTAGTAATTTACCCGTGCGACGCACGGGGTTACCTAAATATATCTATTATATCTCTTATCTTAATAAATAAAATGATATTACATTAATGTATATTTTAATATTTTTGTTTGTGATTATATAATTTAAAAATATGTTGCATATTAGTTGACATATTCAGTCACTCGTATAAGTAAATACGTTATAGTTCAGTTTACTTACTTATTGATAAATTGTAAAATTAAAAAAAAAACACTTATTAAATACCAATAACAATAAATAAAATGTACATATCCAAATAAAATAAAAAATTAAATTAGAATCCTTATATATATAAATTATGAAAAACTTCCTTATATACTACGTTCGTAGTACATGTGTTGTTGCTATATTTGTCACATATCAATATCTTGAGTCCACTACGACTTCGTACCCTCGAAACAGCAACATAAAGCTGGCCATGAGAAAACACTGGTTATTATATATATAGATTAGAATTTAGAAAAGAGCCGATGATTAAGCAAAAAAGCAAGAGATTTATTATTAAAATAAAATTATTGATTGGTGAGATAGTTGCATTTATTTAAATACGAGGAGAATAATTAAGTGGGATTTGCTGTTCCAGCTTGGGGTTTCGAGCCCTAGCTAGGGATTCCCTCTCTCTCTTCTTATCTGTATTCTCTTTCTCTCTCGCTCTGTCTTCAAACCTAAACCTATAATACATGTATACAAAGGAATATAGTACTACCTCCATCCCATATAGTTAGACTCTTTTGCTTTATTGACTTTTCCGGCACGCGTTTCCACCGAAACCTAGTACGGGTTTTAAAACATAATTTTGAAGTAAATTTTTTTTTACGGGATACTATGACACTCATAGTATCCCGTAAAAAAAAATTTACTTCAAAATTATGTTTTAAAACCCGTACTAGGTTTCGGTGGAAACGCGTGCCGGAAAAGTCAATAAAGCAAAAGAGTCTAACTATATGGGATGGAGGTAGTATATATTTACATATAGTAGTAATATAAGCATAGAGTGTTGGGGTCTGCAAATTCCATGGAAATTTTAACATTCTTGAACTTCTCGAGATTAATCTGTCGTATATTGTGCCTTTACTTCTCTGTCCTCTTCCTCACACTAAGAATGTCCCCCCTACACCTCTACCACCTACATTCTCTCCCTCTCTACCATTTTAATTTCACCAACTCAAAATATATAAAAACAAAATCATTTACTATAATTGAAGCTTTGATGATATGGATCACTCAAATCAATTTTAATTCAATCTTGACATTACTATCATTCTTTACCATCTATAGTGTGAGAGAGAGAGAGAGAGGGAGAGACATTATCTCATAATCATATATGACAAGAATCACATTCCCAATTAATTTCCAAAGAATTAATTTACAGAATAATGCTCTAATGCCCACCGTCAAAAAACGTAACGTGTATGTACCAGACATTAAACCCTAAACTTCAAAATAATTATACATGAAAAAAAACCGTCAACGTAACACTGCTACATCAGCGGCGTCCGCACTAAAGACATTAAACCCTAAACTTAAAAATAATTATACATAAAAAAAATTGCCAGCGTAACACTGCTACATCAGCAGTGTCCATGCTAAACATTAAACCCTAAACTTAAAAATCCTACATAAGCGTAGGAATTTGTATTAATTCCTTTTTTAAGTAGTGAAAAAAGTGTAGTAATTAGTGTGATGCCCGACTTTTTCACCACGTGAAATTCATAAAGAAAAAATAGAGAAAGGATGAATAAAATTAATATTAATGGAAAATATTTGAGCACACACCCGTCAACGAGTTCTCACGTCGTCACCTGCTCCTTGTCTCCACACTCTTTGTTTCGAAGGGGATTGATTCTCTCTTCAAATCGTGTGAAAGACGAAAAATGCTAGGAAACTGTGAAGACAAGATCATCTCTTCCTCCACTATTAATCAATGGCCACAGGTCTTTCTCTCTCTCTCTCTCTCTCATTGTCTCAATTATTACACTAACAAGACGACCCCATCTTTTGTTTTTAGCTCTTGTCCGAGAATATCCAATACTGTCTAGTTAATTTTTACCCTAAAAGCAACCCTTCTTCAATTCTTCCCTTTTCCTATGTGTTCGCTCTGAATCAGATAATACTGGATGATCACACACCTTCCATGGCTTCACCATCATCAAATAACAACAACAATAAATCCATGGCAGCAGCCGCAGCAGCAGCAGATCCCTCCTCCACCACTCCTCTCAAGTGCCCTCGCTGCGATTCCTCCAATACCAAGTTCTGCTACTACAACAACTACTCCTTATCCCAGCCTCGCCATTTCTGCAAGGCCTGCAAGCGCTACTGGACCCGCGGCGGAACCCTACGCAACGTCCCCGTCGGCGGCGGCTGCCGGAAGAACAAGCGCCACAAGCGCCACTCCTCCTCCTCCTCCGCGGCCGCCTCCGCCGACGTCTCCTCCCAAGCACCGCAGATTGATCTGCCGCAGCCCTCTCAAAGCCCTAATCTGTTCTACGGCAACCCTCTCGAGCTCAGCTTCCCGTTCTCGAGCTTTAGGGTTTCCTCCGACGACGGCGGCTTTGACCTCCACCACCCCCAAATCAACGCCCTCGGATTAGGGTTTTCTTCGGAGAGCTACAAAAACGGGTTCAAACCGATCCAAGATGGCAACGCATCGTCGTCGCCTTTTTCAGCAGCTGCTAGTAACAACAACTCCATCTTCTTCGGATCTTCGTCTTTCTCCTCCGCTTCAACAATGGCGTCCTTGCTCTCCTCCACCCAGAAATTCGGCGCCGCCACCGCCTTCAAAGACTTCCAGTCTCATAATAACTTGATGCCCTACGACGATAACCCGCAAATGGCGGGTACGGGTAAGCAAGCTGTGAAAGCAGAAGGAGAGAACAGGTTCTCTTGGAACCCGAGCTCGAACCCGAACCCGATGGATCAGATAAATTCTTCTGATCCATCTTCTCTCGTATGGAACACAAGCAGCATTAGCGCCTGGTTCGACCCTTCAACCATGGGTTCCTCCGTTCCTTCTCTCATCTAGAAACCCTCCATTAATCTCTCTCTCTCTCTCTCTCTCTTTAATCATTCATTAACCTATTGGGTGGTTTTTTTTTTTTTTTTTTTTTTTTTTTAGGGTATAGCAGTTTTTTTTTTTTTTGGTGAAATTATTATTAATTAAGGATAGAAGAAGAATATTAGGATCTGAGAGTTCCTGTCAGCAGCAAAGAAAAATCAGCCTGCTTAATTTTTTTTGACATGGAAGGCTGAGAATTATTATCCAGTTTTGCGCTGAGAGGAACGTCGGATCCTCTTCTTCCGATCGCCGCCGCCGCCCCGGAGGTTTCTTCGTCATCAATCCACATTAACTAGCTATGTTTTCTTACCTCGGATTTGATCGGTTGATGAATAGGTAAACCTTAATTTATATGTATATATACTGTCATCACATTGTCTTTTGTTGTTGTTGTTGTTGTAGTTTTTGTGTAAGAGGGTTTTTTGGAATTGGGGTTTACTTTAGAACACATTTACATGTATAAAGTGTTTCTGTGTTTGTATTTCTTCAAGAATTTGTTGATTTCTCCGTTTCTGGGGAATTATAATGGTATACAAGAGAGAGAGGGATTGTTGTTATTATTTTCAATGTTAATTAGTAATACTAATTTAGCTGCATTTTATTCATGTTTAACTTGGCTTCTCCTTCTTTCATATGATTTCACTATTGTTTTTGAGATTTAATTTTATTTTTCGTTCATACTTTTTTTTTATTAATTAAGTATTTGGTTTTCGAATCTCAGTCATAAGATGTATAGCTATATGAATCTGCTAAAAAAAAGATATAATTAATGAATTAGTGCTCATCATGTGATGATGTACCTCTAGCTGCAATCAACCTGCATTTTGCATTAGAAATATTTTAATTAGAGGATTAGGATTCAGCTAGCACTATATATAGACTTATAGTTACTTGTATTTGAGGAAGGAATTAGCCACACAATTTTATTATATTCTAGGAGTCTTGATATTAAGAACAAAATTGTAAGTTAAATTAGTTGTGATTTTGATAAATTAAAGCCGATCCATAATTCAGAAAATTGTATGTTAGCTTAATTATAAAATTCAGTGTATATGAAGTTATATTTGACTAAAAAATCAGTATCAGACTTAAGTTTAAAGCAAGTCTTTTATAATCTTAAATTTAATTTTGACAAAGAAAAAAGAAGAGTGATCGAATTATAAATATAGCGGATGAACACTCTTAAGTCAAATTTAAATAGTGGATTAATGTTTCTTTACTCGTATTAATTTTAACATATTTATTCATATACAAGACTGTGTTCTTAATTTTTTGTGTTATATTTTCTACCGTATCATTAATTAGATGATAAACATGATAAAAAATATTTTCAAAATTAATAATAATTAAAAAAAATTATAAACAAAAATATTAATTTTGAACGTGTCGAGCATCCGAAAATTTAATATGAAATGCACGTGGACAAAAATAATAATAATAATACAAATATGCAAACATATGATCCAAAATTCCAAATCAGTGTACGTGGACGCTGAAAATAATTTTCTACCTTAGATGGCGGGAGAGAAATGGGGCCGGGCCGGGCCGGGTCGGTTATAGTTTTATGTTTTTGAGGTCTAGATTTTGTTGGGTAAGAACCCACGTGGGCCTTCACGTAAGTTTTTATTGTTTGGTTGGGCCTGCAATAATGCAATCCGTAGAAGTGGACTCTAATTTGTGGCTTTACATTTTCTACAAGTTGTATACAACCATGAGAAATGATATGCTACTCCCTCTATGGTGGGTACTTTTGTGGGCACCTTTGTCGTTTGCTTATTTTAATATTATTTTGTTCGAATTTTTTAATTATTTTATATTCTAATACTTTAGAAATTAATATAAAAATTATAAAATTTTAAAAATCAAAGCTCGGTTTATTTATTTTTATATTTAACTTCAAAAAATGAGTAATAAAACAAATCGAATATTGATTTTTATTTGTCTTTTAGATTTTATGATTTCTATATTAATTTCTAAGGTACTAAAATATAAAACAATTAAAAAAATCGAACAAAATAATGCTAAAGTGAACAAACGACTAAGGTGCTTACGGAGGTGCCCACCATAGAGGGAGTAGCATATCATTTCTCATATAACCATTATTATAGTCCTAAACATAATCACAAGCATTGAGGAAATTTATATACTTCCCTATATATAAAGTAAAGTAATGTAGTCAAATTCAGCCGTTGGTGAGACGTTTTTCTTTTATTCAATATATTGAGGGTTCGAATTAATCATTTTGGATATATGTAAATGCGCATGCATGATTCTAAATGTACAATATACATTCATTCTTTCATACCGACTACAAATTTGAAGCGAAAATAAAGTAGATAATTACACACTCCGTCCACCGAGTGACATAGATTGTAGCGTATTGGCCCGTCCACAATAATTATAATTACCCATTATTAAGCGTGTACCTCACATAATAATACTTCCATTATCCACTGATATTTACTAAAAAGAACTCATAACTTACAAAGCTCACTCACTAAAGAAAATTTGGAACCGAATATAAACCAAACATCCTTTTTCAGTTGAGGAAGGCCGTCCATAGCAATTCTACAGTTATTATATCACTAAAATGGAATCTCCCCCTCCACTTTATAGATTTTGTAAATATTTTTTCCGTTTTGTTATCTAAGATATACAAATAAAGAACTTTGCCTTTTATTCTCTTTGAATTTTTTATTTTTTTTATTAAGATATACTTTATTGATCCCACAAAAGAGTCCATTTCATCTTTCTACAATGAGAAAAGGCATTCGGTGTTATTATATAATGAACGAAATATGGAATAATTAAAGATTATTAAATAGAAGGATATTAATTAGGAGACGAGAGAAATTTGAAAAATAAACCATTTTATGAGAAGGTTGAAATACATATTTTTGATACCAAAAAGATACATTTCAACACCTTTTCGATCTTTTCTTTCTTTTTCTTTTTTGAGGATTTTTTAGATGCATGTTTCGACACTTTTGGAATGCTTAGTTACCTTTGCTAATCCTCGTAAAATGGGCCCCCAAATATTCTTAATTACTCCACTATATATCTTTGTAAACATTGTAGTAATAATTTTACAAAATTCATTAAATGATGATGACAGCTTAAGCTTCCACTTATTTTCTGATGAATGAACTTCGTAACACTACCGTTTTCTCCACCTCATATGCCCTAAATATTCTCACCTTATAGATATAAATTAATTCAAATTTAGATTGAGAGAACATGTTAAGAAAGGGATAATTGCCCATAATTACACAACATTTCGCGAAATTTTAATTTTGCATACGAGTTTTAAATTTGAATGTAAATACACAATCTTTCATAAAACTTTTGATTCTGCACACGAGACCGATTTACCTCCAATTTCATGTTGGCATGGAAGTTGAAATTGTCTAAGTAGCCAAATTGTCTGACAATTTATACAATGTAATTTTGAAATTGACTGAACACTATTGTTTCATTTTAATTTAATACTAATTAAATCCTCTATGTTGGACAATAGGGCTCACATATTAGAACAAACCGAAGCTGAAGAGGAGATTTAATTAATATTCTAAATTGAAATGACAATAATGTAGTCAATTTCAAAATTATATTGTTTAAATTATCAAATGATTTGGTCAACTAGACAAATCCAACTTTAATGCTAACATGGTATCGGAAAGAAAAACGACTCGTATACAAAATCAGAACCTTATGAAAATGTGTGTATTTATATTTAGATTTTTAAAATGTGCATATTTAAAGACAATTATCTTTTTAAAAAACTAGCCACCCAAGCCCAATAATAAATCCACCATAATCATGAAATGTTTATAATTAAATTGGCATAATTAGTTATAGGAGGAAGATAGAATCGTTGAGTATATTACGAGCTTGATTGATGATATTTATGATGAAGTCGAAAACTTAAAGTTGAAGAAAATTTTAAAAACGTGACACGTGGGGGTGTTAGCTTCGTTCTAAGTCATATTTGGAATCATGATAGTGCATCATCATTCATACAATTAAATAATTAAATCAAAATGATGTGGATATATAAATTGGATTAAAATCATATGGCACAACACCGCACATGACCTAAAAAGTATGGCTTGAAAAAGTTTTAATAAAATTGGTGATAGAATGGTTTAATCCGATTGGCTACATAAAAAGTAAATATAATCATATAACAGAATCAAATTGACCAAAGACCGACGACCAAATTATGGCGGGTGCTCTTCATCATATTGAGTTGTCTTTTTCAAAGAGGAAAATTTGATTTTCTAATAAAGTTTATTACAATAAAAGTAAATAGGACAAATTAATGATATATGTAGATTAAAATGCAGTCAATGTCAAATAGCTAGTGAATTCCTTAAACTACGTGTATATTTTGTACTCGCTGTATAATTTATTTTATAGGATATCGGGAGTGTCATAATACACTATAAATAATTAATATTTTATAAAATCACTTTAAAATTAATTATTACAAAGTACTATAATCAATTAGGAAAAAAGAAAAAAAAATGAAGTCTATTATACGTGAACGAAGGGAGCAGTAAAGTAAAATTATTTTGATTCTTTCTTTCTTTGGGATTATTTTAAGGGGTGAACTTTATATATACCCTAAACCGTTAAATATATAACTTTTATACCCAAACATATAAAAGTATAAGTTTTATACTCAAAATCAAATGAAAAGACAAACTTACCCTAAAAAAGTTACTGGTTTTGACGGTAATAACATATTAACCCGTGAGATCACATGATTAACCGTGAGCTCACGGTTTGTAAGAAACTAACGGTTTAAAAAGACCAAATACCGTGAGTTTAGTATTAAACCGTGAGCTCACAGTATTTTTAATTCGAGACTAAAAAAAATGTAATAATTAAATTCATTTATTCACCAACAACCATACCAACAACCATCGTACGAAAAATGTATATTTCATTAATTAAATTAGAGGTGAAATTGAACAAAAACCCTTGAAGAACAACAAAAAATTGAAATCGTGAAAGCAAATTGAGTTAAGCTCCCTAAATTTTGTTGAAATATCCGCTCGAATTTGGTTGATCTTCGAAGAAATTTACCGCATTTGGTCCTTTGTCGAAGATATTTTGATCATATTGAAGGTACGCACCGTATATTTTTTCATATTTAGTTGTTATTATTGTGTAAATTTGGGGGAAATCATATGAATGTGGATTTTAGAAATTATTGAATCTTTTTTCTAGAAAATGATGGTTTATTTACTTTTTTGTTAGGAAGAGAGATTAGATTACATGTTTGGTAACCTATTGATCGAGAATCAAAGTAATTACTTCCATGTAATAGGTTTAAACTGCTAGATTTGATATTTAGGCTTGAAAAAAATAGTTTCCTTTTTTAACGGTTTATTTTAATTGAATTAAATATAATGATGGTTTTAAAATCGTGATTCATTTAAAAAAAATAATCTCACGACATGAAATGAGTATAACGGTATAAGTTGTGATTTAACCGTGAGTTGACGGTTTAATCACAATTTATACCGTTAACTTACATTACAAATCGATTTTTTACCTTTTTAGTTACATTTTTAGTGTATTGTCTTCTAATTTTGAATGCTTGATCGTTTTTATGCAGATATGTCTACGGTCAAAGTATATATTCGTCACGGCGGGTATTTTGAGGAGGAAACTCGTTACGTAGGTGGCGATCGTGTTTTGGTGCATTTGGCTATGAATGAAGTTACACGTGCAAATTTATTACAAGAGATTCGTAATGAAGTAGGCGAAGAATCCGATTTTTTGCTCTACTACGTGAGCAATGCCGATGGTGAACAAGATAAGGTCGCTTTGAGGAGCGACACTGATTTGTTGCGATTAATTGTGGAGCAACAGAAGAAGGTAACTGTTTACGTTGTCAACAAAGATAAGGGAATGGCCCGGAGCACTCCGATGACACAAGGTTCTAGGATTTTTACGAGTGTGAATATCGAGGAGCCGAGCTCGGAGGCTCTATATTCTGAAGAAGAAGAAAGGAGCAAGGAAGACGTCGAGGTTAGGGTTGAGGATGATGAGGTCGCCCAAGATATGGCTGAAGAAGCACGGGACGCAGCGGATCGCACCAACTTATTTGAGTCACTTACGAAGGAGTTCGGTGCATGGATCCGAGAGCCGAGATGGCTTCATAGGATCATTGGGCATCGTAATATTCATTCAGAGTCCCAACCTACCCAAGACGACGATGCCAGGGCCGATCTTGAGACTATCCGAGATTGGTTGATTCCTCACATTCACCTAGACACTGCGTTGCCTTTGGGGGTCCTGGATCCAGATTATTACACGCCTGTAGCTGGTGAATTGCGAGAGGGCGGCCTATTCAAGAGAAAGTTAGATGTGTCGGTAGCAGTTGGATTGCATCAAATGGAAAACCGGCAGCAATACAAAGTTGAGAATTCAGACAAGGGTCGTGTCGGGTTCAAATGCAGGATGGAGGGGTGCGAGTACCTCGTGTGGGCAAAGAACGTGGGGACTATGTGGCGCATCAGTACATACCAGGGTAATCATACATGCTCCGTCGATTTAGACAGGACTACACCGCGCCAATACCCCGCCAATGTTCTTGGAGCATTCTATGCACGGAGGTTGATCACTGATGGTGTTGTGCTCAAGCCGAAAGAGATGGTTGACCAAATGCGAGCTGAATACGGCATTCAGATCGATTACAGTTTTGCTTTGCGAGCGAGGAACATCGCTATCGAGATGATGTATGGAGGATTTGTGGAGTCGTACAAGAGGCTCCCATCTTATTTGTACTTACTGCAGCAGAAGAATCCAGGTACAGTCTATAGTATCTCGACATCCCCCCTCGATGATCGACTGTGTTATATGTTCCTCGCTCTAGGACAGTCATTGCAGGCATTCATGGGGGATTTACTCCGTCCGGTTATCGTAGTCGACGGGGCACACTTAAAGGGCAAGAACAAGGGGACGTTATTCGTCGCTTGCACGAAGGATGGGAACGAGCAAGTGTTTCCACTTGCCATTGGATTCGGCCCGATCGAGGACGATGATTCTTGGACTTGGTTTCTGATGAAGTTGCGTAACTGTCTAGGACATCCTCAAGACCTGTTGATCGTCTCCGATGGCCATATCAGCATTGGAAATACAGTGAGGGATGTCTTCCCCGGTGCGCATCACGGTCTTTGCTGGCATCATCTGGCAAAGAATATGGTCACATTTGGAAAGCACGCAGTCGGCATATTCGAAGCTGCGGCCTACTCATATTCGGATTCTAAATTTGACTAATACATGGGAGCCTTGATGGGTTCTGGAATTTATCAGAAGCTGTGTGAGATCGGCATGCATCGGTGGTCACGTAACAAGTGCCTTGTTAGGCGCACGAGTTTCATGACTTCGAATGCCGCTGAGACGATGAATGCAAGACTCCTATGGGCCCGTCGATTGCCCATCTGTGCCATGATTGAGGTGTACAGGATTATTGTTGACAAGTGGTTCGAGGAGCATCGGAATGCCGCTCAACGTGGGACCCATGATGTCACTGAGACAACGTACCAGAAGATGGCCGTATCTTCTGAATGGGCACGTCATTACACCACTCGTGGGACAACAGTGCCCAACGTGTACAAGGTCGATGGTGATAATGGGACTTACCTAGTCGACATTCAAAACGCAACGTGCGATTGCCGTGAGTGGGAGGGGGATATGATGCCGTGTCGACACGCTTGTGCTGCCATTAGGTATGCATGCCTCATATTCATTTTTTATGCTATGATTTTCCATTTTAAAATATTTGGTTTAATGCTTTCATATTTCATTACTATGGTTGTAGTTTTGCCGGAGGCCGTGCTACGGAGTACGTGAGTCATTATTTCAAACAATCGACGTTTGTGGCAACCTATTCGCCCAACATTCATCCGGTTCCCGATCCACGGTCTTGGACTGTGCCCGAGCACATTGCTGCTCAAGTGGTTTTGCCGCCCAAAGTCGAAAGACAAACGGGTAGACCGCGAAATAGCCGAGCGAGATCAACGGTGGAAGATCTTCCGGGGAATCCACAGAGATACGGGCGGTGCGGTGGATACGGTCACAAGAGACGCACATGCACAAGTTCTTTGCAAATCAGTTACGCGGATCCCAGTGGACCCTCGAACGAGGATGGTTCGCAGCGACGAAGGCCAAAAACTTGTAGCATTTGTCACGTACAGGGGCATACGAAGCGTAGATGCCCGATGAGAGTTGTTGATTAGAGTAGAATTGTTTATGTAGAAGTTTACGGTTGAGAGTTTATGGTTATGGTTATATATAGAAAGAAGTTTATGTAGAAGTTTATCTTCAATCCGTTAATAATGGGAAAAATAAAATAAATTAATTAACGGTTTGTTAGGCATTTATACCGTGAGCTCACGGTATAATGGCCAATCAAACCGTTAATTATCATATTTTTTAATTAATTAATAATGGAAAAATAAATTAATTAACGGTTTGATAGGCATTTATACCGTGAGCTCACGGTATAAATGACTTTCAAACCGTTAATTAATTTATTTTTCCCATTATTAATTAATTCAAAAAATATGAATATAATTAACAGTTTGATGGGCCATTATACCGTGAGCTCACGGTATAAATGCCTAACAAACCGTTAATTAATTTATTTTATTTTTCCTATTTTTACTAATTAAGAAGAATACTTGCACTCATTTAAACGTAATAGTGTTGTGGCTACTTCACACCTTATATTTTAGCAAAATGATTAACTCAATGTATATACAAGGTGGGAAAGTAGCCACAACACTATTACGCTGCCGTCGCCATGACAACAGCAATATAAATTTACTGTTATTTTGAGAAAAAGAAAAGTAAAAGAAAAATATATATAGGTAGCACCTTCTCAATTTTTGTCTTATACTTTCGATGTGGGATACAGCCGACGGTTAGAATACATGTTAAACCGTGAGCTAACGGTTAAAAATATAAAATTACCGTGATATTATATAATTTTTATTCTAAACCGTTAACCCTGTGACCGTTAACCCTCTGACCGTGAACCCTTAATTGTGTAATTTTGCCCAAATTAAGGCCGAAAAGTTTGATTTAATTGATATAATTATGCTTATTACATGTGAAATGTGTACATATGTTATCTAAATTATCTAAATTAATCACTAATTGTTGTCTATGAATAATGACAAACGTATCTTTGAGTTCAAATGACCATTCAAGTATTGTTCACTTGTACACTTGTAGTTATGTTCACTTATACATATGCTAGTCATTTTCAAATTTACATACGCTAGTCATGTTTAAATTCAATGTTTAATTTAAATTTTAATTATTCCAATAATATATCTAAATGTAATGAAGTTTACCAAAACGTTATAACTTTGCGTAGAATTAAAAATTAAAAAAAAAACATACAAGTGATGTTCTACACAAAGTCATACATACATAATGAAAGATAATGTTCACAACTTGACACCTCACTGTGAAAGTGAGAATATCCGTTTCGCCACCTCTGCGCGAAACCCGGAGAGATACTTCAGACCAGTCCTCTCAAGGCGCGGCTTCTTCAAGGCGAAGAAACGATCGATGTACATACAAGCGAAAGGGCCGCATGAACATTCGTCCCTCTGTATGTATTGTTCGGTAAGGGGAACCCAAACAATATGCAGGGCATCAGTTTGCTTCTTCAGCTGCCAATGTCAATCCCAATACCCAACTTGCTGCAAGACTTTGGGCCACAATTTGAGGATCGGGTAGAGCTGTACCTTGCGATGTATTTTGTCGGCTGCATTAGGCATCGTGTGTAGTAGTGAGTCGTATACCTCCAAGGTCCACTCGTCAGTCAGTACCCGGCAGATGACCCAGTGGTCGTCGGATACGTGGCAAACAAACACAAACTGCATACAAGGGTCAAGGACTCGTCTCAACATATTTATAAAGCACTAATAAATAATATACCGTTTAAATGAAGGAACTTACACAAGTTGTGCTCATCCACTCATCGTACGACCCCTCGCCGTTAAACCATTTACAGAGATCATCTGACGGCCTGTAATCACGGTACTTCAGCTTCGACTTCTCCAGTGCAGTTTGATCTCCCCCGTGATAATCTAGCAGTGCTCTCCTCAACTCATACTGTGAAATGATATATTCATTTAGAGATTACACAAAAAAATTATAATTATAATTATTATTCATTAAATATGTCAATAAAAACTCACGTATACGCCCAATCCAAGCAGAACAGTGCCTCTTTCATTCAGAGACGGGCACAAAGACAGTCCCTGTTGGAGCCGACTCCACCAGTAAAGCACATACAGCTCCATTACCTAAAATCCACAGATTATTATGAAAACATTAAACGACAATTTATCAAAAATAATAACAACACAAAATAAGGATGTGTCTCACCTCGGCGTTGAACAAAACCCGGGGGTGTTCGATAAGATCGAACAAATCCTGCGTCATGCGATGTGGCGGGTCCTGCTTGTTCCAGATTTTGGCGTCCGGCCCGCCTGCTCTGAATGCCTGATATATCTCCTTCATCGACGAGCCCGAATACGGTGTGGGGATATTCGGTACAAATGGGCTCTGTAAAGCAGCCGCTGGCCTCACAACCCGTCCCACAACACGAGTGCGACGCACAGGCGTCTCTCCTGCCACGTCAAACTCGGCATCACTGTACTCATTCCCGGTTCCCTATTGTGACTGCTGAGGACGAGGCTGCACATGTTGCAGTTCGGGATGCACCCAATCATCCAGTGGCATCGCATCAATCTCCCGGAAAAAAGACGAGTGCGACGACTCCACGTCCTAGACCTCAGCCTCTCGAACCGGCTCCGTAACAAAGCCAACCATGTGCTCGAACCCCAGAGCAGTCTCGGGGGTAGGTGGTCTGTCCTGAATATAGGGAGCTTCCTGATCATCTCGATCTCCCTGGGCCCTGTCTATAGAATGTCGTCCACCAGAGGGCATGTGGCTAGCCTGTGATGGTGCTCGACGATGACAATGAGCGCTACGGCTCGAGGAACTCTTCGACTTCCCCAAGAACCCCTTGATGTGCCCTGCCATAAACTTGGCAATACGTGCCATAACCCCGGTGTCCGACTGGTCTTGGGCCAATCTCTCCATGACCTTGTCGGCCCACGCATCGTTATCACATCCTCGAGGACAAGGATCCCCATGCACGCAGCAGACGAGGCCCGGGGACCTCTCAGGATGTGAACTCTCCACCCTTGGCCTCTTCGACGTACTCGCACGAGCCGTGGGGATAGGGAGAGGCCCTCGACCCTCAGAATGGGCCCTCGTGGCACGTGGCTGGCGACCTCGAGGCCCGGCATCCCTACACCTTAATTTGTCGAAAACTTTCGCCATAGTTCTCGATTCCTTCGTCTGCGTCTGCCTCTGCGGTATAGGCGCTTTCTTCCAAGCATGACGTGTATTGAGATTAAATTCAAGCACCAAGGGATCTTGCTCTGTGAATAGGCTAAGATAGTAAGACTGAGCCATTTCTTCCGTCATAGGTTTGAGGCTCGGGATTACTTGGAGCTGAAAAAGACAAAGGCAAAAATTTATCAAAATCAGTATTCAAATCTAAAAAAGTGTTCACTAACGGTTTGGGAACACATCAAACCATAAGCTGACGGTTTGATATATCTCCAAGCCGTCAGACAACTATATTCAAAAGCTAAATAAAGTAGCCTCACGGTTTGGAGATATATCAAACCGTTAGCTGACGGTTAGATATCCCTCCAAACCGTGAGAGAAAGCTATATTTAATTAATTGCTAAATAAATCAGTCTCACGGTTTGGAGATATATCAAACCGTTAGCTGACGGTTTGATATCCTCCTCAACCGTGAGCGAAAGCTATATTTAATTAATTGCTAAATAAATCAGCCTCACGGTTTGGAGATATATCAAACCGTAAGATGACGGTTTGATATCCCTCCAAACCGTGAGGAAGCTATATTTAATTGCTAGTCCCAAACCGTTATGCTAATTTTCTATAATTATCATAATAAAACATAAATCAACTAAATAAATTAAATTAAACAATTTCTAATTATTAACCGATAATCCACCCAAAACAAATCCAATTCATTCTTTTTCAATCGTCATAGATAATAAACGAAGCCTTAAGAGAATGATATTAGAGAATGACATACCGTCGGTTTGTTAAAAAAGTCATGGAAGTCTGCATAGTTGTGTCCCATTTGCCATATCCTTAGTCGAGGGTATGCGCTCGGGCTAATCATGGTGGCACACTTTTCTCCTAAATCCGGAAGGGCCTCGAAGGCCCAAAAATATAAAGCCCAGACGGGCCCGTACAGATGGTAGACAACATTAGTGTCGGAGCCTCCAATTTCTCTTGGGTCCTTCTTTGCCACTCCGAGCTGGTGGCACAGTATTTGGAACGACCATGACCCCCACGGAAATGTCGCCCAGCGCTCCCAATCCTCTACTAAAGTCCATGCCCAATCATCAATGCTTCTATCGTAGTCACGACACAATAACATATAGTAGTAGACGAGGAGGTTAGCGGAGGCCAGGTATTGATCCTCCGTCCCTAGAACTATGGCGGGGTTATTGAAATCCCTAAACAACTGTTTCACTTGCACCTTATTGCTGTTATAGTAAGTATGGAAGATGCTCGTCCTTGGGATGACATGATTCTTGCCATGAGGATTAAAAGTTGAAGAACCGAATCTCAATCCAGTCACGAGGCAAAATTCTTGCGCCCCAAACCGAATATCTTGCTCATTCACATGAAAATATCTCTCAAATTGATGCTCATCGCCCCTCCATAGCTCACGGGACAACAGCTCGTGCAAGGCACGCTTCGCGTTCCCATTCTTTTTAATCGACAATATGAATGCGAATGGAGATTGGGTAACGAATTGGCCTAACAAATCACGATCGCCAACACGTAGTAAAGTGTTCATAATGGCCACAAGTGCGGTGTCTCTATAGTAGGCATTGATTTCACCCGGAAATCCTTGCATGAGAGGCCGGTACCATTGGTACCTAGGCTGCAATCACCCAAAAAATATACATGCAAAATTAGTGTAACACCCTAATTTTTATAAGACTAAAGAAGCAATTTATGAACGAAAATAAAATAATAAATCTAATGTGGCGGAAGAAAGTCATCAACTACTTGATATAATTAAAAGTAATGAACTTTTTTTTTTCTTTTTTTTTTTTAAGTAGCATGCACGCAGCAAAAAGAAACTAACTAAATATACAATTAATGAATATCCATCATGAAAATAATGAAGAAAAAATCTTACTTGGCTACTAGAAAACTGGTTTGGTGTAAAGATATTGCAATTTGAAATCATTAGATACGTTTAGCAGATTACAAAAATATAGGCATCGCTGAAGGCTTAAATATTCTAAAATTAAGAATAAATAAACATGTTCTTAATGATAAGACAAATAATTACCAAAATCCTACGAAAATCTAATCCGATTAAAGTCGTAAACGTAATTTAAGAAAAATTAAATAACTTGCAATCTTGAACTCTTTGCACTAGTCATTCCCGCCTCCACGACCGCTTCGACTTTGAATTCTGACAAAACAACTGGAAATAGTAGGGATGAACATATCGAAATACACTCAGTGAAGAAACATGTGATTATCCACATATGTTAAACATGCTATAATTCAAATTATCATATCATACAACTTGTAACATGAGAGCATGAATCAATGGCTCTAACTTGATAACATGAGGGCATAGATCAATGGCCCTAGCTTCAATATCATGAGGGCAATAAATCAATGGCCCTAGCAATATCATGTACATGTAATCAAATAAGAATTAAAAACACATAAAACATTCATGGATAATAAAACCAACAAGCATAAATTTCCCCACCTTCACCTAGTTTGAAGTTGACGATCGGTAAAACTTGAAAACTATCTAACTCGCTCTCCCCGTGAAGCAATCCGTATGCCGTCTCCCATATTGAGAAAGAAAACCTACCCTTTATTTATACTTGTGAAAATCTAGATTTTAGTGATAAGCATAAATTGAGAAGTGTCCTACTTCTACTAGGATTAATAAATATATATAAAATTATTTTGCCACATAATAGACGTATAGTATCATAAAGTAGGATAAGCATTTAATCCTAAGCATTTATTACTAAGTAGAATTATAGAAACAATATTAATAACTAGTAATTATATATATATAAATATACTTACACGTATCTATATATATACTAATAAGTCTAGCGATTCGATAATATAAGAAGTTTAATCCTATTAGGACTTTGATAGAATTTTCCTAGATTATCAACTAGGACCCGGTTAGGAAAAATTATGTATACATATCTTTTCTTTTCTTTAACCCTTATAAAATAATAATATTATATAAAAAAAATTTAAACATTACCAGTACAAGCTTTGGCCGAAAAGAATATAAACTTAACTTGAAAATAATGCTAAAATTTAATATGTGTTTATTCCTATAATAATAATAATAATAATAATAATAATAATAATAATAATAATAATAATAATAATATATTATTTTTTTCTTTAAGCTTTTGTACGTGTTATAAATAAAACAATTTATTTTCAAAAATAAATAAATAAATAAAATGGGCTGTTACAATTAGCATTTACATTCGAATTAATTAGTTTTACTGAAGAAAAAAAAAACAAACTACTAACGGTATAAAAAATGAAAAAACCGTGAGATGATGGTTTTAATTTAGTCAAAACCGTCACCTTACGGTTTTTTTCATTTTTTATACCGTTAATTTGCAATTAATCGTCTAATACATACATAATTCAAACTTCCCCATGTATAATTAGCACAACAATGGCATAAAATTAGCACAAAAAACGCATAAAAATCGCATAAAATTTGCAATTACCGTCTAAATTATTCGCATAAAAATTCAAATTATTCTATAAATTCATATGAGTTTAAATAATTGAAATCAATAATATAATTATTTTTAAAAAACAAAGGAGAGTTCGAAAAATTACAGGCGCCGGCGGCTCCGGAATATGTTCCCGTTCGGCCCTCGTCGGAATTGGGCGATGTACCTCAACTTCTTCGGATTCGGCACCCGAGTCGTGGTCGTGGTTAGATGAATCAGTCATTGTTAACGGTTTAATTTGTTGAATTTGGTAAGGGCTCACGGTTTGTTAGAGAGAAAAAGAGGGAGAAGTCGTGAGGAAGAGAGAAGATGAGAGTGACGGCGATGATAATTGAATGGGATGGGGTAGGGTTTGATTTTATTTATTTGATATATGGTAAAAAGTGGGGCCCACATCCTATTTTGTTTTGTTTAAATTGTAAGATAAAGTAGAGGTTATTTTTGTCTTTTCATTGACTTTTGGGTATAAAACTTATAGTTTTATTTGCTTGGGTATAAAACTTATACACTTATCCAATTTGGGTATATTTAAACATTCTCACTTATTTTAATTTTAAAGGTGGCATGCAACATTTGGTGCATGATTATGGTCGATGAGAATGAGCAAAAAATATGGATGCTCGGATCTTGAAATAATATTTTTTGAGATGTCGAAAATTAAATATCATTTGTTCCCACGTGTCAATAAAGTAAACGGTGATTAATTAATTTAAACTATATGGTTGAAATCATCACAAGAGTTGAAATTAAGGACTCTTCTTGCGAGTGAGTCATCTATGATGACGGAAATCAGATTTTAATTACTTGGAAAAGCTTATTAATGATGAAAGTAAATCTTGAAATTAACCGGATGATGTCTAAATACCGTACCTAGTTACAAAAAGGACAAAAAAAAAAAAAAAAAAAATTAGGCCCCTTAAATTGTGCAAGGAAATTCATAATCAATAGAATTCATATTAGTAATAAATATTTTTATCCGTACTGCCTCCGTTTTTTTTAAGTGTCATAATTACTATTTTTGTTGTTTATTTTTAAGTGTCTCATTTCGGAATTTGATGACATAATAGCTATATTTTTTCAATTTTACCCCTATAATTAATGTTATATATAAGTTGGTGCTCATAAAAAAAGAATCGTAATTGAGGTTAAAATGTAAATTTACACATTTCCTTGGTATGTGCAATTTGATGATTGGGAAAAAAAAACAGAGGGAGTATTATATAAAAGGTGGACATAGTACACTTGGAGGTATGATATAAGTTTCCTGATATGGATCGTAAATATGATAAATATAAGTTATCTTCCACTACAAGAAATTCCGTGTTTAGTGACAATATTATGTCGCTAAAGTATGATAATCCGTCACCACTTTGGTTTAGTGACAGAAAAATCCGAAGCAAAACGTGTGTCGTTAAAATTATAGTGATGAATTTTTTCGTCACTTAATATTAGTGACGGAATCGTGACAGACTATCTATCATAATCGAAACGGTGAAGCTTGCCTCATCATCAACAAATGGTGGTGGAAAAATTGTCGAAAAGTGAAGATTGAAACACAATTGTAACCTTTCCTTAAAAATACTTTAAATATGCATATACAACCATACAGGGACACTAATTGTTATGATTATAATTGATACTTCCTCTATTACGCTAATAACAAGATTCTTTCATTATTTTAATAGACTCATCTTATATAAAAGGATAAATCATTATATAAACGGGGACGCATGTAGTATTTATTTTTAAAAATATTTATAAACAAAGGAAAGAGAGAAGAAATGGGATGGACCCAGAATCCAATGTAGAGTAGTAATGTACATGGAATTGGTAGTGGTAAAGGTAGACACTGGATTGTTCCTTTGGTGCACTGTCACACATCTCTTGGAAAGTAAATAAAAGGGAATTAAAGTTGTAAGTTAATGAAAAAGGAAGATTTTTGCCACACAATCATATCTATGTCATGCTTTTAATTGCCCCTTTTTAATTATTTTGGCTACCTATGGCCCTATAGTATACTCCCTCCGTTCACTCCGAAATGACCACATTTCCTTTTTGAGACGTTTACTCTGAAGTGGCCACTTTTCAAAAATAATTTAAAATAACTCTTATTGTACATTCATTAAAGTGGTGGGCACCACAATAATACAATTAAAATTACATTTTTTTTAAATCGTGCTCAAAAGAAAATGGCCACTTCGGAGTGGACGGAGGGATTACATATCATTTTCTAATTGCTCTCTCCACCACTCATTTCCACCTCTCTCTACACATAGCTATTTTAATGGAGCTTAGACTTCTATACATCTCCTCTCCTTTTCAACCCAGTCTTATGTAAATCTTATCCAGTAGTATTTTTCTATTTTATTTTATGGTATTATTATACGTATAAATACACGGGACATTCCAATGGGACTGGCGGCACTGCAATAAAATTTTCTAGGCGGCGAAAAAGTTTTCATAACTTTTCTCCTTGTATTAGTTGATGTTAATGAATTTACTGCTAGTATTTCTCAAATGGTTATTACGTTTTCAAGTATACTTTTTAGTAATTAATTTTGCTAACATGAGCTATACATATGCTGCCGACATTCACAGAATAATTGTTCTGTACAAAACATTTATCAAATATTTTGTGCGCGCACACACAACACGTACAGACATATAATTATATAATATTATAGACAAATTTATTGGAAAATATAATATAAATGAATAAATTCGAACTTTATGAAGTTCAAACTTTTACATAAAATAGAAATTGTTTTACATAGGTAATATGCCCCAAATTTTAGTATCCCCAATCCATCGATACTCTTCGTAATATATAAATTTTAGTTATATAGAAAAAATAAGGTACGTTTCATTTATAAATTCATAGTCAAGTTAATGGTTTAGGTGTCAAACCCATCCTAACATTCTTGTTTTAACCATTTTTTTGCATGTGTCGTCAGTGAATAAAAGTGTATTAGGTGAGAATAATCAGAAGGCATGTAATATGCGAGGAACATTACAAAATTTGACTCAGTCCTCCAAATGACTGAGAGCTAATTAATAAATATTTATATAGTATACATGCATCATAGAATTTGTGATACAATAATAAAATACTCTCTCAGTCCCGTTAATAATGAGCCAGCTAATTACTAATAGACTCTACTTTCATATATATCGTAGGCTCATTATCAATGGAACGGAGGTAGTATAATGCTTGGTAAATCGTTTTAGTATATATAAAGACTATCCTCATGGAATAGTATATTGCAATTGCATCTTGGAAGAGACGTTGCTCTGATGTTGCTTAAATTTGAAACCTAACACTCTCACAATGATGGTTTAATCTATATAGTGTTTTGATTGTACGTATACGAATCAAATAAAGTACGACGAGCTCATAGCTAGAGCATATGTAGGGATGCTTATTAATAATCCTTCAAATCTATCCGTGATATTTATGCATATAATCTTTCAGGACGCTTTTTTATGTATCAAAAAATAGATATTAAATTAAAATATGAATCTCACATGTGATGTAGTGTACTATATACTATATCAAGTGAGACTTGAATTTTATCTTAACATGCATCCGTTTTTCATTATATAACTGAAAGATTTTGTACATAATTATCACGAACGGAGAGAATAACTCGTAAATGATAAGGATCTTCTTCAACCAATTCTCTCCAAAGTTTTTTTTTGAAATTACCAATATATTGATATAGATTAAAGGATGGTTAATAAATTAGGTTAGGAGGAGGCTATAAGGTGAAATTGTCGGTGGAATTAAGAGCATGCATAATGATCGATCTTATCCATCAGCTTTAGGGCCTCATAGCTTTAGCTTTAGAGCACTGACATACACACATACATAGAGAGGTAGAGTTCATCCATCCATGCATTATTATTCTCTTTTATCCCACCCCTACTTTACTTCAATTAATTATACAGTAAATTATAAATTAAACCACTCACTCGTACAAATTAAAAGCAACTCTCTCTCTTCTTCGATCGCATCGCAAGTGGTGAACGAACTACTGAGATTCTCATTTGATAATGTCAAGACCCAAATTAAATTAAAGCAACAAAAAAGCAAAAGGGCATTAACCATTAAAACTCGATTTACTTTTGATCAAAAAGTTTTTAAGAACCAAACCTAACCCAACTCCCAATTTCAATCTCTATAAAGATATGCTTAATTACAACATGTGTTTATCCACATCATTACCAATTCTCGATTCTACAATTTTTTGCAATCCAAACCCTAATTCATCCCTCTTTTTTTTTTTTTTTGCTTTTCTTTTTCTCCAAATTAAGGAAATGATACCAAAAATCATCGATCGAAACCTAATAATCAACGGCATATATAGATTTAATTCACTGATCTGAAGATGGATTAAACCCTTGATGATTGCTGCTATCCTGCCAATGATTTGGATTGAAGGAAGAACCTGCCTGGTTTTCACCGTCGGCGGCGGAGGCGCCGCTCCAAAAACTCGAGCTGGCGGCGGAGGTGGTGGTGGTGGTGGTTGCCGTCGTCGGACCTCTATTGATGAAGTTCTGAGTCCATGAAGGCAGCGATGGCCGCGGCGGAAGGCTCAAGTTCTGCTGCGGTTGGAAGTACTGATGATCATTCGGTAGCTGGAATTGCGACGGCGGCGGCGGAAGCTGGGATTTGAGAGATTGAAGGGTTGCCCCTTGCATAAGCGCCATGTTCGCATCAAATCCGCCGCCCAAATTCAGCGTCGCCCCTTGGTTGATTCCGGTGGATAGAGATTGCATGGCGGCCAGAGACGACAGGAACGAGCCGCCGCCGCCACCTCCGCCGCCGTAGAAAGAGTTGCCCATGATCGGAGGCAAGGGCCTCATGTGCTGGCCGGAGCTGATCATGTTTTGAGACGGAAACGCGGGCGACAGCGGCTGAGTACTCCCAGCGCCGGAGGAGGAGGCCGGGGCGGAGGGCTTGGGGCGCTTGCTCTTCCGGCAGCCTCCGCCGACGGGGACGTTCCTTAGGGTTCCGCCGTGGGTCCAGTACCTCCGGCAAGCCTTGCAGAAGTAGCGCGGCTGCGAGAGGCTGTAGTTGTTGTAGTAGCAGAACTTGGTGTTGGAGGAGTCGCAGCGCGGGCACTTCTGCGGCGGCGGCGGCTGGTGGCTCTGCGCCTCCGGCGGCTTCACCTGCTGCAGCCTGTCCTGATCATTTCTGCGCTGCTGCTCCATACTCTATCGCCTGCAATTAAATATTTATATACTACTATTACACTTATAAAAAAAAAAAGAAGGCATGATTTATAGAGAGAGAGAGAGATAGATGCATGCTTAACTGGAAAGGGAATTCAACGGAAGAGATATGTATGGAAATCCTGAGCAGTGAGTTGGGATTAGAAGAATCAGAAAATTGTGCATGAGACCTTTGATTTCTTCTCTACCTACCGTACCCCTCAATTTCCAAACTAAAGGCCAAAAACCAAATTTAAGAATAAATCTGTCCTTCAAAAACCAACGAAATCTGCACAGATTTTCTTCGAATTACTAGCGGCAAGAAGGAATCTCAGAGATTAAGAGAGAGAGAAAAAGAGGCATGAGAGAGAAAGAGAGAGAGAAATGATTACGGAAGAGCCACCTGCCCCTTTTCCCTTCCTCGATCGGCTTAGCACTTACGAAAATATAAAAGAGAATTCACTCTCTACGAACCTCTCCGTGTTCGTGTTCATTCGCACATAAAAATAATATTTAAAAAAAAAAACCCCTCTGATCGGCGGTGAGTGATGGAAGGGGGAGGGGGAGGGTTTGAATATAATGAAAAGTGTTAAAGAGGAATGAAATTTAATTAACTAACCTCGCAAGCTCGAATCAGAAGGGGATCAGAGCAGGAAATTAAGACGTAAGGAGGAGAGCAGTAGGTAGGAAGAGTAGGGGAGGGACCATACATACTCTGGAGGGGGATGGCGGCCGGCCGGCGGCGTGGTGGTGGCGAAAGAGGTGGCGGAGTGGTGGCTTTGTCAGCTTTATTGTCTCGGTCGGTCTTTCGATTACGACAATTACAGAATTACTCTTCCTTCAATTCCTTTCTCTCTCATCCCACTTTCATTTCATCTTCGCTTCGCTTTATGTGAGGATTCTATTCTATTCTATTCTATTCTATTGTTACTCTCTCACGCCCACCCAAGTTCATTCTTCAGACTCGACTTTCCTTTTTATTTTTCTTTCTTTTTTTTTCTTCTTTTTTTTCATAGTACTTTCTACTTCCCAACTAAATTAACCGACTAATTAATTACTTTTTTTTATCTTTCATATTTTCTACAATTAATTAGTTTTTAATTTATTTTTTCCAAACTTGTAATATTAACATAGCACTCGGTCCGTCCCAAGCCAGTAGTCTAGTTTCTTAGATATATATATATATGAAGTATAAAATAATAAAAGTGAATTAGTAGGTTAAGACGGAAAGAGTATATAACAAAAGTTACATCAAAATAACCCGAAGTACAGTGCATCGGCAAGGAGTGAATTCTTAGGATCTTCTTGTCAATCTTTGAAATAAAGAACACTTGAAAAAACATTCATCATCACACACAACTCCAAAGTCTTCTTTTTATTTCATCCGCAATTTCTTTTATTCCGACTAGAGTTCTCGAATAGCAACTTATTTCTCCATTTCCATAACACTCAAGTTAACTCACATAATTACACAAATCCAAAACATTTTTTTCCCTCTCTCTAGCTCTAAACTAGAAGAAGAAAAGAGAGAAAGCAAACTTGAATTATATGATTTCACAAATCGGATGAGATTATCTGCTCCAAGATATAAGTCCGACCATGAACTTAAATGTGTTTTTTTCCCTTTAATTTACTCTATGGATTTCTTTTTTTGCACATGAATTAAAAGGGAGTTCACCTCTTAAATATTTTGTGGAAATTGTATTTTTATTTTCTCACATTAACAATCAATGTCTAATTACAATTTCAATTTCAGTCCCCAATTTTGATGTTAGCTAATTAAAATTGGTCAACATTTATATGTTTGGATGCATCAACTGCATGCAATAACTAGATGCTATTTGTTACCAAGTACACGTTTATTGGTCCATTGACAGCCTAATGCAATTATTAACACTCTATTATAGTTATAGATATATAAGCACAGACTTCTAGCAGAATATAGGAACGACAATTATATTAAATCCTTCAATTCTCGAGAAGAAAAAAAATAAAATGTAATGATACATCAAATATATATATTCCTACTAGCTTTATATAAGAATTTACTGTTTTTTCATTTTCTTTGGGGTTTTTTTTATTTTTTTAATAGTAGTGATTCGTTAATATCCATACGGCCTACCCCCTAAGATTTAGCCTCTGATTTCACATGCTACAAAAACGTAGTACTTCAAATCTCTTTTTCGCACGTTAAATTTTTTGCTTATTAATTTTTACTTTGATACATTTTTTTCAATAATTGTAATTTAAATGATGAGTTATAATTACTTTTTAGCATTTGATTTCATTTTTATTAGTTATATTAGGATTGATAAATACAAAAACTAAAGAGTATACAATTATTAAAAAAGTTAATTTTTATCTATTAATGTCTATTATGATTTAGTACTTATATTATAATATTATTTATTTTTATAAAATACTACGAAGTACACAATTTATAAAAATTAAAAAATAAGATACCATTGGAACACTGGAATTGAGATAGACTTCCATCCGTCTTTCGTAAGACCTACTTGAAGATTGGAATTTATTAAAGTGAAATTTATCAATCTAACGTTAATAAAATAATGCTTGATATATTGAGAGGAGAATCTTATATTAAATTAAATTAGATTGCTTGACATGTTTAAATTGAAATTAAATATTTTCGAACACAATAAAGATACTAATTAATGATTTTTATATAAATATATCATTTTCAATTCCAAAATATGAGATCCTTCAAGGTGGAGAGTGGAGCTAGGGAAGAAAGTACAATACCGAGGTAGATGTAATTATCACTAAAATTATGCATTTGGTACTTCTACTTTCCCTTCTGTAGGCCTTGTTTAACTTTTAGCCCTCCCTTCTATTTTTTTTTTTTTTTTTTATCACGTTTAATTCTTTTTTCCAAGGCGAGTTTGTTTTTTTTAATTTTATTAGAAATTTTTGTTGTCCTTATTGAGGTGATAATTTTTCCCATTCTCATCGAACAAATTTTCAAAAGGAAGAAATTTTATTTATTACTTAATAGTATTTCATTCGATTGTTTACGTATTATTACGTTCTTTAAGTCTGATCATGAATTTAATGGGAATTTTCCACTTTGATTAATTAATGAATTTCACGTTAAAAAGTGAAAACAGTTGGATCGCGCACAACTAACCGCGACTTAATTAATTAAAAATTTATTTAATCAACATACGGAGGATCTTGAAAATTCTCTCTCGTATATATTGCACGTGATGCAAGTCACGTGACAGTTAAAAAATAATCGGGTAGTTAAATAGAGCCCAAAGGTGACGCTGGCTTTAAAGGAATAGTTAGAGAGGTTCCAACTGCTCCACCCTTTTGCTTTTGTCTCGTCTCGGCTTCGACCTGGGCCGGGCCTTCTCTAATTGGGCCCAACAATAAACTGATCCAAAGGCCATAACTTGGCCCAATGCCCATAGCCGGCCCAATTGATGACGTCATTTAAAAAAGAGCTTTAAGAGAAATAAAGCAGTTACTATAAATATCGGAATTTGTAAACAAAAGCATACATTGTTTAAAGGAAATTATTAGGCGATCGCCGTCGTCATCCTAAATAAGCAAAAAAAGGAAGGAAGCGGCGCCGCTGCTTCAGAACTTGTTCTGGTTGTGCTCGTCGGCGCGGCGCCGCCGCGCGTCGATGACATCTTCGTCCATCACCTTATCCCGGTGCTCTTTCGCCGGCTTCTTCACGTGATCCTCCACGAAATCGTTCAAATCGTCGTCGTCCGACTTCCCCACCACCGTCTCTTTAATCTTCTGCGTCGTCTCCTTCGCCGCCCCCCAGGCCCCCTTGGCGGCGTCGGCAACCTTCTCGGCGGCTCCCTTGGTCGTCTCCTTGGCGCCGTGGGCGTACTCCTTGGTCTTGTCGGCCGCCGTCTCCGCCGCGCCCTTGACCTTCTCGGAGGCCTCGTGCGCCTGCTCCTTGGTCTTGTCCGCCATGTTCCCGGCGGCGTCCATGGTCTTGTCCTTCGCCTTCTCCGCCCTCTCCTTCGCCGCGGCGGCGGCGTCGTCTGCGCTCTCCTTCATCTCCCGAGTCTTCTCCTTCGCCTTGTCCATGGTTTCTCTCACCTCGTCGCGCGGCTCTTGGACGGACTCGTCGGCGTTGTACGGACTGTACTCTCTCCGGCCAGCCTCTCCGGCGATGTTCCGTCCCTGATTTCGCTTTGCGTTAATGGAAGAAGAAGGAGAAGCTTCGCTTCGATTAAAAATTAATGAAGAATGCAAGTACAATACCTGTTGATGATTTCTTGAAGCATTGACGAAGCAAACTTTGGAGACGGCGGGGCGGAGAGGGGCGATCTCCGGCGACTTCGAGAGGCCGAGGATTGCATTCTTGAATACATTCATGGCTGCCATTAAACTGATTTTCTTCCTCCTTGGAACTTGATTTCTTAGTTTGAGAAGAGTTTGATAATATCGATGAGAAAATTAGAGCGGTTATGGTTGAGCATGGTGGAAGAGGCTAGTTATAAGAGGAATTAGGCCAGCGAAGAGGTGGACACGTGTAAGGGGAAGTGCCACGTGCATGGCTACCTCTTTGAACACTTATACTCATCCAATTTTTAACCCTTCTTTTTAAGAGTTGGGTGTTTTTATTTCTCTTTTCTTTTAAAATAAAGTCAAAACCTATATCTACCTATTCATTCATTTGCTTTTAGTTAAATGTTGTGTATATAGTTAGGCATTAATCTGAGTGGATTGAACTAAGGTTCATTTTTTAATTCAATAATGTAGTAGTAATATTTTTACCTGTTTAATTACCAGCTATTAACAACCATGGTCATTTAATCTTTGATTCAATCTGTTTATGGTTTTTCTAGCTTTTGTGTTTTGCTGTAATTACCTTATCCTCTTGAACTTTAAAAGACAACTCTATTATTATCGGGAATGAAAGAGACGGATACTTTTAGGACGGATACTTTTAGGGCTCGTTTGGTAGCAATACCGAGAAAATGGCAGATAAGAAAATGTGTGATAAGTTGAGATAAAAAAGTATGATAAGTTGGGATAAGAAATATATTGTGTGTTTGGTACAAACATAGATATCTTGGATTAAAATTTAAAATAAAAATTAATAATTAAAATAAAAAATAAAAAATTGATAATAAAAATTAAAAATAAAATAAATAATTGATAATTAAAATTGAAAATATAAAATTGATAATTAAAATTGAAAATAAAAAATTGATAATTAAAGTTGAAAATAAAAAAATGATAATTAAAGTTGAAAATAAAAAATAATAATTAAAATTGAAATAAAAATTGATAATTAAAATTGAAAATAAAAAATGATAATTAAAATTGAAAATAAAAATGATAATAAAATTGAAAATAAAATAATAATAATTAAAATTTAAAATAAAAATTGATAATTAAAATAAAAAAATAAAAAATTGATAATTAAAATTAAAATAAAAAATTGATAATAAAATTAAAATATAAAATTGAAAATATAAAATTGATAATTAAAATTGAAAGAAAAAATTAATAATTAAAATTAAACATACTTATCTCGACTTATGACAGGGTAGAGACGGTATAATATATGTCAGTATAACAGTGAATTTAGTCTGGGCCAAGCAATTTTACGGGCCGGTGAGATTATATTTTCCGGATACCAAACACTGTATAAACCGAGATAAGCATACTTATCTAACCTTTTCTCGGCTACCAAACGGGCCCTTAGGGCTGTTAAACGGAAATCCCGTATTCCGGGATTCCCAGTACCGGACCGGAACCGGTACCACCGAATAACCTGATTCCGGTCCGGTAACCGGTTCCAACCTCAAGCAAAATTCCGGTACCCAGGTAACCGGTACCGAAACGGGTACCAGTTAATATTTAATTTTTTTTAATATATTTTTATAAATAAATTGTATATTATATTAATATTAACAATTATTAAAAAATTTAAATACCCTAAATCCTTAATTATATATTATTATTTTTATAAATAAATTATATATTATTATTTTTTATGTTTAATCATTGTTTAATTTGTTTTAGACGTTAAAAAAAAAAAAAATACATTTTGATTTTTTATAATAATTTTCCGGTATCTTAACCGGTAATCCAGTATAACCAGTACCGGACTGGTACTGGAACCGGGAACCAGCTAGCTTATCCGGTTCCGGTACCGGTTCCTAAAAAACGTAAATAACCGGTTCCGGGTACCCAGATTTCCGGTTCCGGTTAACCAGAACTGGACCGATAGTCAGCCCTATATACTTTCAATCTTTATAGAAATCCGTAAATTATTAAACTTGAATTAATTTTATAAATATAATCCTTTGTCTTCAACAAGGATAGACAAAAGAAGCTAGATGGATTGATTTCAGTAAGAGAACGAAAAAAGAAAAAAGAAAAACGAAGTGAAATACGTACAACATTGTATGGAATAGTACTGTTTTATGTAATTAACTAAGATGAAGATTGGGCAGAAGGTTTGTCCTCAATAATAGGACGCCAATTTACATCCACACCCTTGTCCTCGTCTACAGGCTTCCCACCTTTCTCCTTGCCCGCTTTCTCCTTCACTTCTTCTTCGTCGGAGCCCTTTTCCGTCATTTCATGCACACTGCCCTTTCCCTGCTCCTGCTCGCGCCGCCGCCTCTCACCATCTTCTTCTTCCTTTCCCGATCTCTCTCCCGCCTGTTAATTGATTGCAGTATTCAACTATTTAATTAAGTCTGTGATGATAATTAATAAGTAATTAGTATCAATATACATATATATAGGAAGGACCTGATGAGATTGAGAGGTATAATTGAGAGAAAAGATCCTTGAGAATCTCCGATTTTCACACAAGCCCCTTATCACGATACCCTTCATGGGCGAATACATTTCCTCTCTCGTTTTCTTTTATTCCTTGCTGTTCTGTTCGTATTAATTAGTAATTACTACGATTTTTTATTCTTACACTTGTCATTAAATTGTTATTTAGTTGCAACTCGGCCACTCTTGCCGCGTGGATATGCAGTTACACGTGTTGGTACGTGATATAGTGATGCATTTTATGCAATACTCGAAAATAGATTCGACTTCCGCAACTTGCTTAAGTTTTATTTTGTTTTACCCAACTTACTCGAGAAATATTTTATTCAACAAAATATATAAATAAATAAATAAAAACACCAGAGAAAAGTTATGCCAAAAGGGAAAAGAAGGCAATGGAAGGATTAGTGGATTTAAAACATAGTATTTCTCATATCCTTTCTAATAAATTCCAACTATCCCTCGCATTTAAAATCATCACGATTGATTCAAACCAAATTTAGTAAAGAATATAATTCAACAAAGTATCACCACATATTTATAAGCAGTAAATTATATATATATATAAAGTTGATCAGCGTCCAAAAGTAACAATTGAACATCAGTTTCGAGCACATGCTACTATACATTACACGTGCCATGCATGGCGATTAACCATATATAGTCTTTCTTACTGTAAGATTTGTATGTATATATATAGCTTTAAATCTGTGTGGCTGCTACTTCCACACCTTAACCCACTGGTCATGGCTCACCGACGCCATCATATTCGTCTCCGACGCATTGGCTATGGCCGACACTATGCCTTTATGCGCATGGAACTTCCACGTTCTGCTTCCCATGGTCGGATTCCATATATATATTGACTGCCACACAAAACAACAATATATATATACATATATCATCAGATTTTAATTAGTAGAATGTATAGTTAATTACCTCGTAGGAACCCACGGCGACGACCTGAGAGTAAGCAGGGTGGAAGGTGCAGGAGGTGAAGTCGCCGGCAGTAGAAGGCAGCGCGTGTATGCATTTTCCACCTGATACAATCGACCATATGCGGCAGCTGTCTTGGCTCGCCGACACCACGTACTCCCCGCATACGTCCCAGCATATCGTACGGACGTCCTTCTCATGTCCCTACATAGTTAAGCCACGTGAGAAATGCCATGCCATGCATGCATGCATGCATGCAATATATATATATATATATATATATATATATATATATATATATATATATATATATCTCGACTGGTATGACTATGACTGGGCTAGGGTTAGGAGGTTTTTACCTCAAAGCGGTATTGGATCATGCTGGTTTCGACGTCGATGAGATTGATGACGTTGCCCGTAGCAGCTGCCATGAGGTTCCCATGTCGAGGCTGGAACCTCACCTGCCTGTTTGCTCCCTGAAATTCACCCAATTTCGAAACTTGGAAATCAGAAAATCCACTTCATGCTCTTTTTCTTTTTTAATTCGAGACCCTAAAATTCCAGAAATATCAGATTTTTAAGAGCTTATTAGCTCAAGAAAACACCCTCTTATTGTCAGGGCAGAATATTATAACCGAAATATCAAACGATCGGAGAAGATGAAGGATTGGCTGACAGCGTACACGTAAAAGTTGTTCGACGAAATTACACAAGCTGACCTTAAAAGAGCGAAAGCAAGCAGATTCTTTGGCATTCCATAATCTAATCTCATCACTGCAATCACAAGAGCTCACTAGATTGGGCTTTCTTGGGTGGAAATCCACCGACACCACTTGGTCCGCATGCCCAACGAGATTGTGAAGTGTCTTTCTTGCCTGAAACAGCAGAGCGCCACGATATAGGTGAGAATATTTACTATCTGCTTTGAGAAACATTTCATAGGTGGCAACCATGAGAAGTTATAAGGGAAGAGTTATCTCACATTGTTTGCATCCCAAATCTTAACAATTCTATCGAAGGAGGACGTTGCAAACAGACTGGAATTTGGCTTAAATCGAATATCTGTAATGAGCTGAGTATGCGCTTGAACATTAGTTCTGGATGAGTGCTTCAAGTTCCAAATGAACACCTGTTACAAGACAAAAACTTCAATCACTCAAGAATTATACTCTGTCAACACTTAAAACAGATTTCAGGATGAACATAATACGTGACCTTTTTCTCATGTCCAGCAGCAGCTAAGAACTTCCCTTGGGATGAGAAATCGCAACACGATAGCTTGTTGTTACTTGGGTGCATACTTCTGACTAATCCAAAAGGAAAGTCTGAAAAAAAAAATTAATGGACCATACAACTTCAATTTCACATACATGGCTAACAGATCACCGGATTTTCTTGCCATCTACATTTGTCGATTTACTAAATTGCCTCTACCTAAAGTTTGGCAGATTACAATATTGGAAAAAAATTAAGCTCTTTTGATATGAAGAAAGATAAACAAGGTGCAAGTTTTTTACTGCAATAAGGCATTAATACAGTCACGAATCACGAATAACATGGAATTTATGACAGGATATTTAAGAGATGCCAAAATTTCCTCAATTAACAGCCGATCAGTTCATTAAAATAAGAAGCATCTGATGTACAAGTGGGGAAGATTATTAGCCTGTAGTTATTGAAACTTTCTGTTAGCATATTTGATTTCTATACATTCTGCATTCTTCTTCATCATGCATCGCCTTAAACTCTATTAGATAGATCCATACATGACAGAGGTCATCATACCAATAAATAACTACATGAAAAGGAAACTTGCCTTGAGGGTCATTCTGTTTTTGAGGTGAAGTGTGTGTGAAAGAATGGCTCATATCGTCAGAAGCTTCATCATTTGAGAAAAAAGATGCTATTTCCTCATCCAATGGTCTCTCTGTTTCTGTATTCATTTCAATCTAGAAACAAAGAACAGATTGTTACTTAAGAAATGTAATCGCTTAAAGTCAACTTTTCCGGAAAGACAGAGCAGCACATGGTTGACACAAGATCTTCACAATTTCTCAGCTTAAAACTTGATCCAGACTACACAACATGCAAGCATGCATATGTATATGTAAAATATGATAGATACATGTGCATGTTTCATGAAGAAACTAACAAGCCTAGAAAGATATTAAACCAGCATTAAAAGAGACGGAACTAAGCAACTATGTACACAAGTTCGTTCAGTACATGCATTTACATAAACCGAAGTGTGCTCCACGTGTAACCAGAAACAGGGAGGATTCATCTATACAACCGAGAAAATTAAGACCGTTTACATGAGAGGAATCTAGAGCTAAACCAATTTACAGTATTCTCAGCATCATTATACTGCTACTATATTTTTCAGGCATAACTTCACTACAATACAAGAGACTTCTTCCTAGTCCCTCTCTAAATACTATTATAGACAAAAAACAGAAATTCAGAATGCAAGGTTCAATATCCAGTTCATGAAATAAAGACAAGACCAGAAACATCTAAAACATTTCCATCAGCCTGTAAATGATAGAATAAATAACACGGCCACATGGGGCTACTATCAAGAGAATCTGCTCAAGTGAGTTGAAAAAATTGACATGGTAGGCACGTTGATCATGAAGAATGGGTCCTTAGAGAAAGAAGCTTTAAAAAACAGTACTTCAAAATTGAATGACATCTGCCTAAAACTTACCTGTACACCTTTCCCCTTCGAGTCATCGTTAGAGAGACCAGGACTGGTCATCTTGGTTATATTTTCAGATGCACATATTATAAGCTTTTTTGATGCTTGCGCTGCCAAGTCAGATGAACTATCTTCTTGACAGCCTTCTGATGGAGATGGATATCTGATCTGTTGACCGGACACTGGAATATTATTGCTGAATATATGACATGTGTTATTCCCGAATACCTGGCATGCAGTCGACAAGAATTAAGAGTTGGGCTCCGGAGAGAAAAATAGTTGAAACCAGTCTTGGAGCAGCAAAAATTATCTTTAAATTACTAAATTGCATAGTCTTACATTTGAAGAACACCCTTGTGAAGAATTTGTCTCTAACATATTCCTTCCTGAAAAGATTCAATTAACAGAAATGATTAAAAGGGAGTAATCCAAATGATATAGGAAACCTAAGATATTGAAAAACAACTATCACATCTAACAATAGGCTCAACTAGTGTTACCAAAATTTACGGCAATGGTATTCCAGAAACATACAAATATTCAAGTATATATTGTAGTTTAGTAACATACGCTAAGCTTCTATATCTAGTAAGTTCTATTTCCATAACAATGCAGATGTGAGCAATATCTTCTAATCACCCATAAAATGTAAGTACCATAAATGAGATATTGTTTCATTATTACTTCTCTAGTCAGCTTATTTAATACTACTAGAGAAGGACTAAACTGCCTCGGGCAGCACTTAAGAAATCAATAAAATCATGGAGAGTTTTGGTTCAGTCAAATCAGGATAGGTCCATGAGTGAGGGGAAAATTTATGCAGATTAGGAAGAGAATATGCTATGGTTACCAAGAAAACTCTCCTAATTTTAGGCTCCAGAAGTAGCTTAATAAATGCAAGTTGAGAACAAGGGACTCTTCACAACATCTCTAGCAAACCATGACGCCATGTGTATAGTGATTACATAAGCTGTTGTCCCATAAAACTAAATGATTCCACACGCTCACAGAACTTAAAGCCAAATAAACCATGCAAAAGAGGGATGATCCTAATTGAGGTCAGATGTCGGTGATGATTTATATAAACGAAAGAATCCTGAATTCGTAGTCTATTTGTTTACTCAAAAATTCATTTGTATGCATACAGCCCACCAAAATAATTGGCAACACCATTAATGCTTACCTAACGTCTTATCTAGGAAATATCTATCACATGTAGCAACGAAATTTCCTTATTTTTTTTTTTGCAATTATGAAAAGTATGCAAGATCAATTAGTCCGAGTCCTAGTTCGGAGCGATTATGTATTATAGTTCAAGTACATAAGCATGTTTTTAAATTTGGACTGATTGAGTTATTGACTTCAAGAAAACAACTCTCCAATTATATTAGCCTTTGCACAAAGAAAAAAAAGAGCGTTCGACTCCATAACCGCCTTAAAGTTAACCTTGGTGATTAGACTGTGCCAAGTTCAAGGGTAATAAGCTCAAAAGACTACCAAATAAGAGTTATTTTTAGGATTATGGCTACCATTGACTGTCGGCAGATGAGTGATCATAGAAAGTATGTAAGACTATTAGTCCGAGTATTAGTCACCACTTGGTCTCTAAGTGATGAATTTAATTCAATAGGCTCGAGGACATGGCTAATGTTTAAGAAAGTCACCACTTGCACCACATCAAGTTTACTTGTATCATTTAGGTGAGTAACGTCCCATCACCTCATCGTTTCCGTGTTAAGTAATGTGATGCGGTTGACGTATGAATCTACGTGTTACGATGAATGTACGAATTGCTATATTACTTGCCTAACTAATGAACTTTAGTTCAAAGTATTATATGTAAGAATTCAAGATTCTATGCGAGAATCTTGTCTTACACATTGCATAAGCGTACTTTAACTTTAAATCAACTTTGGATCGGTTAAGGTAATAACTTTGAGAAAATGGTTCAAATATACTTGAAAAGAGCGAGTTTTCTTGCAACCAAGCCCTCAAGATAAAGGTAATTTCAATTGCAAAAGCGCTCATTGAGTTGGGGCAAAAGTTGACCTTAATGGTTAAGATGGTGCGGGGTTGAAGAATAGCCTTTCAACAAACAATGAGTAAGATTTATCTTAGGGATTATAACAAATCTATTCCGCAAAAGCTATCAGTGCAAGTGCAACTATAGAAAATAAGGGACATTTAGTATGCAATGTTTCTATATATGGCTCGATATTCTATTGGGAGCATCACGCATTGCACGTTACGATGCTTGCATAGTGCATCAAAAACTCCTTGAATACATTCTTGTCTCAATCATTTACGCATAGCATATACTTGCTATGTGCATTACAAGTAACATTTTAAAATGGTACCAATCATAAAATTTGGCAAATCATGTGCCATAATAAGGCATAATTTTGGTAAAGTAGTTTTATTAGGAAAAATGAATCATAGGTCTTGCTTCATTAATGTAATAAGTGATAACTATTATGTCTTACCTTCAGAGTATATTCCACAAATAATTAGTTTGAGAGCATAATAAGTTTGGATATGCTCATAAAATAGAAATCTCTCAAAAGATAGAAATATTGTCTTGTAATGTAACGGTAGAGGTACCAAAACATTTTTGGCTTAATTTCTTTTATCAACACACATTTTTTTGGTCGCCCGAATTCCTCCATTTGGCTTGTCTGCTTGGAGCGCCAGAAAAGTTACACCTTTGGACCGTACATGGGCCAAAGCCCAATTTTGGGTTGGTTTAGAGCCGGCTCGTACCAAATTCTCCCTTTGTTCTATTGCTCTTTGCCCGGCGGAGTCACTCCGGCTCTAAATGTAACCGTAGATTTCGCTTGAACTGTTGGTTTTAGAATGAGATTCCCCTAAAGTGAAAAGAAAAGGATTGAACATTGATTTTGAAGAGCAAAGATTATCCTTGTAATAAATTTACACCTTATAAGGTTAGATTGTCAATGAAAGAAGGGAAAGGCAATAAAAGGCAAATTTGATCCATGTATGATCCACCCTATAGCCACTAAAGGTGCTCTAGGCTTATTAATGATATGATAATGAGCAAGATTATCTTGACTCTGGTTGAGACTTTGTGGCGTAGGTGGTACTAGACCAACACCAATGAGGAAGGATGGATAATTTGTGAGAAAATCTAGTTTTCGTGATGAAGATAATGATATTGAGTGGTTAGAGAAGTAAAAGAAATTTCGCTACGCAGTCATGTGCCGATTTAAGTTAGAGTAGCTGACGAGACAATTTACTCGAGGAACCCAACCAATCCGAGGCTAATCCCTAACTTCAGCAGTTGGTTCTTAACACCAAGGTGGAATCCAACAACCCATGTACGCATGCTTCTTATGTGCTACAGTGCTTGAACGATTGTTGATCGTTACCTAATAGCTATGCCGAAGAGTTCTTGTAATGGCTACATCCAACACTATGCATCCGCTTCACCGCACCATCTTAGAGCAAAACTACATATCATAACTGATCCGACACAAAACTTCACTACCATCGACTTTGATACCTTCACATTGTCACTATTGTGCACCAACATGACACTAAGTGCCCTTCTTGTCCATCCTTACCAACATAATTGATGTAGAAAATTCATTTATAATAGCAACAATCAGGGCAAGTCTACAACCAAACCATGATACTTTCTTAGAAGCTTCTTGACCTCATCACTAATGGCAAGACTTTTGATATCTCCTTTTCCAATATACATGTTTCTTCTACGGCATTTACTAGGAAACGATAGTAGATCGATAACAAACTTATGTTTGAAAGTTTCCTTGTGTGTTGCCCTTCTTTCTACAAAAGATCCTCCCCGGCCTTAACTTTTCTTGCTTTAGATTATAGAAGCTAAATCTAAGCTACCGCCAACTAATCATAAATTTTATTTACGTAGAATGCATTTATCCCCATAACCATTCAAAATGAGTGAAACTTAAATTGAACGATGAAATATAAACAGTCTGCCACTTTACAAAACATCAAGAAGGGTTTTCACGAGCACTACTTTACTACAGACAACAATAGTCCATGTAATGACTGAGGTTTCATGACAGAAGGGTAATAAGTTTTCTTTATTAAAGAGAGATGATTGAGAGAATATTCGCTGCTCAGGCTGCTTCATGCATGAGCATGAGTTCTTGATTCAGGAGCTGGTATCAGGACATGCAGAGTTGGAACTTGCTGAAGAGCCTAAACCAGATTCACAGAAACCACCTATCAATTTGACCAACCAAGAAAACTCCAAAATAATCGGATAATAAAGGACATTCTGTCCTAGACCAACCAGGGTGAGATAATCATATAGTAGAAGAAATACAAGCACTTCATTAGGACCCTAAGATCTATCAAGTTCCTCTCTCGAACCATCTCAGAGGAACTTTGACATGCACATAACCTGTCAAGTGCTCGATAAACCGTGCATAGCCTAATGGTAGTTTTATTGGGAAGAAAGTCACATGTGAAAGAGAAAATGTGGTAAACTATGAAATTTTTGCATCTAGCTATCTTATCGCATCTGTAAAGGCAATGCCAAGAGAATCCAGCATTTTGCTTTTAAATCAGTTCAAGGTTCGATCATCATATAAAAGGAGATTTATTATATCAAAGCTGCTAAAAGTATTTCAGTGAACTTAGCAGAGAGAAGATGGAAGCTTCATAGTGTTTAGCAATGCATAAAATTAGCCTTTCATTCAAGACTTACCTCGATTTTCAACCACTGGAAATAAATTCTCCAGGGGGACATGCACATTGCTTGCATCTTTTATGCAAGACAAAAAGAATAATGCAAAAACATGGAAAGCATATTATCCAAGCACAGGAAAGATAATACAGTAGGTAAAATTAAACAGTCAAACGAACTAACCACCATCAGCATGTCCAATATCATCTTGTATCAGCTTTGGTGCATGAGGAATCATCTCCGAAGTGACAGATCTCCTCAAACCAGTACCATAGTTCATATCCTGCAAAATAGGTACTTCATCTCAATACACATATATGTGATAATACACCAATTATTGTCTGTGAAAATAGACATACACTGAGAGCAGGATACTGCCTCTTGCTACTAACTTTCTTCGGGCGACGGCTGCAACACCAGATTACACATTACAGAACAGATTAGCATCTTGCTATCTAAGACCGTAAACCATTCATCACTTCTGAAGCGAAAAACCTGGTTCGATAGATCATTTTCCTCCCCACAAAACCAGTCATAGCATATACTTGCACAAATGATACAAATCCAACAGATATTAAATCACACTCTCAATTCCAGAAAATCATAAAAGCTATACACTCCTTCAAACATTTGATTATAAAGTCAGATGGCCATAAACGAGGGCAGAAGAAGTTAGTGTTTCAAACCATAGAACATTCATTACCTGGAACCGCTTGCCAAAGGCAACATGCTAGCTAAATGATCAACATTAAGAACATTTGAGTTAGCATCAACGCTCCGTGGAGGAAGCCTAGTAAGATGCTCTTGCTCACGTGCTCTCTGAGCAACAAAATCTGCCAGCAACTGCTCCTGCCTCATAGTGTTGTCTGAAATCGGTATAGGACTTTGTCCAAAACGATTTGGGGGGGTAAACTCTATCTTTGGCATCATAGTCGGAAAATTATTCTGCAGCAAACTTCCCATATCTGGCCTGGGCATCGGTGTTGGATTGTTGACTGTCTGGAGCAGATTAGGAAGCCCAGACCTAGGCATTGTTGGACAGATGTTCTGCAGCATGTAGCTAACATCCGGCACCGGTGACATAGGCTGAGAGTCCTGAAGCACAGATCCATCATTCACAGGTGCCTGAAAGTTCGAAAGAGAATCAACTTCAATGCAATATATTCATTGATACAATAATGAAATCGAACGAGTTCTTAGACAAAAATAGAAAAAAATCGAAATCAAGAAAACCTTTGATGTACTGGCTTGTTCCTCCTGGGGATTGTTGGAAATTCTTGAAGAATATACATCCCAAAACAAGGACCACCACTCAGAAAGAAATCCTTCAGGAGGATTGATAACTGCAAAACACAATGTTAAAAATATCAAAACTAGTACTAAGATTCAGATGTTGATATAATTAATGTGGAGTTAGCCCATTGAATCATCTTAATTATATGATAATCACTCTATAACCAAATTGTTTGACTAAAAACCATTCGAAACTGTGGAGAAAGAACCATGCAAACAGCAATACGAAGTTAATTAATCGTCTGAGATACACTTCAAAACACATAATCTAGTCATAAAAGCACATACATTAATTAGAGAAACACGAGCGAGAGATGATTTTACTTTTCCATTTTACGGGAAAGGTAAACATTAATTCGTTAAATCAAGCAAGGATTTACTTCCTCCATTAATAGGTACATTAAATTTAAGAAAACACAGAGTTCCAAAGCAAATCAGAGGATTTCAAAAGAGCGGCCTAAGGAAGTGATTTACCAACAGACTTCGTTTGAATATCAGCCTCTTTGGCTAAGATTTCAGCAGTTGTGTGCATATTCTTCCTCACCAAGTAATCGTAAATGTACAAATCCAACCTGCAACAGAGAGAGAGAGAGAGACGACATTTTCAAATTTACAAAAAAAACGCCCAAATATCAGATAGCAGAAGACGCAAAAAAGCATCAAAATCAAAATCAACAAACACAAAACCCTCAGAAAATGGAAAATTCAAACAATTTCCGAAATATAATATAAAAAAAAAATGAAAAAATAGCGGCATTAAACTTAGTTGCACGCAAAACTCACATCTTCTGAGCATCCCATTCTTCCATGATAACAGCAACCAAAATCCACCACTTCAGATTAACAACAAAAAAAACACAGATAATTAAAAAAAAGGGGGATGAAGATGAACTCGAAAAACTGGAGACGGAATCCGGGTTGTTTATATACGAATAAGAAGGAGCAGAGCAGGAATCTTCAACTGAAAGGGGAAATTGTTTGATTTAAAGCAATAAATTGAGGGTGTGGAAAGTGCGAGAATAGGGAATGGTGGTGATGGAAGTGAAGGAAGTTGGTGCGAAAGCCATGCAAAATGGTGCCCCAAGAGAAAGAAAAAACAAAAACCAAAAAAAAAAAAAAAGAAAAGGAAAAGAAGAGCGCAAACTATAATAATCTTCTTCACTATTTACTGCCCAAGAAGGAGAGAGAAAGTAGAAGCGATGGACTAGTGTCTCCGATTTTTATCCCTTTTCCAGAAATATTTTCCTTTTTCAACAAACATAATTCTACTCATTTTCTCCTCAACCCCGATATTTTGGATTCGACATCCTCTGTTACACCGTTAGATTATTGTCACGTATTGATAATATTTTCAAAAGTATGCATTTTTAATGTTGGAATATAACTGATTTTTTGGAAATATTATGAACATGTAGCAATCATTTACTGGTGCAACAGATAATGTTATATCGTTAGACGATGGAGAATCTGAGTCCCAATATTTTGCAAGTATTTTTAACAAATCGGATTTCTATTGTATTTATGTGTGGCATCTTCTATTGCATCCACGGACGATTGACACGTGTTCAAAATGTTTCCAAAACCATGAATAATTAAAAAAAATCCATAAACAAAAATGATGGTTTGGAAACATTTTTAATACGTGTTAATCATCTATGGTTACAATAGCAGATGCAACACGGAAATACAATAGAGGGTCTGATTTGTATTTTCAGGATTGACCCATAAATTCTTGTATTATCTTTTTAAGGGGAAAATAAAAATAAGTAATTATATTATACGGAGTAAATAGTTTTTCGTGGGTGGTTGAATTGGAGTGGAAGTTTTGCAAAGAGACGAACCTGACCGATGCTTTATTGTTCAATAAAAACAAACTGATTTTGTCGATGTGTGAGTGTGGCTAAAGAATGGGATAAATTAAGATTTTCTTAGGATTGGAACAATCATTATTATTATAATAAATCACCCTGAGAATAAAGCTCTTGATAATTTTTTATATATATTTAAAAGTCCATTTTCTTGTGATTTTTTAGTAAGTTGTTGCGCAATGTGACAAGCGATATTAAATAGAGTTTTCCGAAAGTCAGAGGCGTTATTTATTCTGCTTCGCTCACTTTTCCTATTAATTGTTTTAAAAATATATATATTATTTGGTTGAGTATTTTTTTTAGAAAAAAAAAATGTGAAATAATTTTGATGGGGTCAAATTATTTTCAGGAGAGGTGACGGAAGCAAATATCACATCTATAATTTATAAATTATAAATAAAAATAAATTTAAATGTTCAGATATATGTTGTCATTTTTTATTGTGATATAAGAATTGTAGGTAAAATTAATTAATGCAAATAATTATTAAAATTATTACTAATTTCTAAGTTTCAAATAAGAAAAAATTAATATAAATATATAATTTTGGCGGGAAAACTTAAAAGAAGGCTATTAGAATCTAAATCTATGTTTAAAGAAAAACTATCCAAAAGGATAGTTTGATGTGGTCAAGTTTAGTCAGCGCTTAATTTATTTTGGTAGTACAATAATCCACCGGATTGATAAATTATGAGACCGAATTTAATTACTTTGAATATTGTATTTTAAATTAGATCTTTATTTAATTAAGAAGAATTAATGTTCAATTCATACGTGCATTTAAATTGAGAATTATAGATCTGGTATCAGATAGAATCATAAATGGTTATAATAATTTATTATTCAAATCAACTCATTAACTGAGAAAATTATGAATCTAATAATAATTTATTATTCAAATCAACTCACTTAACTGAGAAAATTAACTTATGAATGGTCAAAATTTTGAAAATCAAACGACGTAGTTTGTAGAAAGTAATTCCAACTTCCATTAAATAATTTGTAGTGGATTTTATGGACGTTATTTGGATCTGCAAGCGAAATCAAAAACAAAAATTTTAATAATCAGATTTAAATTCAAAATTATGTTTCTATAATTGAGAGTGTAACCAAATTTTCAGTCACAACGTTCGCTTGCATAATAAATTAATAATCCATTAAATACAAAATCGTGATAGATTGCAAACTTGCTAATTTTTGTTGAGTTGATTAACATCCTTTCAATCATTTTAGGGAGAAATGATCCCCCACCCACCGTGGGCACGCTTAATGTGCCCACGGTTGATGTGGCAATGTTACGTCAATAATTTTTTCTTTTGAGGTTTAGTTTTTTTTGTTAGGATTTAGTTTTTTTAGTAGGGTTTATTTTTATAAGGTATACTAATTAATTTTTTTCTTAAATATAATGGCGCAACCTCATTTGTTGGCATATGAATTCTAAAAAGAAAAGAAAAAAAAGTTTATCATTTTTTGGAAAAAAAAGAATGATGACATTAATAAAAATGATGCAGCTCTAAAATTATTTAAAATATAAATTGCTTATATCATTTATATTTTTTTAACAATTTCCTTGTGAGATGCTGGTGGTCCACATCACCGAGGAGTTACAAGAATTTAAGTCGGTGCTAGTTTTGCTAAGAAACTAATTGGAAACCAAAGTAATGCTCCAGTGCCCACCGTGGGTATGGTTAATATGCTTACGGATGACGGGACATTGGAATATATGAGGAAATTAATAAAAACCCTACCAAAAATAATTAAATTCTACTATAAAAAAACTAAACCTTAATAAAAAATTAAACCCTAAAAGGAAAAATTGCAGACGTGGAGGGGCGTACACAAGTGAGGCCAAGGGAGGGCAATTGACCCCCTTGCATTTTGACATTAATTACCTATTGTACTCTAATTATTATAGTTATATTTAAATATATTTAAATACATATATAAAAAAATTAAAATGATAGAATACAAATGATAATTTGGTACTCTATATTAAACATGATATATCTAATTGCGTTCTTGATAAAATTATTAGCCCACTTAAAGTAGTATAAATGCATTGAAGTGTGTATTAAAGTGAAGTCCGGTTCCTTTTAAAATACAAAAGTGCGAATTAAAATGATTTTTTAAGTGGATCAACATTCTAAAATAGAAGTGTTCTTTTTCATGGACGTAAAAAAAAATTGGATGAGTTTATTGTGGACGGTGAAGTTGTATAATTTTTGACCCTCCTTACTCAAAATCTTGTGTCCGCCACTATAGACGTGACACTGCCACATCACCGGCCCACCGTGGGTAGGAGAGCATTTCTATTGGAAACCAATATACAATTATATAATTATTATTTTTTTGGGAGAAATAAAGTATATACACGAATAGAGTATTTATAGGTTATTTGTCTTGTAAATACACATACTTGATTTTTAATATGAACTTCATATTTAACATGTATATACACGAATTAATTAGTCCGATTATTGACAAGAATTTTAAAAATTCTCAATTTGTGTACTTCATAGATGCCCGAGTTAAAGACATAGACATATCTTCCGACCAACAAAACAGCGTCGCTTCCAACTTAATTTAAATGGTGTCATTTGGACATATATTGGAAAAAGCAAATGAAAGAAAGACATGGAGGCCAGGATAATGGAACAGGTCGTCCGACCAATAAAAGTATAAAACCCTTCGTTTCTAACCTAACTTAAACAACATTGTTTGGACATAAATAGGGGAAACAAATGTGTTGATCTAGCGGTAGGAGGGTAAGTTTCGAGACCAAAGATCCCGAGTTTGAATCCTCCGTAGCACGACTTTAAATTTCAGTTGATTATGTTATTTAAAATAAAAAATATATAAATTTTTTTTTTTTTAAATAGAGGGAAAAAATGAATGAAAGAAATTCATCATCTTTCTACCTTCCATCGATTTTTTTTTGAATTTGTGTTAAAAATTAAATTGTATCGTTAATTTTTGTATATGCAAGCTAAGCTAAAAATTAAAATTTGGTGTATATTCACATGTAAATAAGTAAATAACCCACCAAAGTTCGTATATTCACATAAATAACCCTTATTGTAGCAATATAAAATTTTAAAACAAATTTCTAGGCCCCACCCGTCCATAACTAGGCCGGGCTACAAATTTATAGGACAAATAAATATTGGGCTGACCCGATATTTTATAGCATAGGCCCGAAACAAAAGGCGGCCCAAATAATCTATTAATTCCAACTGCAGCATGAGTAGGATAAGTCCCTACAGAAAGAAGTACAATATTAGGAAGTTGTGAGGAAACATAGATTAACAAATCAATCTCCTTTTGTTCAATGTTTATATGATTTATTTGTTAATTCATATATGTGATCTTAGGCATAAATTAAATCTCAGGCATAGAATGTAGTTAGAACTTTTGATGGTGTTCCGAGGTTTAAATTATAAAAAAGTGTATAAGAATAATTTCTATATTATGAAATAATATGTTGTTTAAGATGTTTCGAAAAGGTATTTTTCACACAAATATTATGAACGAAGGGAATATTATATAAATTAATCATATTAATCATATTTTTTAGAAGGGAATACTATGGACGAAGGGAATATAATTTAAAATAAATTAATCATATTAAATAAGGGTTTATATATTAATCATATTTAAATTTTATTTTATCGGCCGGGCTTAAAATAAAAGAGAGGAGACCACTTTTCTTCCCCATCCATCTTCCCCAAGCCCTAATTCGAGTAATTCCCGCCAAATTGCTCCCTTTCTCCCTCCCGATCTCTCTCCCCGATTCATTCCCGTCTGTTTCTCGCGAGCGATCGCACTCTCTCTCCGAGTCCGATTTCTTGTTTTACACAATGGTAATCTTGAGTATGGAGGATATGATCGGCGAACGTCCAATAACGAAAGCAATTTTGCTTTTCCATTCACATAGAAGAACAACAGTTTGTCTCTGCATAACCAATTTTTACCGTCAAGTCTTCCAAAGCGGCACTGGACACATGGTCCAGATTCATAGGATCAACCGATATATCTCTCCTGCTTATCTTCGTGTGGACTTAAAAACTTCAAGAATGTTGTTTTCTGTACAATCGCATGAGGTTGAACAGGTAGTGAAGATGTCATGATTAGGGCATGTCATGATTAGGGCAAACATGATGTAGTTTAGCTTAATTATCAAAAAAATATTTGAAACGGGTGATGTTGACATCCATGCAGAGTTCGATGACTTGCTTAGAACTCTGGGATGATTACATGTAATTTCTTGTTACTTGTTTCCTTTTACATTCAATAAATTTCCTTTTACTTTCGTATTTCTTGAAGCAAGATGTTCTAAAACAAGATGGTGGATGATGATTTTGTCTCAAATCATTTGGTAATTTTAATCTCAATGGATAGGATAGAAGTCATAACGCCGTTGAGGAGAGGAAGAAAATATTGTTCCTCTCCAAGAATGAGAGTTTTATAAGGAGATTTGATGATATAATGGAACTGATCCCGATATGTAATCCTAGGCCCTTTGATTTAAGGAGAAACAATCATTTAGGGGCACCGTGTTCTATTTCCACGCTCTGATGGCTCGTGCTCGGGAAGATCGGAGTGGAGATGTTCAGTGGAGGAGATTTGAGCATGATACTTCCCATTGTCTACTAAGAACATGAACATAATTTTCTGGAAAGATAGTAGAATTTTACTCTTATTTTAAAAAGTGTATTTTAAGAGTTATGATTATAGAATGTGGACCCATCTATTGGTAAAAATAACAGGGATGAAGTGGGCTCTATGTCACGGACTGAAACTTGAGCCCCTCGGAGTTTTCTCAATACCGCGCGGTCCTAGACTAGTTCGCCCAGAGACTAGCTAGACAACCTTCACACCAAGTAGTTTGGCTAAGAATGCAAGAAGACAGAGAGAGTTTGAGAGAATGTGGGATAGCTCTTATTGTTTGAAAACTTGGATGCTACAAATGAATGGCCAAGGGCCTCTATTTATACAAGTGAGGGAGGCCATTCTAGATCTTCTCATGTTCTAGAGAATTCTACCATCTACACTATTGTAGAGAATTCTATCTCTAGATCCTTATACAATTCTCTACTATGTACAAAGAGGATTTTGAAATATTCTACTAAGTGTCAGACTTATCAAGTAAATTCTAGATTATTCCGGGAAGCCTCCAAAATTGGGCCCGTGGCATGGCGCGACGTCACATCTACGTCCAATAAATAAACAATAAATATTCTTGGTAAACGGCCGAAAAGATAATATTGTGCACATTCTTTAGTCCCGGTAAATTGAGATCCCTCCAATAGTATTTGGCGCAATGATGAAGACACTTGGATCCAGGCCAGTCAAGTTTCGAGTCTTAGCGAGTCAGGTTTAAAAATCAAAACCATAGTTGTACCATAAACTAATGGGTAATGAAGGGTTCCAGACCAATTCGAGTAATACTAGCAGATAAAAATAATTTTAAAAAATCAAATCAAGTTAACACTTAATATGAACGTGTGCTACCTACATGGAATATTAGGTAAATAATCAAATTAATGCATGTGTTGGTTAAATTAGCTAGAGGTACGTGCCATTTCGAATTTAATTTCATAATTATACTCCCTCCGTTCACGAAATTTGCACATATAATCTTTCAGCACACATTTCAATGTGCCGAAAATTGGATGTTAAGATAATATTTTGGTCTCATTTGATACTGTTTATTGTTCAACTTGGTGTAAAGTATAATATATTATAATGTGTCAAATAAGACCTAGATTTTTTCTTAACATCCACTTTTTGGCACATTGAAATGTGTGCCGAAAGATTATATCTGCATACTTGGTGATCACAATAAAATGAGTGTTCACTACAAGAAAATCGCCGAACAGCGACGGAAAATTCCGTAGTAAAACTAGGTATTTCCGTAGCTGTTCTCAAACGGCGACGGAAGCCTGCCGTTGCAGTAGGCCTCGTAGTAGTTTCGAACGGCTATGGAAAATCCGTAGCCGAATGACCGGCGACGGAAATGGCGACCGAATATATGCCCGTCACTGAACGGCTACGGATATACGCTCCGTCGCGGAACTACTACGGAAAAATATCCATCGCAGAACAGCTACGGAGTAGATGAATCCGTCACTATTCAACCAGATTTTTTTTTAAAAAAAAATCTTTATTGTTTGTATGCCATACCTGCTCAAAATAACATAAACCAACAATACAATCCAAAACTCATCAAACGAAATATTTTATATCAAACCAAAATGCTTCATCTAATCCGAATTACAATCCATATTTCATAATATAAAGTAGCTATGCCATAATTCACTTCATACTTAATAAGGCATGAAACCAAAAGAAAACCTAAGTCACCATAAGACAATTCCTTCATAAAACTAGCAAAATGTGCTATTTGATCTCTCATCACCTTCATTTCTTCATCTCTTGCAGCATCCTTCCGGGGCTGTTCCTCCTTAAATCGGGCCTGTTCTTCTTCCTTTTCCTTCAAGAGGATGGCATACATATTAGGACTATAGGGCTGCAACAAATTATACAAACAATAAAGGATACATATAAAGGATTTTTTTCTAAAAAAAATTCAGGTTTATTTTTCAATTTTTTCATTGTAAATTCATATTTTTCAGATTCTATATTTCACATTGTTATACTTCAGAAACAAAGAAATCATATTGATCTTGAATTCTTCCATACATTCCTGATTTTCAGATTTCAGTGAACATCACCCAGAATCAAGTTATGACAGAATACACGATTTATTTTCAGGCAAGTTAGAAGCAATATATGAACAGAGGCAGATGTAATTGCCTTTCTATAGTTATAGATTTGAGTATTTTTACACCTTAATTTATATAATCAGACCCAAATAAAACTCTTACACGAAGCATATATGAAACTTTTCCTTTTGCTTCCAAGCCACACAGTTTGCTCACCATATATATGTGGTAAATTTTGACATAATAAGGCAAACTCATTTAAATATCCTATAAGGAAGTCAGAACCAAGTGACTGGAATAGCCCCAATATAATGAATAAACCAAGTAACTGGAATCAGGACGGCAATGTAAGTATTCAAAACCACTTTGAATGGAAGACAACTTGAAATTCTACTAAAAAAATACTAAACATGAAGCAATAACAATCAAACAATAACTTGCAGGCCTTGCAAAATATAGGATGCTAGGAATATTGGCTAGTGTTAGAAACACACCTGTAAAAGAGCAGCAATTGTACCAACGGAATTCCACAGCAAAGGAGCCAAATCTTGAAATAGTTCCCTCTTCTACTAGAATAGTTGCCAGAATATTAATAAGGCATGAATCAAAGCTGAAAGTTCAGAATCCATGTTTGCAAAAGATACTGGAAGCAGTCAGGTGATAATTGCTCACAAATATCTAAAACAAAAGTAATAGATATTGTTTGAATTTCACGTCTCTTGTTAACTTAATTCCCCAAATCTTCCCCCCAAATCCCAGAATCAAACCAATGTATTTGAAGCTGAAGCGAGAACTCAGCGCCTGCAAATAATAAACAGAAATTAAAACGAAAGCTTCAACCATGGACAGAAAGGACCGAGAGTTTAAAATGGAGAGATAAATGGGGAGAGGACCGGATATATTGCAACGGGGAAACGAAGTGGCTGCTCCGGCGAATCACTAACCAAGGAGAGAATCGACAACCGAGAGAAAAACAAAACGCAATAGGGAGCGAGAGAGAGAGAGAGAGAGAGGTACCTGCAAGTGCCGGCGGTGAGTTGAAGGAACAAACCCAGCGGCGGCATAATGAAGGTCCAACGGGATAGGAAGAGAAATGAGAGAGAAACCTGACAGAGAGAGGTAGGAAGAGAGACAGAGAATTGTGAATCAGGGAGAGGTTAGTCATTACCTGAACGGAGACAGCAACGGGGCGGCGGCGCCGGAGTGCAGCGAGAGCGGAATTGGGGGTGACTCCTAGAGCTTTGGGCGGCAATTGTATTCTAATTTTGGAGGAAAAAGAATATAAGGCATTAATATTTTTTTGGGGAAAAAAACATAAGACACAAATACCCTCACCCTACTACGGAAAAAGAACGTCCGTCACTGTTTCTACTACGGAAACAACGGCCGTCGCTGTTTTTATTGCGGAAAAAGAAGGCCGTCATTGTTTTCTACTACGGAAAAGGTATCCGTCGCTGTTTCTACTACGGAAACAGTGTCCGTCGCCGTTTTACTACGGAAAAGAAAAGTCGTCGCCGTTTCTATTACGGAAACCATGTCTGTCGTTGATTCTACTACGGAAACCATTTCCGTCGGTGATTTTACTACGGAATAGCTTGTCCGTAGCCGAGCTGCTTCGGACTTTCATGCCGTCGCCGTTTTCCGTCGCTGTTCGGCAATTTTCTTGTAGTGGTTTGGTTGCTTCGAATCAGAACCGAACTACAAAATTTATATGATATGGGATAATAACAATAAAATGTATAGAATTTGTGTTTGGCCTAATATGATATGTGTATTTGATGGATCAAACAGTATTTGATGGAGAAGTAAAAATTTAGGAAAGAACATGCATTTAAAGAATCAACTACCAGTTTTCACTTGAGCTAAAGTCAAACCCAAAAATCAAGCTACTATCGAGGATATGCTTAAAAATTGAGACAAAGCACAAAAGGCAAGGAAATGATAGGAAATAAAATATTGTTGTTAATGTTAAGCTATAAGGAATATCTATAACTCACGGATTGTAAATATTATTTTCTCATGCACATTTTGTTTATGTATAACATAAAGTAATGGAGAAGAAAACTAAGGCCACCCACAATGATGCACCCAAAAAAGTGCGATCTCTCCCAATTTCCGGTGAGAGATCCCACTCCTGGAGAGATCCCCAATGCACGGGATCTCTCCGGGATCTCTCCTATTTTTTTAATTTTTTTTTGTTTTTAATTTTTTTTATTTCAATTAATATTTCAATTTATTAAACTTAAATATAAATCAAAAAATTTGATAAAAATTTTATTTATTAAATTCAAATACTAGTAGACATTACAATATTAAAAAAAATAACTAGGCATTACTTGGAATTAAAAAAAATCTAAATATCAAGTGATTTCTTCAACATCGCCAAGATGCCAAAATATTCCTCCAAATCCTCGGGCGACATGTTGCTTGTATCCTTCTCCTTCAGCTTAACATACGTCTTGATTGCTTTTGTTTTTTCATATAACAATCTACTCTTTGCCCACTCCAAGAAATCCCGATTCGCTTCTACAGTGGTGTCGACAAGATTGATGATTTTTTCCTCCGGAAGGTCTGGTAGTGGAACACTTGCAGTAGCCTTCCCCTTTTCTTTCGCTGCAGCCTTCCTAATTGGCCGTTCACGGCTGAAGAAGGGGGAATCATCCTCGGATCTACTAGAGTTGGACGATCCGTCAAACCCCTTTTGTCGCTTATCAGAGCCGACGCCTTGAAATTTTGGAAGAGAATGCAAGATAACCCAAGCATCCTTGAAATTTTGGAACACTTGCTCGAACCGCTTGGTCATTGCTCCTTGCATTGAAGGTAGAAGCCGTTGAATAGTGTCACCTTCGCTTGAGCTCTTCCAAAATGCGATTTGAGCTGCACATGGTCCCGATCAATGGCTCCCTCCGGCTTCTTCTGTGTGTTGTACATGTGCTCGATGCACCTCCGAAATTGGACGCCGGTTTGGTTGACACCCTTTCTCGGATCTTGAGTCACGGCCGACCAACAAAACGCTATCGTAGCCGTTTCTTCCGGAGAGTAGGTGACAAGCGGTCTGTTGGTATGAGTGCCGTCGTCGGAGGAATCTTGGTTGGCCTTCGGCTTCGGCTTTGTTTTCTTCCCTTTTGCTTTCGACGGTGATGGAGCGGGGATGTTGGAGACACTCTAGAATAAGGAGGAGAGATTCATCGACTGCATGCCTTGCGTTGCAAAACGTTGAGTATCCGGCAGAGATGGTCGATAGGATCCGGAGGAGTAGCCCCCAAATATGGGTGGGGCGTTGGCGTATGCACCAAAACCAAGTGCCGGCGGCGGAGTGGGAGCTTCGTCCATGATCGGTGGCGGCGGCGGCGCACCGTAGTTGCCGGCATAATTTCCGTACCAAGTGTTGAACTCGTTCTCCATCGGATCCGACATTTTTTTTTGCTTGAATAATAACAAAAATATGTTTATAAATTGGAAAAATGAGCATGAATTGTGATGAAAATAGGAGAAATTGAGGGAAAATGGGGTGGAGAAGAAGATGAAATGTTGACATTTTATAGGATTTTTTTTTAGCCGTTTGGCTACCCCAACGGCAATATCACATTTTTAATTTTTAATTTTTTTTTCGCTGAATTCGGATTTTATAATTTAAAAAAATGCTTTGCTGACGTCATTATGATGTCAACAGGCCGACCGATCTCGACGCGCTCCTCCGCACCATCCCCTTCCACTCCCAGCACCCCCAACGCGTGTTGAAGATCGATCCCGGGATTGCTCGCGGCAGCGCGCCGAGCGATTCTGGCGCGTTGGGGTCGGCCTAAGTTCTTTCATTTTTTAATACTATATAGATTTTGCTACAGTTAGAGTACTTAATTGTTGGAAAATATAATCTGATTCACGGATCGATATCTATGATAAGGAATCTAGTCCTTTTATTGGTATTGCAATAGTGATATTGTACAATTTAACAGTTATTTAAAAACGTTTGTTTATTATTATTACCTTTTTTTTTTTGGCTTAATTATGAAACTGTAGAATGAAAATAACTAAAATCTAATGACAGAAACGCTCCCCCTACCTATTGATCCTCTTTTGAAAAAGAAAAAAAAAAAGAAAAAAAGCTCCCCTACCCACTTGATGTGTCCACCGCTTATATGACAGTGTCACGTCGCTAATCCTTTCTATTTAGGATTGAGTTTTTTTAATCGGATTTAATTTTTTTTGATAGGGTTAATTTTCCACTACAAAAAAAGTGTTTAGTAGTGACACATTTTTAGTGACACCCAAGAAATATATCACAAAATTTGCTACATGCTTAGTGTCACAAAATTTTGTTACATGTACACATGCATCTATATACTTTTGTGATAAAAAATTGTAAGTATTTGGAAATTAACTACATACAAAAATGTCACTAAATGTAGTGACATGCTTTTATTTTTGTGACATAATAGCTACTCATTCAAATGTGTACAATTTTTTTTAGTGACATTTATAAGTATCACAATTCTTCAAATTTTATGTCACTACTAGACTTTTTTGTTGTAGTGTTTATGGTATATATTTATATTAATTTCTTTATTTAAAATATTATCACGCCATCCGTGGATATATTAAGTATGCTTACGGTGGACATTGGAGCATTACTCAATCTAACGATGATGCAACATAGCTTGCCATATAGTTACTTTTGGCTTCCACATCTATCATGTTTAGCTTTATGTAGCTTTTAATCCTATGTAATGCTTCAACGCTTGCAAATAAATCATAAATAAACATGTATAATTAAAATTTTAAATTTTTAACAATTATATATTCTAATTTTAAATTTATCAATCTTAGCCACCTCTAGAATGCTTTATGTAGCTTTTAATCCTATGATTTAACTTATAATTTGATGTGGTCAAGTTTAGTCAACGCTTAATTTATTTTGGTAGTACAATAGTCCACCCGATTGATAAATTATGATACCGAATTTAATTACTTTGAATTTGAATATTGTATTTTAAACAGGATCTTTATTTAATTAAGGAGAATGTTGAATTAATAAGTGCATTTAAATTGAGTATAATAAATCTAGTATCAGATAGACTCATAATTGCTAATAATAATTTATTATTCAAATCAACATGTGCCCACCGTTAATGTGGCAGTGTCATGTCGGCAATTTAACATGTTAGGGTTTAGTTTTTTTTTAGGTATGGTGTAGTTTTTTTTAGTAGGATTTAATTAAATTTTGGTATGATTTTTATTAATTTCTTGATTTTATTTCACTGGCACGTCACCCTTGGGCACATTAAGCATGCACACGGTGGGCATTGAAGCACTACTCTATTTGAATATGCAAGCGAAATTGAAAACAAAATTTTAATCACCATATTTAAATTCAAAATTATGTTTCTATAATTGAGAATGTAACAGTCACAACATTTGTTACACGAAATTTAAATTTAGCATGTATATACACGACTTAATCAGTCCAATTTTTTTGAACTTACAAATTCTCAATTCTGCAATTATGTATGACATGGAGGCCGGGGTTATAGACACGGACATGTCATCCGACCAACAAAACGACGTTGCTTCTAACTTAACTTAAATGGTGTCATATGGACATATATTGAAGAAAAAAAAATTGAAAGAAAGAAATTCAGACTTCAAGGCCAGAGAAATAGACATGAACATGTCGTCCAACCAATAAAACCTCATTTATAACTTAACTTAAACAACATCGTTTTAGATATGAATCGGGAAAAATAATGAAAGAAAAAAATTCATCTTCTTCCTAGCTTCTATTAAATTTTTTAAATTCGTGTCAAAAACCGAACTGGTCATTAGTTCGTGTATATACAAACTAAATTTAAAGTTCTCATTAAAAATGAAACTTTGTTGTGTATTCACATGTAAATAAGAAAATAACCCACCAAAGTTTGTATATTCACATGTAAATAACACTTATTTTAGTAATATACAAATTTAACAGACATTGTTAGGCCCAACCCATCCATATCTAGGCCGGGCTACAAATTTATAGGCCCAATAAATATTGGGCTGACCCGACATTTTATAGCATATGCCCGAAACAAAAGACGGCCCAAAGAATCTATTAACCCCAACTGCAGCATGAACTACTACTAGTGGATAAGTGGATATTGCTCTTTCAAATTCATATGGCTCGTCTTCGTATGGCTCTCGACAACGAACGCAACTCAGTTGGGGGTTCGAGTTTGAGTTCCTATCTTCGGTTTGAAGAGAGAGTTAAAAAATAATCCGAATACAAGAAAATGATCCAACATGAAAAGAATGCAAAATTGGATCCACTTTTCCAGCGCATAAATGGCTATCAAAAACAAGTATTCATCATGAGGTGGAACAAAGTTAGGAATCTATTTCCATCGTGTATGAGAAGAAGCTAAGCATCTTCTTATCTGGATGGAATAAAATCACAATATATTAGTACATGAGGTAAGAAGGTTTTGCAGAACTGCAAAATAAATTATTTCACCGCAAAAACTGAGAAGAAATGAAGTTCCTGTTTCGGTTACCGTGTTGTTCGTGCTTCTGTGCCTTCAAAGCCAAAAAGGGTAAGCCGAAGACGAAGGAGAACAAGGAAGCCTGAAGATGCAGAAGCCCAGAGAATTGAACAGTCGCTTTTCCTCTTCTCGAGCATATAGATTTTCTTGATCTTTGTAAGGTTCAAGTCGTCTTAGACTGTATGATGTATTGATCAAAATTGAAAATCAGTTGCTTCTTTTGCTAATCTGCTCATCATCTTTACTTCGTAACCCGATCTCCTGCATTTGATGCTCGACTGAGACGAGCCCCGTCTCTGCAAGGAAGCTAGAAAATAGACAGTGAAATGTTAGGAAACCTATTGATCATGACCATTATCAGGAACACCAAAAGTTCACCATGAAACTGCCTGAGAATTACAAACATAACAAAGGCCATAAAAGAAAAAGGGTGACTCCCCTACACGATTAAAAAGAATGTGTCGTCTTTCTATCGATGCTCCTCAAACCCGAGACCCGATTGGAATAAAAGTGATACTTCGAATAATAAACGCTTTTCACACAGTTTGGAGTCCAATCCCCAGAATATCTACTATGGCAGTAATATTCTAGAATTGAGGAAACTATTCAGTTATAAGAAACTAGCAACAAAATAAAACAGAGATATAAGTTGCCAAATCTTGACTAGTTCCCACTGGGAAATATTGTCGAACACCTCTAGTGCATTATGATCCAAGTCTCACAAAAAAACAATTACATTACAAATTAACACAGTAGAAGACGATTCACCACAGCAATTCTCTGTGAAATAAAGCTCTATGCCTATCAACAATTTATGCCCAGTTGTAATCTTCCTCCCTACTTTTTACGGTAGCTAAATTGGAGCAGAAGATATAGCCATTTGTTGTTCGACAAATTCGACATGATTGAAAACAGAAAAGAGTGAGGGTTTGAATACCCGCTAAGAAGCACGAAGAGAGTAGCAGCGATGAGTACGAGGAAGGCGACATGAAATACTAAGGAAGAGTCGCTGGAGGAAAACGCTAATCCCAGCATAGCAGCGAGGCACACGCCCAGCATCAGAAACGCCATCTTCAGCGTGTTCCAGGTCGCACCCTGAAATTTCAGATCAGAGCTTTTTTACCTTTTTTTTTTTCTCTATTTGAGAAAAATCCGGCTGAAATAAAAAAATAAGAGAGTTTGCAGAGTACGGACGTTGACGCCGGGAGCTAAAGCTCCAAACATGACTGCTTCTGCAGAGGAGACGCGTCCCTTTTTCGACGGTTCGGCCTCCATTGTAGGGATTTTAGATCTTTGATTCTCAGTTTTTCGTGGGTCCACGACGAAGCGTTGCGTTAGAGAGAGAGAGAGAGACGATACGACACTTGCTATTGTCGTAGCGATTATTATAATGATAATGAAATAGATTAATATTTCTTCTGCATAATATCGAATCTCTATCCCTGAACTCAAACTAACATTCAATTATTACATACTCCAATCATACTATCCTCTATTGCGATGTCGTATGAAATTAATAGATGATTGTCACGTTTTCGCAATATTTTCAATAATCGACCATTTTTATAAAAACGTGACAATCATCTATTAATGTTATAGTAGTATAAGGGTGCCTCCAACGGGCTAGTTTCTCCAGCTTCCGAAAGGGAAACTACCATTAAGTAATGCAGAAATTGGTTTTTTGAATTTGGGAGAGAAACTAGGTGCAGACAGGAAACCAGTTTCAAGATGGCCCCCCATGCAACTTTTTCACTTTTATTCTTTTTTTATTGTTTTTTATTTTTATTTTTTCTTTTCACTTCATTTAGATTATGTTGCAAGTGTATATTTAAAATATATTTGGTCACATAATTTTTTCACTTCAATGATGTATACTTTAGATTAGTGTTAGTGTATTTTTAATTTTAATAATATAATTGTAGTTAAAATTATGTTATTATAATTTTAAAATATGTTTGACAAATGTTGTTGTTTGTTTTTATTTTTATTTTTTCCTTTTCTTTGTAGTAATAAAATTGTGTAGACAATTATTTTAGTACTATAATTTGAATTTGAGTTATGTAATTTTAATTTTAGCATTGCAATTTTAATTTAATTAAAATCATTTTAAATATTATTAATATAATATGAATTTTATTTTTTTAAAGTGTTTTAAAGTAAATAATATCTAAATAATAATGTAAATAAAATTTATTGAAAACATATAATGATAAAGAATATTTTAAATGATTGAGTATATAATGGGACCTACAAAAAGTAAGAAACTAGGTTTATTGTTGGAAGGAATGATAAAAAAAAAAATAGTTGGGTTCCAAAGCTTATGTGGCAATTTGAAAGTTGAAACTGGGGATTCATCATTGGAACCACCCTAAGATATCAAACGAAATTACAACTGAGAATCAAATCGAATCAAATGTTCCCTTCGTCCTCCATTTAGTGAACTAAAATTCTTGGCACAGGTTTTTTTGCATTTTGATGATATAGTAATAAATTAATAATGTATTAAAGTGTTAAAGTAAAATAATTGTTGGTCCATCTAATTTTTTTAATAATATTAAAGTGTTAAAGTGTTAAAAAATAGAGTGATAAAGTGTTAAAGTGATTGTGGGGTCTACGACATAAAATGAAAATGTTCAGTAAATGGAGAACGTCCCAATATAATAAGAGTGTCAGTAAATGGAAGATAGAGAGAGTACTACAATTTGGTTAATACACTTTCTTTTACTTTTTTAAACACAACTAATTGAAATTTTTAAAGATCAAGAATCAATCATGAAGGGACACACTTGGGTCAGCCGGAGACACCGTGCAGCCGGGCTAAAACAATGACACTTTTATTCATATAGATTGACATTTTTCTGTATAAAGATTGACACTTTTAAAAATTATCATTTTATTCGTAAAATAATTATGTTAAATATTGGCATTTTTATTCATATAGATTGACACTTTTCTGTATAAAGATTGACACTTTAGGCCCGGCCGTACAGCCTTCGGCTGACACAAGTTTTTGTCATCATGAAAAACTGTTTCCCACATTTATTTATATACAAAGGATAGTTCTATCTCAGATTCTCACTACAAACAACAAAAAGGTATACACACACACCGTGGAAACAAAGCAATCGTTTCAACATGCATGCATTAGAATTCCTTTCAACCAATCACAATCGAAGAAGAAGAAGAAGACAGCTCTCAGTTTCCCATAAAAGGACCTCTTATCTGAGAAGGAGGCTGCAGCTGCCTTTCCTTTTCCTTCAGATAATGCAGGAGCGGCGCCTCTTCTATCTCCATCCCAACACCACATACGTACGGAAACGGCCTTTGATAACCAACGAACATCTTCTCCCGCTTCTGTTCTTCGCCTCCATAACTGAGGCTCGGAGCCACCGGATAAACTTCCGGGCTCCCCCAGTACATCAGAGGACTATTCGACACCAACCGGTTCCCCCACTGATCACAGAGGTCGAAGCTCGACACCTCGTTCCCGAAGCCAGGAGCATTCATAGGAACTACTGCCATATTCTGGCTGTTTCTGTAGTGATATAGCCATTCAGAAGAACTCATACCTAGCAACGGAGGGTATCCGTTGACATAGCTCGAACCGAACCCGATTGCTGGGCCACCATTCGTCAATGGAGCCGCGCCAAGAATTCCGTCTGCTTTCTCGCTTCCCCTCAGCCAAGAAGCGGCGTCCGGTAAGAAGGGAGCCGAAGGCGTTGGAGCGACGTATGGAAAAGAGTCGTGGACTATTGTTGAGTTGTGGTCCGTCGCCACCTCAGCATCTCTGGTGTGGTTGATGGAGAGGCCACTGAAGGATGTGGAAGCTATTTCATCAATAGGGCTTAGCTTTTGTTTGCTAAATCCATTGTCTCTTTCGTTGCTCGAGCTCGTTTTGCTGAGGACCCAACCGCTGAGGGAGGGAGGTCCGTTCGAGTCCTTGAACAGAGGATCTTTGTGGTTCAGTGGCTTCTCTTCTCCAGAATTCGACGTAGATGAGCAGAAACTAAACGAGTCGGAATCTTCTGCCGTTGATAATGACGTGGCTCTTCGCAGCCATTCGTCTTCTTCTGGATCTTTTTGAGGTTTAGAAATGCAAAGTGGAGCTGAGTTTCGCCTCGTGATGGGCTTGAAGAGAATGACTTCTTCCTCTTCCAAAGCCACAGATTTCTCCTTCTTCTCCACTTCTTCTTGTTCTGGCAAATTTGATGTCTTCTCAGAATTTCTGAACTCGGCCATTATTGTTTTCGCAGAACGAACGACTCTCTGTAAACGGGACTCGTTTCTACAGCCGTAATTCTCCGCACACTCCAAATGAGTAGTGAAATCCAGCCTTTCATGGACATGATTCAACGGATGGAATCCTCTCAGCTCATGATCTTCCCAAAGAGCAGTATGATCCGGAGACGTCGTTCTGATTCTGATTTTCTTGATTTGATTCAAGAATTCAACCAAAGCATCAAAAAAGTAGTTCATAGCATTCCTAACCTTTTGATCATCATCGTGTGTCTGTACTGTATCGAGCGTTCCGGCTAGCCACTCTACAAACACGAGCACGGCTGGCAAAAGAGGGGAAATTTCCTTCCGATTTCCCTTCAGGCATCTCTCCGTAATTCGACCCATGCAAATGAATATAGCAGCAAGTGCCAAAGGCGTAAGTGCAGAATGTTTGTCGTCATTTTTCTCCGTTGAGTTTTCTTGTTGCAGGCTCTCAGTAAGGCTGTGAACGATGAAGATGAATATCGACACGATTTGAACAGCACGATAAGGCCCTTTTCTGGACGAGTCCATATGCTGGTAAGCCTCCAAGGCGACTGTAAGTTTTGCCTCGTCTATTTCTAACATGGCGTCTAATCTGTGCAAGGCGGAAGCGAGGGTGGACGGATATTCCTCCAAACTGCATGAAATAAAAACAAAAGGCTGCATTTTTTAAGAAAGATTTTAAGTAGAAATTTAGGAACACACACAGAGCAATTAAGGCCTTGGACATTAATATAAAGTAAACATACGAGTCCACATCACGATATCTATAAGGAAGACAAAGGGATTGAATATGAAGAGAAGGAATCGAATAAACGGATTTTTGGACAAAAGGAAGTACAGATAGGAAATAATGTTGCATTTCTTGCAAAAGCAGATTGCATAATGACCAATTATGCTTGTATATATTCATAAATACATTTTCATATTTCTCGTTCAACGGGCAGGCAACCACCCTTCGTCTGGAAACGAAGACTAATCTGCTAGTGCAGGATGATACAGCAAAACCAAATATGCATGCATATTGAAAGAGTTTTACGTTTCAAATACAGTACCTCGATCTGATAAGAAGGAAGCTTATTGTTCGAACGAGAATGGGCCATAAGTCGAACTTTTCAGAACAAATGCTATCCAAATCTTCTGATTTGCTCCGATGTGTACAATCGTTCCCCTCAGCGCCTGTATTTTCCAGGTAACTTCTTTTGGTAGGGTTTAAAAAGTCAAGCTGCATCTGATTTGAAACCGATGGCAGCTTAATAGACCTGTTCTGCAGATCCACGACGAACAATTGAAAGTTCAACCAAAAACTAATCTAAATCTACAGGCAACATGAAACTTCATGACATGCCTATAAAAATCACTCGTCCCTATTATGCAAGAGAGGAGTACGCGATTTTACCTCTTCGAATAGTAACATAATGTTTCTCCATGCATCGGGAAAAGGTTCCTTCACCGCCAAACTCCTTATGCAATGGTACAATGCAAGAAAAGCATCACCGATATATGTTGCCAATAAAGCCAACTGCATCCATGCTCAAGAGTTAGTGTTGCATACATTAATTTCCGACAATTCACAAACTTGAGCCACAAAGAACGAACCAGTTCGGTTTTCTGAGAGAGAGAGGCAAAGTACCTGATTGTGGGGATTCCCACTATCTGGCCATGTTCTGGATGCTTCCAAGTAGCAAACCGCTGCACTCGACCACTCACAAGCACCGGGCTTCTTCATAATCTCTGCATATCTAGCTAGATCACCGAGACAAATTAAAAGGCGGTGGCATGTGTGTTGACATGCACCGAGTTTCTTAGGATCAATGGAAGACGACAAGCGATCTTTATTGTCAAGGAAAACTTCAGACGGGAGCCCACAAGCTCTTCGTAGCTTGACAATCAAATTCCTATAGAACTCAGCTGCCTGAAACAAGAATGACTTGAATTCCTCCAACCCTTTATCAATGCTCCTCTGAGAAACAATACTCTCAGACGGACTATTGTTCCTCATATTCTCTCCATTGTGAGATCTTCGCTTAGGCCTTTTACGAAACCCATCTATGAGCTCGTAATGCAGCTTCCACATATGGTGCTCGACTTCTTGAAGCTCGAGTAAGTGATTGCTATTTAACAGAATTTCCTCATACACATCGCGGATTTGACGGTATAACTTCAAAACATCACTATGTAAAATACCCTTTGTGTAGATCAAGGCTAGCATTTGTTTCTCAGTATTAACAACCTATGATGTAAGAAGAGATGAACTTAGAAATTAGTGATTACCTAATTATATAAAATCTCAAAGACATGTTTAAAAATTCAAAGAAATACCTCAAGGAAAGACTTTTGGTGTTCCATCTTTATAAGATTCATGAAGAACTATCTGCAATTTACAGAGAAAGAAAAAAAGATTTGATTTTTCAACACATACACAACCATAACTATTTGGGTTTTAACACACAGTTACTAAATATATAAATTAAAAAAAAATCAATACTTAGCAACTAAATCATAATAATCATGAACTACTGCCTCCGCTAAATTTGCAATTCAATTCAACTATAGCAAGAAACATACAGAGTGAATAACTATATAACTCCAATTTCTGGAAACAGAAGAGGAAAATCCCACAATTCAAAATCAGTAAAAGCAGCAAAACCTCAATCAAAAAATTCTCCTAATCAACAATATACCAAACTCAAGAAACAAATAGCTAACAAATTCATATATCCTTGTTCTTAATCAGCTTTAAAAAAAACAGAGTACCTTAAGAATTTGCAGTGCAAAAGAACATCACTGAACCCTCAAGATTTCTGGGCAGCTAAGACCAAAGAGAGACTTTTTAGAGAGAGAGAAACTGAAAGTGCTACAGAATCACGAAAGTGAAACAGAGAGCAGAGGAGGAAACCGAGGATGTCGTTTAATGAACTCACAGTTCAAGAATTATGTTAGTATTCTGTTCTTTCCCCTTTCTTTATGGCAGCTGCATACATTTAGTTCCAAGAAAATAAATTTATTAAAAAAAAAAATGATTTAAAAAAAAAAAAACAATTATAAATGTTCAGCTGGGATTTTCATTTGTAGCCATTTTCTATTACTATTAATTAACTAAAGAGAATCACTTATAATCTGAGCTAAATCACTTCTTAAATTGGTATTAACTCATTTCCTTTTGCACGCCACTAATATTATTTTGTGTTATTTGTCGCTGTTGTCAATAAATAATATTTACAGTCCAAAGGTTGAATCTTGTACGACATGTAAACATTATAAATTTATTTTTATTTTTTTTCCTTTTTTAAGGTAATGAAAATTGTAAGTTAGGTCAATATGCAACTTGCTTTTTTCAATCCGCCTTATAATTGTATTTTGCTCTTCCTTTAAATTATTTTCTTTACTAAACTTGTCATTTTGAAAATACTAATAATATTAATAAATCATTCCCTTAAATTTATTCTCTTAAATGTATTCATATAATTATACATCCATGACAATCATAGATCAAAGTAAGATCAATGCTTCAAATATATTCTTATTTTTTGCATTAAAATTTATTTTTGTATAAATCAAACTCTACCAAGACTATCCAACTCCTCTATAGATAAGGCTATTAGAAATAAAAATTATTAATTGCTAGTCAAATAATTACAATATTTAAGAGAAATATGGCCCCCATTTAGTTGGTGTTAGGTTATTGATTTTGGATGAATCAACATTTATCAGTCTATGAATACTTATTCAAGTAGGTCCCCTATGAATCACAAAACGGATAAGTCAACATTATAATTTTATTTTTCTTTTTTAAGACGCGTATTAAAACTATACATGCACAAATTTTCATTCCTTGAAAATTCTTCCTCTCAACATTAATAATTTGTTTTTTGTTTTTCTTAATATGCGGTATGAATACTAAATGTTTCTCGAAAATTCTTATTCTCCTTTGGCGCATAACATAATCTTCGAGGCTCCTCTTTAAGTCCGTTTCATTTTTATAGTTCAATTTATTTATTTTTTGGAGAATTAAGTGAATGTGTAAATTTTGAAAAAAATGTGAGATCTAGTTTTTGAAGAGTGAGCTTTATTTTTTAAATAAAAAAATAAGACAAAAATATCAGGATGACCCAAAATAAGTAAAGAAAAGTAATACAGAAATATTGGGACGGTCAAAAAAAGAAAACATGACATAAATAATGAGATAAATGAAGTATTTTTGAAAAGTGAGCTTAATTTCTAAATAAAAAAATAAGACAAAAATGAGGAGGACTGTGTGTTTAATGTTTACGAAATGACTTGAACTCTCGATATATGGAAATGAGCTATGTGAAAGAGAGCACAAGTTTTTAGGAGAGGGTAATTAATATAATAAAATAATTATTTTAATTACTTCATAATTAATTTATTTATTTAATTTTTAATAATTTGTTTATAAATTCAGATTAATTATTTATGAATAAAACAAAACAAATTAAATTTAGGGCCTAATTAAGTAACTAATTGAATCATTATCTTTCTGTATTAGGAAATAGATCATGAACTGGACATACCAAATATAAATTAACTCATTATAAAATGGACGGAGTAAGTATTTTATTAATTGAATTTCGCTTTATAGTCGTTCTTTTTTCTTTCTTTTTTTAAGGATAAAAGATATTTATTGATCAATGGTTGAGTAGATATATTTTGCATCTACATCAAGCATTAGGCGACAACTTGTAAACTGATCTCTAATGATATTGTGGAAAACTGGGTGCTAATATAAAATAAATTAAAATAATATTTGCTGATGGAAATATGTAAATATTTAATTGGATGAAGGGTAACCTGTTTTCGGCGGTGGGGCCAAAAGTTTGAATAAATAAAGACTTGTGATGAGTTGAAGAACTTCAAGCCAAAAAGAGTCGAGATTTTGCATTTATGGATTGTGATACGTGTCCAATGTCAATGGCCTACATTATAAATGTAGTGAGATGGAATTAACATTATGTGGAGAAAAAATAGATTTTTTTTTTGATTTTTTTTTTTATCAAAAAAGGAATTATTATTAATAGTAACTAAGAAATTTTTAGGGTACGCGAAGTACCCGAACAAAACAGTACACACCACTATAATTATAAAAAAAATAAAAAAGGTCTTAGTATGAAAAATTAGATCAAATGTAAACACTTCAAAAATTTGTTATGGATGTACTTATAAATAAGTTTTAATTATATAACATCTTGTGATATTATTGAAATAATATTAGTATTAGTTATTGTAACATGTATCAAATCAATAGTTTTTATACAATGTGTAATAGTAGAAACGCTTCACTTCTATCGTGAGTATTACATAACTCTATCAGCGACATTGATAGACTCGTTAAGTATACTCACAATAGTCGGTGAAGCTTTTTTACTAAATAGAGTGATGTTTTTTCAAGAAGGTTTAATTTTTGAAGTATACATTCATGATAGTTTCTTATATATATCATTGTAACATGGAATATATTTTTAGAGTATATGTTACATTAATGTTACACTAATAAAATAAAATATAAAAACATGGTTTTTCTTTCTCTTCTTTCTTTTTGGGGGGGTTGGGGGGGGGGGGGGGGGATTTTATTTTTTTTTTAAAACAAAAAAGGCTTTATATTTGTTGCTTGCAGCCCACACAGAAATGACCAAATTAGGCCCACTGCGAGAAGAAAACGAATCGGGCATAACATATATTGGGCTTTTGCCAATATAAAAAACAACTTAAATATTAATAGGGCATTATCCAACAAAAAACGTGAGTAGTAGTAATATTTAATTTTTTAAGACGAAGGTGAGTAGTACGCGAATACAATCGTACTATTAATATATCTCAAAGTATAGGCAGGTAATAGTCAATAGTATAAAACACATCAAGAATTCTTTCCAAAAAAAAAAGTACTAATAATAGAAGAACATTTTAAAAGGAGGAAGTAAATAAATAAATATAAATAACGAAATAAAAAAACGAAAGTTGAGGAAGCATACAAAGACACAATAGTCAATAGTAGTATGTAGTAAAAGACACCAAGAAAAGATAAGACGGCAATGGGTGATTAGTGGTTCCAATCATGAGTGGGAAGTGATAATCATTCTCAGCTCAAGTTTCTTTATCCAATGCACTAGTATAAATATGTCAATAGCTTGCTTTATCTAATAAATATATTGGTTACTTCAAGGAAAGAAAAAGGAAAATGGTGACGTCGGGATCACCCAATAGTATTTTGTACTAGTATTCTACTTCCTCCCGTCCTCGTATATATCTCATAAATAACTTCATATTTTTATTTATCACGAAAATTAAACAGAATGTATAAAATGTGAAAAGAATACAGGATACTTACTTCGTAAAAGGTTAACTGCCTATGAGACGAATGAAGCACTCCCCCTACCCCAATTTTATTGGCATGAATACTAAATTGGATTATTCCATATCAATTGACTTGTTCCTAAAATGCAAAGAATTAGCCATTATACAGACTACTAATCATTGGGTTGTCCCATATCAATTGACTTGTGTTTCCTAAAATGAAAAGAATTAGCCATTATACGGACTACTAATCATCTCATCATTCACTCACCTCTCAGCAGTATCGCAATATAACTTAAATTGTAAAAAATTAAATTATCACAATTTGCTCGTTTGTTCTTAGATTTTTATAATTTTTATACTAAATTAAAAGTCTTGATATGATCTTTCATTTAATATGAGGCTCTAGTTTTAACATAATGAAATTTGCATTAAAATATTAAACACCACATTTTGTCTCTAAACAATTTTTTTTTGAATCTTGTGTCGAAAATAAACAAGCCAATTGAACTGGGACGGGTGGAGTATTAACTGACAAAATAAGAATTAAATTTACTTATTCATTTCGTCCCATATATACAAGCATAATCTATAATGACAAAATACTCAAAAACTATTACTCCCTCTGTCATCCATTTACTGATCCTGTTGACTTTTTAGATGATTTTGGAGCTTCGTGATGATAAATTTTAAATTGATTTTTTGGAGATTTGTTTTTTTACACGATATTACAACACTCGTAGTATCTTGTAAAAAAAACTAATCTCCAAAAATTCAATTTTAAATCCATCATGACAAAGCTTCAAAATTATTTAAAAAGTCAACATGGTCAGTAAATGGAGGACGGATGGAGTATATGGAGTAGTAATAAAACTAGTTGAAAACAAACCAACAAGGGCAACAAAGAAATAGAGGGGGAGGAGGGCCCACAAAGGAACCAAGAAAAGGCAAAATCACATAAAAACCTCCTCGTTTTCTTGCTTTTCCTACATTCAACTGGCTGTCCCTTTTAATTATTGTGTTGATTTCTTTCTTGGCTTTTATCATCACAAAAGTCCCACTCTCTCTCCCTCTTCAAAAACCTCTCTCTCTATTAGTCAAAAAAGATCGTTGAGTGCGTTTGGGAACAACACACAAAAACAAAGAAAGCACCACCGCATTCATCATCTCTTTCACACTCCCATTTTTCAAAAGTTAGCAATTAAAGTATCCCAACCCAATTTCAACGAGCAACTGCATTTGGGGACCATTCATCATTCATTCATTTCCTTCTAAAATACAATTTCAACCCAAGTCAATATATGTATGTAACCAAAACTATAATACTAATGTCAAGATATTTATTAGGTAGTCGCCATTCTTCCAACTCATCCAAAATCTTGAGGTCCAAAACTCTATGCATTTCTCCATCAAACCCCTAGACTAATCCGGGTTAAGATCCTCTATGCCTAACGATGTGACATTTTCTATTGCGTCGTTAAATGATTGATACGTGTCCACAATATTTTCAAAATCAGCAATAATTAAAAAAATTCATAATAAAAAATGAATGGTTTTCTAAATATTATGGACAAATGACAAGCATCTAACGATGCAATAGAGAATGTCACGCCGTTCGACAATAGAGTATCTGGATCCACTAATCCAACTTCTTTCGGAGCCAGAAAATTCCAACGGGATGAACTCGAATGAAACAATTTTATTTTTTTTCAGGACGATTCTCGATATAGGGCTTTCATTACCACAACAAAAGGACTATTTTCAAATCAACTTAGTAATTTTTCTTTAAAATTCTCAAAATGGTTTCAAAATTCACCGCTGAGAATTAAATGTTCCTTGGCCAAAAGTGAGTAGAAGTCAAGAATTTCCCCCTCATTGTTGTCTCATTAACTATTCAAGAGAGAGAGAGAGGGAGAGGACAAAGGAAGAGTAATGGTTACAACATAAGCACATAGTAAACCTCGTGCTATGGCATGTCGAAATCGGCATCTTCCCTCTCCCACATCGGAGAAACAACAAAAAGAGTCAACATTCTTTTCCCCTCCCTTCACTCTTTCATTGACAGCTAATCCCATTTCGTTAAAACCCCACTCGCAAAATACCCCTTCCTTTTTCCTCACTCTATTACGTCATGTGCACATACTAAACTTAACGAAGAGTATCTTTTCTTTTTTCCTAATCCCTAAATTTTCGTACTAATTGACAACAATGTTAATCTCCTCGACGACTTTCTTGAACAAGTTTATCCCATTACTATTATTATTAAATTATTAAATTAAGAAGAAGAATCTAATAATTACGCATCCCAATTAAAACAGAAAATAATACTATTACACAATAGATGACTCCTAGGAGTTGAAAACTTGAAATGAAGAAAAGGGATTCTTTTACTAATTAATTTTGTTCAAATTTCCAATTACCAAAAAAAAAAAAAGATTAATGACATAAGAAAATGAGTTCTCAAATAGTAAACTATGTGATTATACAACATTAAATTGGTACATCATATATTAAAACACAGCTACCAAAATGAAAAATCGATCGAAATTTAAAAAAAAAAAAAAAAACTCACTCAGGAATCGGCAGCAGCAGCGGCGGACGAACCGGCAACTCTAGGTGAGGTGACCGGAAACAACGGTAAAAGCCGGGGCTCCGAATCCCTCGGAGTATTCGCCGGCGACGGGTGCAAATAGAAACCCTTTTCCTTAATCGCCTTGTCCTCCGCCACCGTGTTCAGGTTGCTCTTCGAACTGTGGGCGCCCGCCCCGCGATTGAACGGGTCGGGTATGAGAGGAGTAACCGGGCTGAGCGCCAACGAGGGGAAATCGAGGATACTAGGTGAGAGAATTTCAGGCGTTCCGGGCCGGGGCGAACCGGCTAAGAAACCCGGCTTGGCGCTGACCAGACCGGGAGCCAAGGGGCTGATCTTGAAGTTCTTGAGGCTGTTTCTCCGCTCGTAGAGCTTGGAAGAGGATTTGTCTTTCCTGGGGCCGGTCTTCATCGGCGGAATCGGGCTCCGAGCCGGTTCGGGCCTGGCGGCGGTCTCGGCGGAGCCGGTCAGCATTTGGACGACCTGCTTGAAGGAGGAGGTGTCGGCCTGGACGAAGGTGGTTGGGTACGGGTTGTTAGGGTCGGATCTTGTGATGGGGATGGAGGGGAGGTGCGGGGAGGGCGGCGAGAGGCGGTGGCGCAGCCCATTGGAGGTGGTGCTGCTGGTGGAGCTGTTGGAGGTGTGGCTGTTTGGGGATGGGATTTGGTTCTCGTGAAGTAGGGATGAGTTGGAGTTCTCCATTAGTATTTGTATTTTCGTAAGGTTACGGAGGGAGGAGGGGATGGTGTAACTCTGTAATGGAGGAGAGGAGAGATTTAACAGTGAGAGAAAGGAGAGAGAGAGAGAGAGAGAAGGGATATAATTTAATTGAGTTTAGGAGGGTGTTTATTTTTGCATCACTTGTTTGTAACTTTCTCTGGTTGGTAAGAAACGTTTAGTTGTGTACTTTGAGCTCTTCTCGAACTAACCCTAACCGCACTTGCGGCGCGTGAAGTCATTCGTTTGTTATGATTTGTAATAAAATACTCCCTCTCCCTCCGAAACTAAAGTGTTTTTTTTTTCAATCGTTCGTGATATATGTGTTGTACTTTAATAATCATCCATATTAAGTGTGATCCAAATATCACTTTAAATCATTATAAAAATTAAAAATCGTATCAAAACATTCTAAAGCACTTAAATGGAAGACAGAAAGAGTATACTTGTTTTATAGATAGGTCAAGATTATCCCAAATTTTATTTTTTCTTAAAGACTGTCATATCCTGAATGAGTGTATACATTCTCTAAAAATATTTTGGGTATGCAAACAAATATTATTTGATAATAAATCTTTACTTTTTAATTGAATATTTTGAAATATCAAATTGAGTGGGAATGTTTATTAAGCATTTTAGTGTGATCTTGTACTAAATGGGCTTTGACTAAACTATATATTACCTTCATCCTATTATATTGAGGCTCATTTGACTTTTGACTTTTCGGCACGCTTTTCCACCGAAACCTAGTACGAGTTTTAAAATATAATTTTATAATATTTTTTCGTTTATGGGATACTACGACACTCATAGTATCACGTAAATGAAAAAATATTACTAAATTATATTTTAAAACTCATACTAAGTTTCCGTGAAAAGCGTGTCGAAAAGTCAAAAGTCAAATGAGCCTCAATATAATGGGATAGAGATAGTACATATTTGTAAAGAAAAGTTTTACTCGATTTAGTTATAAATTCGATTAGGGCCAAATCGGAATAGCAAGACACATCCATTCAATAACTATAATGTGTGTTCAGTTATGATAAAAATTTAGCAAGAACTAATCTATAAGCAATTCCATCATTCAATTCATATTAGGTGAAAAAACATGTTATCCCGGCCAAAAGTATATTGTGACCTTTTCTTATTTCATCAACGGTTGAATCATTTAAACCATGAGATAAGACCGCGAGTACAGCCACGCGCCTAAACGGAGTGTGATAGTAAAATCGATGAAAATCCAACTGGAACCAGAGTATTATTGGCGGTAATTGGAATTTCAGACGAGGGGGGAAATAAACAATTAAAAAATAATAGTAATAAGTAATTAAAATAAAAATAAAAAAAAGGAGGGGAAAATGTCAAAACAAGTTTCAAAATTTGGCTTTGACCCTAAAGGGCGAAATGCTGACCGTCAAGATTACTACTTTTGCTTCAATGTTTAATAACTATGATGCACTAATCAATTGCTGTCCCTTTCACTTCTACCTCTTTTACTTCCCCCCCTCACTAATTATCAGTACTTCTTCTGTCTCAAGATTGTTGACCCCTTTTTTTTTGGTATTTTCGGCATGTATTTTTACGCTTCACGGTGATGAGTTTTAAAATAAATTTTTGAGAATTTTTTCTTTTTACAGAATACTACGAGTGCCGTAGTATCCCGTAAAAAGAAAAAATCTTTAAAAATTCATTTTAAAATCCATCATCGAGAAGCGTGGAAATGCATGCCGAAAATGTCAAAAAGAAAGGGGTCAACAATCTTGAGCTATTATTTTATTCACTAATCTCTTATTTACTGACTCATTAATTAGTCTTGAGAGCTACTCACATTACCACTGACAATTAATCATTGTAAATAATCCAACCTTCAACTACGTGTCTTGTTTAGCATGTATGTGTCTGATTATTGATGTTAACGGGTCCAAACAAAATTATTTTTCCTATTTATAAATGTATATTGATTTTTTTTTTGCACAATTTAAGACTTGATTAAACATGAAAAAATAAACATTTATATGGTCATTTTAAAACTGCTTTTTTTATATTATTATCAAATAATGTTAATGGCAGATGTTTATCAGTATTAAAAGCTAATGAATTTCTAGTTAATATAGCACTTGCTCATACCAAGGAGATGAATAATAATGATCTGTTCAAAAGTCGATTTCCGATATTAAATTATGTATGTGAAATTAAGTAAATTGTTCATTCATAGAAAATTACACAACTGCGCGTGAAATTCGTCACACTAAAATAAAATTAAGAAAAAGGTACTCCGTTACGATTCAAACCCTTTATTGTATTTCGGTATTAGTATCGCATCTCATGTTGCACTATTATATAATTGCCATATGTTTAAAATATTTTAAAAATTAGCAATTTTATTTATAAAATTCAATAATTATTAGTAATTTTGCAAATATTTAAACACGCAACATATACTCCGTCCGACAGTATATTAGAAGATGCAACACTGAAAATACGAATCGCAAATCCTCCAAATAAGTTATCAGTTGGGGAGAAGTTTGGAAATAGATTTACTATTTTCGGAGGCCCATTAAATGACCAAATAGAACGACTGAAAAGCTTAGAAGGTTTCTTCGAGGGCTTTTTCTTTTTTCTTTTTTAAAAAATGATTGGGATTGTATGTGTGGGCCCATCTATGTATTTGTAAGAAGTTTTCCAGAGCCCAGTACTGCAGTAGCAAGCCCATGAGTGATAATTAATTTCAAAATAATTACACGATCTGATAATGGGCCCACTCTATTTTCTTATATGCATGCGTGTTATCATTACGTCCCTTACTGCACAGAACCTACTGTATTTTACATAATGGAATTACCTCAGCAAATATCGATGCTATCATGCAAATTTTCCTCAATAGCACTTCAATTTTACAGATAACACACTGCACTTAACATATTTTGCAGCTCCTACTATTAGCTGCAAGAACCAAGAACATGCTCAAAAATATTTCTCTATATCATAATAATTTTTTCAGAATTTTATAGAACTAGTGACGAAACATCGTAAAGTCGGGTATGAACCAACCTTGATTAATGGCGTTCTGTCGCGGTCGAAATGGAGAATCTTGGTACAAATTGTGAGCTTCAGAATTTCTATGGCTAGGCTATCGCGAATTCGCGATATGAATTTATGCGCACAATTTCTAGAAATTGAATCACTTAGTTCATTCATTTCTCTCATCCATATTTCATTACTAAGTTTATGCTATTTCTACTAAAATTTACCATTTCTTTATACCTACCCCTACCAACCATCACCCCTAAAATTTTATGTGGATGGGTAAAAGACTTTTTTATTAGTGAAACCGTACTATTTCATTTCATTACCCTACTTTATTTTCTACAAAATAAAGAATGATTACCATTTCTTATTCAAGATAAAGATCTGTGTAGCCCATGTGAAACCGTACATCTACTTCATTTCATTACCCTACTTTATTTTCTTACTGTACAAAATAGCGAATGACTATTATTTCAATTTACCAATCCCTTTTCACCAATTTAGGATAATTGCCTTTGGATTTTAGCGCTTTGTTCTAAGCCTCGTCTTTAGCAAAACTGCTTAAAATAAGCTAACAAAAGTAAAGTAAGAAAAAGGAAAAACACTTGCACTTATTAAAACTCTATGAAAAGTCACGTCAATGTCTGCTCTCATACCTACACAATCAATCCATTCCTCGTTTTCCACCCCTCAAAATCACAGCAGTAAAACTGTAAAAAAATTCAAAAATTAACCAAACTTAATTTATTATCGTAGCCCAATCCAAGCTTCATTGTATTTTACACACGCAAGAACAAGCATTAGCATATGCATTATAATGAAAGCACGAAGCAAAGTTTTAACAACAATACATAACACAGAAACTAAACAATTGAAATCTGTAAATTAAAGCACTAACAATAGCTAACTCGAGTGTTTCTAGTAGTGACATGGCAGTTTCTTGGGGACGTCGAAGGCGAAGGGACCGACGGTGAAGAGCTCGAAGGGGAGTTTGGTGTCGACCGGCGCGGTGCGGCTGCGGAAGAGGATGGCGCCGACGGCGCCGGCGTGGAGGTTGGTGGGGACGGAGCAGAGCTTCGAGGGGGAGGAGACGAGGAACACCTTGCACTTGTGGATCCCGGAGGTGGTGAGCTTCTGCGGCTTGAAGAAGAAGTAGCCGTTCTTGTCGGTTTTCTGCAACTCCACCAGCGCTTTCTTCGAGTTGTTGCATTGCAGCTTCACCACAGCTCCTGATTTAATTAAAACGAAAGGGGAAAAAAAATCAGTTACGAAAACGTTGAATTCGTGAGTGTGTGTGTGTGTGTGTTTTGGAAGATTCGAGAAAGAGGAAGCGAACCGGAGAGAGCGGTGGCGTTGAGAAGAGTGTTGATTCCTCTGTACTTGCACGATTTGCAGTAGACGACGCCCTGAATCGCGACATTCTTCCTCATCGGTGGCACGGTCGGCGGCTTGACCGGAGGGTAGACCGGCGGCTTGGTCGGCGGCTTGACTGGAGGATGAACTGGTGCCTTGGTTGGCGGTTTGACTGGAGGATGAGCCGGCGCCTTCGTCGGAGGCTTGACCGGAGGGTGAACCGGCGGCTTGACGGGAGGATGAGCTGGGGGTTTAATCGGGGGGTGTACCGGCGCCGGAGATGGGTGGTGGTGGTGGTGGTGGTGAGCAGGACGAGGGGCCTCCGCCGGCGGCGCGGCTACATGAGCGTTAGCGGCGAGGGAGGCGCAGAGGAGAAGAGAGAGGAAGAGGGAAGAAACAAAAGCCATAATGGGAAGCGAGGTGAAGACTGAGGTGCAGAGTTGCAGGGTTTCAGTGTATTTATAGGGGTTTAAGGAGCGGCAAATTCTGGTTTTTTCCTTAATTGTAATTAATGCTTAATTAACACGTACTTAGTGTGCTGATTATGCGGAAGACAGATGGCGCGCAACTTCACATGCACAGAAGCAATTTTTAAATCCTTTTTTTTAAAAATTTTAAATTTCCACCATATTTTCAGCCTATGTAGAAGTTTCCAATGAATTCTATATCTCGTTATCATAAGATTCTCTTTTTTTCATAAAATAATTAAAGTTTAATCTTATTTCGAGAGAACCCAAAAATCAGTAAAACACGGCATCGAAATTTAAACAACAATTATAATTATAATTAGGGGGAAAATAAATGAAATTGGAGGTATGTAGGAGGTGAAGAGAAGTCTGTAACACGAAATAGCGGTGTAGAATTCCTGAAATTAAGTGGATTTATGTGGGGATTCAGATATACATACACAGTACTAAAGGCTTATTTTTTTAGGCATTTATTGAATAGTGACAATTGCCAGCCTGTCCAGATATGGCCTTCCCTCCTATGAATTTGAATATCAAACCCTCATTTTTCATTGCATATTACTACCTCCGTCCCATTACATTAGTCATCTTTGCTTTTTGATTGTTCGGCACGCTTTTCCACCGAAACCTAGTACGAGTTTTAAAATATAATTTTGACGTATTCATTTTTTCACGGGGTACTATGAGTGTCATAGTACCCCGTGAAAAAATGAATACGTCAAAATTATATTTTAAAACTCGTACTAGGTTTCGGTGGAAAAGCGTGCCGAACAATCAAAAAGCAAAGATGACTAATGTAATGGGACGGAGGTAGTAGTATACTAGTATCTTTAAAAATGTTCCACTAAATATAAATGAAAACCCATCATTAGAGTCGAAAACTTTTTTTTTTTTTTTGATATGAAAAGGAATTTTATCGAGAGACAAAATTGGTCAAGGGGTACCAGCTTAGTACATATGTGCTCATCCTGAAAAGCTAATGTTACGATCAACGTTTAATCTCTTCGATTATTCACCGAAAACTGATTGTTAACCTGACCAAACTGGTATGTATTATATAATTAAAATTATACTCTTTCTATATGTCAAACGTAACTCCATTTCAGGTTGTGCCCCAAAGCCGTAATTTTTTTGAAACCACATATATATTTTTATTATGGTTAATTGCTGAATAATTGGTTAATCCAACAGATTTTTAGGTTGACCGTATGAGTGATTTTTGTTTTTATTATCATTTTTTCACGATTAATCAAACAATCTATAAATTGCAAAGTCAATATTTTTATATGATAAGTGGCCGATTAACCGACCCATGCGCCCTATGCATATAGGCATCTAATTCGCGCCCCTAGACCAAAACATATTTCAACTTATTAATGGTAATGATCGATCGTGAATTTTGGAGTGTTTTTGTGATGGTGAGATTTATAGAAAGTTAAGAACACAAGAATTTACGTGGTTCGATCTATGGGTAGATCTACGTCCACGGAGGGAAAAGAAAATGTTTATATTGAAGTCTCTCTTGCTAGTAAAAATACAGTGGCCTCCCCTTATCTTACAAAATAGCTCTCTTTATAAAGAATTGAGGTCACGGGTGATTCATGGATGCTGCTCTCGCATGTCCGTCCGTAGGTGGTTGAGAAATCGTGGGGCAGTTGGCTGATTTTGTTGACTCGTTATTGGGCTTCAATCTGGGTGGGCCGAGCTGATCTTGGGCCTCTAGACCACATCCTATCACATCCCCCCCCAAAAGGTCGGAGAAGCGAGGTCATTGTAGAGAGGTGTAAATTACCCCGTGGGATTTCGACGAAGTTGAAGCTGCACACCGCCTCATTTTGACGAGGTCGAGCTTTGAATTTGCATTGCCCCGTCGAAATTAAGATTTTGACGAAGTCGAACTGCATACCGCCTCGTTTTGACGAGGTCGAGCTTGAATTGCATTGCCCCGTCGAAAATAAGATTTTGACGAAGTCGAACTGCATACCGCCTCGTTTTGACGAGGTCGAGCTTGAATAGTCGTGATATGAAAAGGCACGACTGTTGGTGTCAGGGTAGGTAGGATACGTGTCGCTCTTTTGTTGGAGCAGGCGGAGAGGCGGGATTTGAAAAGGCGTGCCTTTGCTTATAAAAGCTTCCAGTGTACGCTAAAAAATATTTTTCCCCCTCCATCGATTTCCAATTGCAAGCGAGAGAGAAAACCCTAGACCCAAAATTCTGCAACCGCCGCCGCCGTTTAGTTCAATTTCCCGGTGATTTGCAGTCGGAAAAAGACTTTGACAAGTAAGTACTTTTCCTGTAATGGATTCTTCTTCTTTTCCCCAAGTAGATACTGGTAGGGCCAGCGCACAGATTTCGCCCTCGCCGTCTAGGGTTTTTCCGGCGAGGGTTTGGCTAAATGTGCATACACGCACGCTAGTTCCGCCGGTGTTTCGAGAAATCGAATTCCCGCCGCTGGTCGGGTCCAATGCCTCACTGGCATGTGCCTCGACCATGTCTGTGTCTTATATGCAGGATTTGGCTCGTCGTTTTTTGTTTCCTGAGTCAGTCGAGCTGCTTCTGCCTCGTGATGTCGATAGGGGTAGTTCGCCTCCCGTAGGTTTTTTTACCGTTTATGAAGACTATCTTCATTTTGGTCTTCGGTTTCCTTTAAATCGTTTTTTTGCCGAGGTCTTAGAAGAGCTCCAACTGTCGTTAGGTTAGTTGCAACCTCCTTCCATCAAGCAGGTCGTTGGTTTTTGTTTCGAGGTCAGCCGCCGTGGTGGTACGCCTACTGTGGATTCTTTCCTTAGGTTTTTTAGACCTAAGCTTGGTCCGACTGGGTGGGCTTACATTTCCCCTATTAATAGGTTCAAGTTAGGGACTCCCACTAAGGTGACGAACTGGCAGAAGAAATTCTTCTTTTGCCGGTGTGAAGGCGTGCCGTTGTACCCCTGGACCACGGCCAAGTTCGTACCTCGAGACACTGGGAAACCAACCGGTGAGCTTGAAACGAGCTTGGTGAACCTCGGCCTCATTGAGAGGGATTATGCCGAGGCCGAGCTCGCAAATCACGGGTTAAGCCCATATAACTTCGTGTCCGATGTGGACTTGGGTGAGGCTCTGCTTCACTGATTTGTGTCCTGTGGTCTCTTTCATTTTCACTGATGTATATCTTCTTCTTTTCTTTTTTTTCTTTTTTTTTTTTTTTTTTGTTAGTGGACGCTCAAGCTATCCAGGCTGCTCTTCAGAACAAGAACAAGAGGAAGAGGCAGAAGCCTTCTGCTTCGGTGGTGGAGAAGACGACTTCGGCGACGTCGTCGGAGAGGACAACCGACCTTGGAAGGTCGGTATCCGTGAGCTCGCAGTTGTACGCTCCCGTCCGAAGCTCCTCTCCCCTGTAGTTGGTGGGCCAACGACCTCGACGAACTTTACTCTCGTTGGATGACGAAGTAACGGTCGTCGAGAGTGGCCCGACCTCGGGCCAAATGCATGCACGGGAGATGTCATTTCCCGAGGTAAGCGTGAAACTAGAAGTATTTGTATATGGTGATTTGTACCTTCTACTAAAATCTTGTCCTTTGGTTTTGTGTTTTAGGAGGCCGAGGCGGCTTTAGATGGGCTGTAGGGCTTGGCGAACTTCATTAGAAGTGGAGTTGTCAAGTTCCAGACAAAGGCTGCCGAGGCTGCAGCGGTGGAAGATCGGCTAATGGCTAAGATCTCTGTCGCCGAAGCCGCGGCACAGGCAGCAGCGGACAGGGAGGCGACAGCTTTGGCTGTCGCCGAAGAGGAGAAGAAGAAGGTTGCCGAGCTTGAGGCAGAAGTGGTTCGGCTGAGGACCCAAGTAGCCGGGGTGGTAGCTGGCCAGGGAGGCGTGTTCCGCGCATTGGTGGAACGATTCGTCCGGTCTACCCACTTTTCCCGGATGGCTATTCAACTAGTGACTGCCATGAGCACCCCGGTTGTCTCAGCGGTGATCAATGATATCGCCAAGGACATCCCGGACTTGGACAAAACCAAGTACGGGTATGCCACCATGACGGAGGAGGAGACACTGCGAGACTTCGCCGAGGTGCTTCTGAAGTATACCTCTTCCATTCCGGTTGTCGAGCGGCTATCCGCACAGAGGAGTCTGCTAAATGAAGATGTCATTCGGCGGTGTCCCGTTGACAGGTACGAGCTCCTGGAGACGGTCATTGCCGATTTGCTGAAGACGCCGGTTGGGGAGGGGACCACCGAGGAGCCAGCTCGCGACGACCCCGAGGTTGAACCAGAGGTCGGCCTAGAAGGAGAAAATCGTGATGGAGTCAATTGACACTTTTCACGATTTTTGGCTTCTTTACCCCTCTGTTTTTTTTTTTTTGTTTTAGCCTTGTACTTCGTCACCATTAGGGTGGCGTTTCATTTGCCGTGTTCGGCTATAAATAAAAAAGGCTTTCTGTTAAACCTTGCTTGTATTTATTCTGTAGCCTGCCCCTGAGTTTTACGATGCTTCCCACCTTGTTAGAGAAATATCCGAGCTTCGCCGAGCTGTAGAAGTAGCCGAGCTCGATGCTTCGGGCTGGAAGAAGCGAGCTGATAACATCGAGATCGAGGCTGAGGTGAAACTTCGGGCCGCTCAGGAAAAACTTGATGAGATGCATGCCAGATATATGGAGCTTGAAGACCAGTACCAACGAGCTCGGGACGACATCAAGACTTGCAAAGAGATCGTCGAGGAGCATATGGAGTACGAGACCATAATTCACCGAGCTGGGGGATCCACGATTTCCGAGACTTACGATAAGGTCAAGGAGCTCCAGGCCCGATGCCGAAGCTACAGGGAGCAATATGAGAATGAATCCTGGCAGGTTAGAGGTGAGTTTGAAGAGCTCATTCGTGTGGCGAGCATTTATGAGACAGTCCTTGATCGCTTTCCGAAGTTGAAGCGGCGTCTGTCTTTAGAGGCTGGGTCTGCGACTTCAATTTCCTCCGATCTGGATCCGAGGTTGCTCGACCGTACTTCTAGAGAATTTTTGGAAGGTGAATCTTCGAGGTCTGCTGACCCGGACCTGAAGATTGTGACACGTCATTCTCAAGAAATTTATAGTCAAGAGCGGCGATCGGCGTCTGGACGGGGTCGGGCGAGCCAGAATGTCCGAGGTAGAGGCCGAAGTTTGGCTTCTGGACGAGGTCGGGGCAGGTTTAGTATAGACGATGTTTTGAACTTTAATTCCAGCAGGGATTTTGCTAGAGATTGGCTTAGCTTTAGTAAGCCAAAGCCTCCGGGTTCCTCGTCTTCTTAATGTAACAATTATACATTTATTTCTATAAAATATAAATTTTTGCATTCGTGTTTAAGCTTTCTATCCTTGTCTTTAACCGAGGCAGGTTCCCTTGTTTTCAACGAAGGCAGCTTTCTCATAGGCACTTCGTCTTGTGACGGAGAGTGGGCTTTCGGTCGACCACTTCGTCCAGAGATGAAGTTTTGGCTTTCAGTTGGCCACTTCGTCCGAAGACGAAGTTTAGGCTTTTTAGGTAGCCACTTCGTCTAACGACGAAGTTTAGGCTTTCAGTTAATCACTTCGTCCGAAGGCGAAGTTTAGGCCTTTTAGGTAGCCACTTCGTCTAATGACGAAATTTAGGCTTTTTAGGTAGCCACTTCGTCTAATGACGAAGTTTAAGCTTTCAGTTGGCCACTTCGTCCGAAGATGAAGTTAAGGCTTTCAGTTAGCCACTTCGTCCAAAGATGAAGTTTAGGCCTTCAGTTAGCCACTTCGTCCAAAGACGAAGTTTAGGCCTTTTAGGTAGCCACTTCGTCTAATGATGAAGTTTAGGCTTTTTAGGTAGCCACTTCGTCTAATGACGAAGTTTAGGCTTTTTAGGTAGCCACTTCCTTTTGGTTCCTTATTTGTCGAATTTATCGATAGGGGTGGTCCCCTTACGCGCGTTTAGGTGTTACTCCGAGGCGGAGTTTATTTGCGTATCCTCGTCAGGATTTTAAAATCGAGATACTTAGTATAAACGAGAGAGAGATAGGTGCAAAATGCATGCAAATTATTTAAACAAAAAAATTTTACGAAGTCAAAATAAGACAAAATTTTTACGAAGTCAAAATAAGACAAAATTTACCAAGACAACTCGATTTCTACGACCTAAATGAACTTGGACATCACCCTCTGTTTATACAAAGTACCTCTTCAAGTGGGTAATGTGCCATGTACGGGGTATGGGCTCACCAGATAGGTGGGCGAGCTTGTACGACCCTTTTCCGAGGACTTCTTGAACTCGGTACGGTCCTTCCCAGGTGGCTTCTAATTTGCCGAGCTTCTCCGCCCTGCTGACCTCGTTATTCCGAAGTACGAAGTCGCCTACTTGGAGCTGCTGATGTTTCACCCGGCTGTTATAATACTGAGCTACTTGTTGTTTGTATCGAGCTTCTTGTATGTAGGCTTGTTCTCGTTTTTCTTCTAGCAAATCCAAGTTAGTTCGAAGTCCGTCATCGTTGTCTTGGGCCGCGAAGTTAAGTGTTCGGGGGCTCGGCAAACCGATCTCTACCGGGATCACCGCTTCGGTTCCATACACCAAGCTGTATGGTGTTTCACCGTGTGATGTCCGCGGGGTGGTTCGGTACGACCATAAGACTTGGGGTAAGTTCGCTGCCCAGTCTCCTTTGGCCTTATCCAGCCGGGTTTTTAACCCCTTGACTATCGTTCGGTTTGTAACCTCGGTTTGGCCATTTGCTTGAGGATGGGCTACCGAGGTGAACTTTTGTTGGATGTGGAGTTCGTCACACCATTCTCTGAATGTCCTGTCTGTGAACTGGGTTCCGTTATCTGAGACGAGGACGTGAGGTATGCTGAAGCGACAAACTATGTTCTTCCAAATGAAGTTTAGGGCATTTTTACTTGTGATTCGTGCCAATGGTTCGGCTTCGACCCACTTCGTAAAGTAGTCGATTGCTACAATGAGGAACTGTAGTTGGCCGGGAGCTTTTTCGAATGGGCCGACGATGTCAATTCCCCACTGCATGAACGGCCAAGGGCTTTGCATGCTGGCCAGTTCGGTCTGTGGCAATCTCGGAACCGTCGCATGGATTTGGCACTTCGGGCATTGTTTGACGAGGTCAGTAGCGTCTTGGAACATAGTGGGCCAGTAGTACCCCCACCTCATGACCTTTTTGGACAGGGCGCGGGCTCCGATGTGACTGCCACAGGAACCTTCATGGACTTCGCGCAGTGCGTAGTTCGCTTGGTTGAGCCCCACACATCTTAGGAGAGGTTGGAGGTAGGATTTTCTATACAGTACTCCCTGCTCCAGGACGTACTTCGTGGACTTGGCCAGGAGCTTCCTAGCCTCGGCCTTATCAGTTGGGAGTTCGCCATTTAACAAGTAATTACGAAGTGGAGTCATCCAGTTCGGTCCATCTTCGTTTACTACATTGACTTCGGCGTCATCAATGCTTCGGAGTTGTACTTCTTCCACCGGAGGGATAGTTGATGATGATGCGAGTTTGCTTAGTGCGTCAGCTCGCTCATTATCTCCTCTTGGAATTCGTACCAACTCAAAATACGAGAAGCTTTGTTGTAGGATTTTGGCCTTATGGAGGTATTTCTTCATTCGTTCTCCTTTGGCTTCGTATTTGCCTAGTATATGGTTCACTATGACTTGGGAATCGCTGTGAATTTGAATGGCCCTTACTTGGAGAGCTTGGGCTAGACGAAGTCCAGCGATTAGAGCTTCGTACTCCACTTCGTTATTTGTGGTCGGGAAATTGAACCGGAGTGCGTGGGTGATCTCCTTTCCTTCAGGGCTGATGAGTAAGACTCCGGCTCCGCTTCCTTTGTGACCTGATGCCCCATCGACGTAGACCTTCCAACAGTCTTGTGGTGGTGACTTCGGCGCCTCAGCCTTTAATTTATCCTAAGTGGGTTCAACGGATTGTTGTGCGTCCGTGAACTTGGCTTCCACTAAGAAATCAACCAAAGATTGCCCTTTAATGGCTTGGCGAGGTACAAAGGAAATCGTGTGCTCGCCGAGTTCTACAACCCATTTAGCGATTCGCCCGGACGCTTCTGGTTTTGTAAGCACTTGCCGAAGTGGGAGGTCGGTCAGCACTTGTATCGGATGTGCGTGGAAGTACGGTCGGAGTCTCCTTGCCGCATTCACCAATGCAAGTGCGACCTTTTCCAGAGGTTGATACCTCGTCTCCGGTCCTTTTAGGGCTCGGCTTATGAAATAGACGGGTAGCTGATGACGTTTTTCTTCTCGTACCAGGACTGCACTGATTGCCTCGTCCGAAGCGGCGAGGTATAGGGAGAGGTCCTCGCCCTCTTTTGGTACAGATAATGTGGGGAGATTTGCGAGGTACGTCTTTAAGCCATCAAAAGCTCCCCTGTGCTCGTCGTTCCATTCAAAGTTCGGCGCCTTCTTTAGTATTTTGAAGAATGGGAGTTGTTTTTCGGCGGCCTTGGATAGGAAACGACTTAGGGCGGCTAGGCAGCCCGTCAGTCTGTGCACGTCATGAATTGACTTCGGCGCTCACATTTCTTGGATAGCTCGGACTTTTGATGGGTTAGCTTTTAACCCTTCGCGTGAAACCCAACACCCTAGAAATTTTCCAGACCGGACCATGAAAGTACATTTTTCTGGGTTTAATTTTAGGTTCACTTTACGAAGTAGGCTAAAAACAACTTTAAGGTCGTTTACACAAGTGGCGATTTCCTTGCTTTTTATGACTATATCGTCTACATACACTTCGACAATACTACCGATGTGGTCTTCAAAAATCTTGTCGACCATCCTTTGGTATGTAGCTCCAGTATTTTTCACCCCGAAGGGCATCTTTTTGTATGCGTGGACGCCGAAGTCTGTGACGAAAGCGGTCTTCGGAGCGTCTTCTTCATTCATGAGGACTTGGTGGTACCCCTTGTACAGGTCTAAGAAGCTGAACGCCTTGTGGCCAACAAGAGCTTCGACCTTCTTATCAATGTTGGGGAGGGGGGTAGCAGTCTTTCGGGCAGTGTTTATTGAGGTCAGTGTAATCAATACACATCCGCCACCCACCTCCTTGCTTCTTCACCATCACGGGGTTGGCCAACCAGGTCGGATATTTTACTTCGAATAAAATATCGGCCTTCTGCAGTTGGCGAACCTCGTCATGGATCACTTGATTCCTTTCAGCTGCGAAGGCTCGCTGCTTCTGCCGAACTGGTTTCACCTCAGGATCGATGTTGAGGTGATGAGTGATGACGCTTGGAGCCACCCCGGTCATGTCTAGCGGCGACCAAGCGAAGACATCTCTATACTCCCGAAGTAGCCAGATAAGTTGACTTCGGAGCTCGTTTTTGCCAACGAACCCTACTTTGACGACCTTGGCAGGGTCATCTTCATATAATGCGACGTCTTCTACCGGCTCGACGGATGGATGCGACGTCGGCTCTACCTCTTCGAGTTTCTGTAGTTGCTATGCTTGGGGGTGTTGATTCCTAACACCTCGGAGTGCGACCTGCATGCATTCCTTAGCCTGTTGCTGGATTCCCCGAAGCGTGATCACTCCGTTTCTAGACGGAATTTTAATCGTCAGGTGGTAGGCTGAGCAGATCGCCTTCGTTGCTATTAGCCAATCCCTTCCTAAGATGATGTTATAGGGGGAGCTGGCTTTTACGACGAAGAAGTGGATTATCTTCGTAGTGGACAACGGGCTCTTTCCAACTGTCACGGGCAGTGAAATGATGCCTTCCGTCATCGTCTCTTGTTGCGTGAAGTTCTTTAGCGGCATGGGTGCTGGCCTTAGACGTGCTTCTTCAATATCGAGCTTATCGAAACAGTCTTTAAAGAGAACACTCACAGAGGCCCCACTATCAATAAATATGCGGTGGACCAATTTGTTGGCCACTACGGCCTCGATTATAGTGGCATCTTGATGAGGTACCGCATGGGGAACTGGGTCGTTGCTAGAAAAGGTGATGACCTCGTCCCTTTTGAACTTTTTTTGGGTGGGTTCTTCCCGCTGTTGACTTCGGGCCTCGGCTTTCAACGATGACCTCATCGTACCTTCGGGCAGTCCGGTGATGGCCGTGATGACTGCATCATATTGAGGCTGATCTTCATCCTCATCCTCGTTGTCGTGTTTTGGCCTTTTGTCGTTTTGGGGGGTACAGTTGTTGCCTCCCCTGTTTTTCTTTCTCTTGCCCTTCCCTTGAGGTCGGGCCTCTTTCTGGTTGCGACTTTGGTACAGTTTAAGGGTACCGTCGCGTACCATGTGTTCTATGTCTGAGGCGAGGTCGCTGCAGTCCTCGGTTTCATGACCGTAGTCATTATGGAGCTTGCAGTATTTCTCCTTGGATCGGCGTTTCGACCCACCTCGGGATAAGGGCGGTGGCTTCTCGAACAAGTTTGAGTGAAGCTCGTATATTTCAGCCCTGGACTTTGTCAGTGGTGTATACTGACTTCGGTCTTGGTGGGGCCGAGGTCCTAAGCGGGACTCGAGAGGTCCTCGCTGTAACCTTTCGAGGGCACTTCGGCGACCTTGCCCAAGGTCGGTGCGCTCCTCTTTTCTCCTCTTATCGTTGTTTTCGGGCCGGTCTGCTGCCCGCTTTTTCCGATCGGCCTCATCCGCCTCCGCGAATGCATCGGCAATCCTCCATAGCTGCCTGGAGGTCGTTGGGCGTGCCTTTACAAGCTCTCTAAAGAGAGTCCCGGACTGAATGTCATTTTGGAATGCCGAGATGAGCACGTCGTCGGAGAGACGATCGACTTTAAGGCTTTCGTTATAAAAACGGGCCAGAAAATCACTGATCGTTTCTCCCCGCCCCTGCCTTAAGGTTAGGAGCTGGGCTGGGCTGATTTTTGCCTCGGCTTTTTGAAAAAAGCGGCGTTCGAAAGCGTCAAGTAGGTCGGCATACGACTCTATGCTGCAATTAGGGAGGCTATCAAACCAGCTCCTAGCGTTGTCCACTAGCAGCTCGGGGAAGACTTTACACATGTAAATATCTTCGGCCAATCCCTGGTTCATCATGTTGTATTGGAACCGGGATAGGAAGTTGTTGGGGTCTTGTGACCCGTTGTAAGGCGGGATAGGAGGCACTCTATACGTCGACGGGAGGGGAGTATAGAGTATCTTATTAGTGAAGGGAGTCGAGATTCGACCGTACACGGTGAATCTTCCCTGGTAGGCATTTCCTTCATCACGCCGAGGTGGAATGGCGTTCTGACGAGGTGACGTTGATCCGCGCCGAGGTGAAGCGCGGTTGTTCCCACGGCGATTGTCCTGTCGCCTTCGGGGAAGTTCGGCCTCCCTGTCTCCAACGATCTGGAGACTTGGGGATCGCCTTTGTGACGGTTCGACTTCGTCTTCTCTGTTTTGACTTTGTTGTCGATGTTGATCGACGAACTTACGAAAATCCTGCTCGTGGAGGTCCAGGTACGCCTTCAGTGCGTCTCCAAGCTCGGGTTGGAGTTCGGCGTTGCCGCGTCGGCTGCCACCTTGGTTGGGCCCATCGCTACTAGCTGAATCTCCAGACGGAACATCTTCCAGGTGGCCTTCAGGAGTTCGGCGAATGGGTTGTTGGTCATGTCGGATTTGGGAAGCAGTTTTCTGAGCTTGACTAACGTCACCCTCTTCCTCATTGACTGGAGTGTAAGGCGGATTGGTGAAGGGGTCAGCTTGCTTCTGTTTTGCTTTGGCGGCGGCGGCGGCAGTGGTGGCGGATCGGGTTGGTCTCACCATCGTATCTTTACTCAAAATGCGCTGATCGGTTTCACAAAATTTCAGTTTCCCACAGACGGCGCCAGTGATCGATCGTGGATTTTGAAGTGTTTTTGTGATGGTGAGATTTATAGAAAGTTAAGAACACAAGAATTTACGTGGTTCGATCTATGGGTAGATCTACGTCCACGGAGGGAAAAGAGAATGTTTATATTGAAGTCTCTCTTGCTAGTAAAAATACAGTGGTCTCCCCTTATCTTACAAAATAGCTCTCTTTATAGATAATTGAGGTCACGGGTGAATCATGGATGCTGCTCTCGCATGTCCGTTCGTACCCTGATCATCGCGGGTGGTTGAGAAATCGTGAGGCAGTTGGCTGATTTTGTTGACTCGTTATTGGGCTTCAATCTGAGTGGGTCGAGCTGATCTTGGGCCTCTGGGCCACATCCTATCAGGTAAGTAACTTGAGTAATTTTCATGATAAACTATGCAGGAAAGAAAATAAAAATCGGTGCTTGCGTGAATGTAATAAATGAAGTAAACGGAAGGCAAGTAAAAAATGGGATGTGGAATTATAATAAGCGCAGCAATTATTATGGATCACGTGAGAGTGGAAGCTTAACCAGTGCAACCAATGAAGAAGTGGAATAAATGAGTAATTAGTAGAAATGTTAGTATATTAACAATTGGTCCTTCCCTGCAAATCTATACTATTCTATCCGACGCAGATCCCGCAATTTTTCTTGTGTTTGAAGCTTTCTTTCATTATTTTAATTTTTTCCAATTTATGATAAGCACCGTAATTATTGCATCAAATTCTGCAATACTCGGTTGAGGTTTCTTCATTCCCTTTTTTTTTTTTCGAAGAATCTTTTTTCCATTTCCTAATGCAGAAAATTAAAACAAATAATTTAAATAAAAATTATACGATTATTATGAAAAATTAATATTGATTGACCGGGAATTTGTTATGAAAAATAGTTTAAAAAAAAGATTTATGAATTTTATTTCATCACACAACAACTGATATATGAATCTTTTATTCGTCTTCAAATTCTGTAGATTTGGATCATTAGGTTATGGTGTGGGATATTAAGAAAAATATAAAGATTGAAATATGAAGCCCAATGCAAGAAATAAATTAATGAACCCAGGATATAACTGGGCCTATTGTTGGTAGTCCGCTGATTTAACTGGACCTATGTATTTTGATGGATATATGGTCATGCTGAATCAGATCCATTTAAGTTTTAAGTTTTAACTATATAATCTTCTTTTATTATCTCTTTTTTTTTTAATTTATATATAAATAATTTTGAACAAGCAATTTAAATCAGTGTGTGAATCGCTATAATTTCTAAACATATAATACTCGTAGAATCGATCGACTGTAATGAAATTAACATTTTTACACTAGGTCCAATTTTGAACCCAAGATAGGAATATTATAACTATTTGAGCGTGTATCTAAGTTGGATAATATGCCCATGAGCCATACATGTATTTCGTAAATTAAACTGAAGCCCAGTTTATTAATATAAGTCAAAATTTCTTATGCAACGCAAAAACACGGCCTAGTAATCAACGATTCCGATCATCTATATTGCAATTGCAATTCCATATTGCATTTTCTATTACAATGACAGATGATTACCATGAATTATAAATATTTCTTAAACCAGCGATAATTATAGGTTTCCAATAAACAAATATTGTTGGTTTCGAAAATATTTATGACACGGGATGACCATTTGTTATTGCAACAGGAGATACAACATGAAATTACAACAGAAGATCCAATTCGACTAGCTATATTATTGAACGTAAGCAATGAAGCAAAGCACGGAACAACAAGAACGGAAGGGAAACAACATCCAAAGGGAAAACAGTAGTTAAACCAAATGCTAATTAGTAGTAAAACCTAATTAAGGGGTTATTAAGGTAAACATTGAGTAGGATGACCAAAAAACGGAAGGGTGTTAGCATAGTACTTAAAAGGGGAGGAGGCGTTGACCGCCGCGGCGGCGGTCAACGCAAACCCGGACATCCAGCGGGCAGCATCCGGATCCGGGTACGGGTTCCCGGGGGAGCTGCAGTTGGAGACGGGGGAGGAGACGAGGAAGAGCCGGCACTTGTGGGCCCCCCACGACGACACCCTCGTCGGCCTCATCGAGAACCCTCCCTTCTCGTCCGTCGTCGTCTTCTCCTCCCACGTGCCCTTGTTCGTGTTGTTGCACTGCACCTTTACCACCGCACCTGGGATAGGAGTTTGGGTGAGGACGAGTTGGAAGGTGTTGTTGAGGTACACATAGTTGCAGTCGTAGCAGTAGACGACGCCTTCGATCGCCACCTTCTTTCTGGGAGGGGGAGGACCGCCGCCATTGATGACGGCGGCGCAGCTGCAGAGTAACACCAGACAAAGGAAAATATCACAACTAATTACAGAAGCCATTATCTATTTTAATTTCTTTGGGGGGAACTAAAGGTATTCATCGTCTCATTAGCGCCATGCATTTTATTTTTTAATTATTAAATAAACCGAATTTCGCTATGAATTAAGAAATCTGAGTTGCTTGGATCGTAATCCTAATTAATCGCTAGCTCTCAATCCCATGTATCCAGATCAAGGATTATTTTTTATTTTTAATATTTATGTACACACATTCACCAAGATCAGCTGTACAATCGCTGTGAACAAGTTACGTACTTCCGTGGGGTTCCATTTGCTGCAAATTAAACAAGTAACGTTCTCCACACTTTAATGCTGCCATAGATTATATATATATATATATATATATAGCCACTAGTATATATCGTCAATAAGTAGTACGTACACCACTAGGACTTATATAGTGGGATTTGATCGCAACTTTGATAAACTAGAATAAATTTTTTGGAATTTGTAAAAATATTTGGAACTTGGTAACTTGATAAAATTTCATGTATCTGAAATTCGGCACCCAAAAGCTAATTAACTAATCTTATGAGGATTGGATAAACTGAAAGTAAGTATAATATTTAGAATAGATAATATACTCTTTCCACCCTAAAAAACACTGCCCGATTATTGACTTGTAATGTTTATTTCATTAGTGGTAAATTTGGTAATATGTATTATTCCCTCCGTTCTCCATTTTTGGCCTAAAATGTCGGGTACGGAGTTTATTGTGTTTTGACGATATGTTAATAAATTAAAGTGTTAAAGTGAAATAATTGTGGGTCCATCTAATATGTACAGTATTAAAGTGTTCAAGTGTTAAATTATAGTATGTGTGGCTTAGGTCCCAAAATAGAAAGTGTCAAAAAATGGAGTATGTTCCGATACAATTAGTATCAAGAAATGAAGGACGGTAGGAGTATATTATAAAATGATGTTATTGTAATTGGTCTATATCCGAAAATGAAAAGTGTATAATTTTAAGAGACAATCCAAAATAGAATTATGGCTATGAATTTGAGCGAAGGAGAGAGATGTAGTACTCCCTCTGTCCCAGCCGATATGGCCATATTTCCACATTGGGGTGTCCCATTTGATATGACAAGTTTCTTTATTTGATTAGACATAACCCATGCGAGGAGAGATAATTGAGTTTACAATAATAATTTTAGTACTTTTTAGTCCTTAAATTGATGGGCCTACTAACTTTTGAATTGTTTATATTTTTTTTCTTAATCTGTGTGCCCAAAAGAAATAACTCATATCAACTGGGACGGAGGGAGTATAAGTATTTGTGTTTGAAAATATATCCATCCCCATATATATGTGTAGAGAGAAATGACACGCAATATAAAACAAAATTGGTGTAAAGTGAGAAAAGTAAGATAAAATAGGGAGAAAGTGAGAAAAGTAGGCCTATTAGTCTTTGCAACACCATCTACAAGATAGTCTCGAAGGTTGTCGCTAACAGAATTCGGAGAGTACTTAATTCAGTTATTGACGAGTCACAAAGTGCATATGTGCCGGGAAGATTGATTACCGACAACATTATTATAGGCTATGAATGCATGCACAAGATTCGTAGCTATCGAAAAGGTAAAGGAGCATTTTCAACCCTCAAGTTGGATACGAGTAAGGCATATGACCGGATTGAGTGGCCTTATCTTTGGGCGGTTTTAACAGCTATGCGATTCCTTCATAAATTACTGAGATCTTTATGAAGTGTGTTGAATCTGTTTCTTATTCTTTCAAAATCAATGGTAAGGTGTTTGGAAGTTTATCTCCTTATCGTGGTCTCAGACAAGGAGATCCATTATCGCAACTACTCCTTGTCTTGTGCGCTCAACGGCTTTCCTCGACTCTAAATAAATTAGCCGGCAAGGTTTATGTGGTTTATCCCTCTCAAGGGGAGGCTGCACTGTCTCCCACCTTTTCTTTGCAGATGACAATCTTTTCTTCCTGAAGGCGTCAAGGGAGGGTTGTAATCAAGTTTTTAAGGGCTTGATGAGTTACGCAAGAGCTTCAGGGCAGCAAATTAACATGGAAAAATCTGCTATCACATTCAGCCCCAATATCCAATAGGCCGAGCAACAAGCTATCTTGCATATTTTCGGAGTGAAAGAAGCGCACGGTCACAGCCTTTATCTTGGACTTCCTACTTTCTCCATGAAAAATAAAATACTGCAATTTGAATATCTCTCAGCTCGGGTTTCCGAGAAAATGAATTCATGGAATAGTCGTTTCTTTTCATTGGGGGGCAAAGAGGTTCTTATCAAATCTGTTATTCAGGCTATCCCTACCTATGCTATGTCGTGCTTCCGTATTCCTATGTCAATATGTCGTGATATGGAGCAACTGTGTGCTAAATTTTGGTGGAGAGATAATGAACACAAAAAGGGCATTCACTAGCGCTCGTGGTACGAGCTTTGCAAACCGAAATGCTTTGGAGAGATGGGTTTCCATATTTTCAGCATCTTTGATAAGGCATTGCTGGCGAAACAAGTGTGGAGATTAATCAAAAATCCAGATTCTCTAGTTGCTCGCATCTTGAAAGCTCGGTATTTTGCTAGTACAAATATAATGGAGGCAAAAGTTCCTTCCTATGCCTCCTTCATTTGGAGATCTCTCTGCTGGAGTAGATATTTATTGGGAAAAGGTATTAGATGGAAAATTGGTGACAGTACATCTATTAAGGTTTTTAAGGATGCTTGGGTGCCGGGCTTCAGTTATGGCAGATTAATCTCTAAACCAACAATTGACTCGGATTTGACCATTAGTTCACTTATCACAGATGCCAAAGAGTTGGATCTCGATCTGCCCAACTCACGCCTCTTACCTTGTGAGATTTCTTTGATTATTGAACTCGACCAGTCGAGTAGTGGAGGTCCTGATACGAGGTATTGGTCCTTTGAAGAGAACGAAAATTACACGGTTAAATCTAGATATCGAGTGTATTCAGGCTTCTTCGAGGCCCCTTCTTCCAAATCAGCATCTTCTGACTGCAACCTGTGGAAAAAACTCTGGAAACTCAATATTCCTCCAAAAGTCAGGATTTTTGGATGGAAAATTTTCCATGGATTCATCTCGGTGGAGTGTAATTGAAGTCATACCATGTCCCCACCAATGGAGTGTGCTGGAGTTGTAAAAAAGATTGGGGTTCTATCAAACACACTCTCATTTTCTGCGATATCGTCAAGCCCCTCTGGAAGCAGACCCACTTCTGGCCCAAGTTGTCTTATCTTTGACGTTTGCCTTTTCAGGACATCCTGCTTGTTTTGCTTTATGAACTACCCACACATGATTTTGAGCTATGGATTGTGTTGCTTTGGTTTATTTGGGGTGGTTTATGCCGGCTTAAGCACGATAATGTTGTTTTTAGATCGGAAGATATCTTTTATAGTGCTTGTGATTTCGTTGAGCATTTTTTCCATGCTAAAGAAGCTATTTGCACCATTTTTCCCCAGAATAGGAGGCCTGGATGTCATTGCTGAACTTACCCACCTCGGGGCTTTTACAAACATGATGTAGATGCTCTCTTCAATCCTAAGCTGAGGAGGTTTGGTATTGGCTGAGTTGTTAGGGATTGCTCTGGAAGGATTTGTCTTGCTTTGGCTAGCCTCATCCCTCGTATGAGCTCGGTTTTAGGTGCAGAACTCATGGCCCTAGCACTTGGAGTTAAGGAGTGTTTCAAGCAGAATCTCGGTCCTGTTCTTGCCTTTAGCGACTCTCACCTTCTAGTTCAAGCCATTGCCGACAGGGATGTCAATTCTGCTCTCCCCAGAGATGTCTTACGGGAGATTTTTGAACGACTAGATCAAGGTTTTCTAGCCTCGGTCTCTCATGTTCGTAGGAGCGCTAATCAGGTAGCTCATAGTTTAGCCACTTTTTCCGGAACAATTTCTATTCCGTCGTGCTGGACTGATTCTTTTCCTAATTGGCTAGCTGATCTTGCTGTAATTGATCTCTGATTTTTGAGTTAATGAAAGATTTCTTCCCTTTAAAAAAAAAAAAGGTAGAAAGTGGGAAAAGTAAGAACAAAATGACGGTAAATAAGTAATTTTGATAAGAGAATCTTTCTATTTATGATATGTACATATATATAGGGGATGTCCCAAATAGGTAATAAACACACATATATGAGGGCGAAATGAGTAGTACTGGCGAATATACATCACACTTAGTCTAGGCTCAACAAGCAAAATTCATGTAAGCCCAATAAACCAATTGACAAGCCCAGTTAGCTTTAAATTCAAAATAAATTAAATAATTGTTAATGTAAATGTAAAATAAAGAAATAAATAAAAGAAAATGGCGAAGAAAGACTTCTCAAACGCAGCTTTTTCTTTCTCCACTCTACTTCCATTCTAGTTTTCCATCTTCACTCTCAATACAGATTCGCGCGCTTCATAATTTTTGAAAAAAAAATCGAATCTGTAATTACCGAAGCACAATTTCGCACATAACCTTCGAACTTCAGTACCAACAAAGAAATTCAATTCTGGAAAAGTTGCTGATCGGCGGCAGAAACTGCGCACATGCTGTAGCGCAGAAGATCTAAGGTAATTATTAATTTATTATGTTTATAACTTCCAATCAATTGACAATGAGCACACTTTTCTTGTTCACAGTTGATGGGTGAACACCATAAGCATGTGCTGGTCGAACCTTCAATTCAGCTGTTGCGCGCACCAACCGAACCCTTAAAGTAGCTGTCTGCACTTGAAGGATATTTAGATTGCAAGTTTCCATTCTATTTTAGTTTTTTTCCCCTGATAAAAAATTAATGAACTACTCTGTTTCTTGATTGAAAATGTCAACTGTAAATAGGTATTCTGCTAGGTGTAAATAAGTAAGCATGAATTCTAATGCACTAAGGAACATTTAAGTGCAAACAAATTAAAAATAGTAATGAAAATAGAATGCAAACAAAAATTTGGCAGTAAGTTGTATGAATTCAAGTAGCTGCAGCTACCAAGGCGAGTATCATGAAAAAAATAAAAGTTACTGCCAGAATTTTTACTTGGCTTTCTTTTTGTTGGTGATATAGTTGCAATGGTTGTTTCTCTTACATGCAGTCCTGGGGTGGACAAGCCAATAGGTTGCTTCCATGCAGCAATTCAGGTAGTATTCCGAAGATAAATTATGTATTTTTAACCATTTAAGTTGTGTGTTAAGCGTTACCATGAATTTGAAATCGAGATTTATGCTTATTGGATGATATAGTAAAGGAAAAAAGTGGAGTCCACTGTAAGTATAGTGGCTCATGCTGTCATGCATTTGTTGGCCATCTCTAATTGGCTTTATTAGATTTTCTGGCTCAGCCTTTGATCAGTATTGAATATTATGTGTGCATGATGCAGGAGTTAATTGTTATTGACGATCTCTTGTCAGCTCTGGTTGGGATTGATGGACGTTATATTTCTATCCATAGAGTACAAGGGAAGGATGTTACTATATCCTTCCAAGTTGATGCATCTATGGATTTGGCACTTCAGGCAAGAAATCTCATGCATTTCTTCTTCTATTCTGATGGAATGAATATATTTCACCTTTTGGCTTCTGCATTCAGACTTGTTCTCATGTCTTGCTCTTGGGACTTCTTTATCCTGATGTTTGTAGGAATCTGCAAAACGGATATTTCCTTTATGCGAGAGCTACTTACTTATCAACCAGTTTGTTGAGTCAAGATCCCAGTTCAAGAGTGGTCTAGTCAATCATGCTTTTGCAGCAGCACTTAGGACATTGCTTCTTGTAGGTTTCTCTTCCTCTCTCCTTCTCTTGCTCAAATAATCTATCGCTTTTCTTACACCAGTCTACTTGATTTTAATTAGTGTGATACTCAGTTAAATTCTTGGATGGTTTACAAAAGAAAATGATGGTTAGTTTATTGATATTGGTTTCTATCATAGTTTTACATGTCTTATTCTGTGGTATATATGGCAGTACTGTTTTTTCTTCTGCCATAGTTGATTACATTGCCTCGGTCACAGTTCCTGCAAAGGTTCTATCTAATCTAAATGCCATAGCCATGTAGTTGGAGAAGAGTTCATACCTTATGTTATATCTGAATTCCAACCTATGCTCGGAAAATGTGGCATTGCTTAATATTCTTAAATTGTGAAACCTAGGTAGTTTGATCCGCTCTCTTCTTGTGCTCAACTAGTATGAAATGTGTGTACCACACCCCATGTATTCCCTTATGGCTTATTACAGAAAGCTAGTATCTTCTAAATAAATTTGTGAATTAGGATTACCAAGCCATGGTGGCGCAGCTTGAACATCAGTTTCGTTTGGGAAAACTTTCAGTTCAAGGGCTATGGTTCTATTGCCAGGTTTTACTGTCTTAACCTAACATATTGCGTTTTTTTCCTAAATATCAGGGTCTTACAAACTTCTTAATAATCATTTCTTGCAGCCGATGTTGGGGTCAATGCAAGCTTTATCCATAGTGATTAAGAAGGCTGAAGCAAGCAACTTTATTGGTTCTGCTGTTCTTAACCTCTTGCAAAGCCAGGTTTGGCTACAGCTTAGTTAATGCTCCCTATGTCCCATTAGTAATGTCTCATTTTATTATTTTATACTTCACATAAATACCTCAAGTGAGACATTACTAATGGGATGAGGTAATATAGTTTAGTCTTTTGGCCAGATTGAATTAAGTAGATCTCCATGGTTTGCTGGGGCAATAATTTATGTGTAACAATCACAGGCCAAGGCCATGGCTGGTGACCATGTAGTGAGGTCTTTGCTGGAAAAGATGTCCCAAAGCGCATGCCAAGCATACCTTGGTATATTAGAGAGGTAATATTGCAGTTGATGCTTGCATGGTTAAGCAATATGGTTTCTGGATTACTCTTGGAATTTTAGAGTCATTATTGTAGCCGATGCTTGAATTGTTTGATAATGTAATTTCTTTTGTGGTCTAGTAGTGTCAGGGTGCCTACAGAGATGATTGATTGAAATTGTTCTAGTTTTTGTCGAATAGAGAGCCTGAAAGTGTATTAAACATTGAGAAATGAAGCTTCTACAGCTGATCATTGAGCCAGCATGATGTCTTAAAACTAAATGATGCTTGAAAATTTGATTATATTCATTGACAAACTTGTGTTGAAGATTCTTTACACTTGAGAGTTGAGACTTAATAGCCTTCAATTCTGTCTGTCAAAGTAGCTGATTAAACTTCTATTCTAGTGACAAAACATCCTGGATGAAAATTAGCAGTACAGTGCCATCTGGTGTACCTTTTTTTGTAAAACAAATATTTGGCAATATGTTTTAAGGGAGTTATATTTCAACTGTAGGTGGGTCTATGAAGGTGTAATTGAAGACCCGTACGGAGAATTTTTTATTGCTGAGAACAAGTCTCTTCAAAAGGTATGTCGTCATCTATATCTGGGTGCTTCGGATGTAAGCTATAGAAGCGGGTCTAAGCTTTCTTCTTTCAGGAAAGTCTCACACAAGATTATGATACAAAGTATTGGCAACAGCGCTACAGCTTGAAAGATGATATCCCTAGTTTCCTCGCCAATGCTGCTGAAACAATTTTGACCACTGGGAAATATTTAAATGTCATGAGAGAATGTGGACGCTGTATTCAGGTTTGTTTTGTGACCTTTCTCTGATTCTATTACTCCTCAACACTTCTGATTTGGTTGGCCTGAGCAGGTTCCTGTTGCAGAAAACACAAAGTTGACTATGGTTGGGTCTAACCATCGTTACCTTGAATGCATTAAAGCTGCTTATGATTTTTCTAGTGGTGAATTACTGAACCTCATAAAAGAAAAGGTATGATTCAGGAAATAGGCTTCAGCTTTCTGCGTCCTTGTGTTCATTCCCAATAGTAACTTCAATTGTGGCTTAATCACTACTCTACTTCTGGCAGTATGACTTGATGGGAAAACTGAGGTCAATCAAGCACTATCTACTTCTCGATCAGGTATGGCTAGCATATTCATTGTGCCCTTCACCAGTCAAATATGGATTCAGAAATCTTAAACTTAACGAACTTTTTTATATATTTTACTCACTTCGATTCTCTAAACCATGCATGTTTGCTCCGGCACGGTTTTTATGAAATGTTAGGTGGGTGTGATGTTAGTGGAGAGTGAGATCCACTTAAAGTGTAGAAATGGGGTCCACTTTAATAATAAAGGTGGGTCAAATGAGGTATTTTCATAATAAATGGAGATAGTGTTGTCTTGTCAAATCATAAAAAGTGATGGTGGGGTAGTGTACAAAAAATAGAAAGTGCATAATTTGGAGAATCGTCCCAAAAGGAAAGAGTGCATGGTCTGGAGAATGAGAGGGAGTATAAATTTTTCCTCAAATATATGTAGTACTTCAAGGTAATTGTTGCTGGCTATAACATTTCATTTGTCCATTCAGAATTGGATATATATTTTCTTCAGGCTTCTGCTTAATATGAGAGGCTTATTGTAACTACTGGAGAGGCTTCCATGTCTTAGTTCACTTTTCTCATAAATTAAGATGCCAGGGTGATTTTTTGGTTCACTTTATGGATATAGCTCGGGAGGAACTCATGAAAAAGCCAGATGAAATTTCAGTTGAAAAGCTGCAGGTGTGTACTTGCATCATATGCATGAAGAAATTATGTTGGTCTTAAAAGTACCAGATACATAATTGATGCACTTGGTACTGGTTATAACTAATTCATCTTCTCTTATGTAGTCTCTCCTGGACCTCGCATTGCGATCCACAGCAGCTGTGGCAGATCAGTATCATGAGGACTTAACTTGTTGTGTGGTTAGTGCTTAATACTTCGTGGTTACTGATAATATCATGGAACTTCACTGTGCAACCTGCTCAATAAAATTTACTGTGTCTCTACCAGGAGAAAACAACTCTATTGAAAAGGCTGAGTGAACTCAAAGATCTTCAGATCAGCCAGGTTACTTCTACCAATGATGGTCTTGAAGAGCCTTTAAGCGTTACAGGCTTGGAAACATTTTCTTTGAGTTTCAAGGTTTGTAACGATTATTCCTTTCCTTTTATGCATGAACCATATTATCACGTTTTATGCTGGTCAACTCGTGTAAATGAAGCTCCTCGGTGGTAACAAGCTATGTTAGTCTTGGTTATATTTGCATCAGTTCATCATATTCAGAGTCACCCTCTATTAGCAGTATTTGTCTAAGTAATAGTTAAAAGATGATTTTACTTAAAAGCACTAGAGTTCAATTTGACATCTAATTTTGTCTCTCGGGTCTCTGTATCGCATATCTTATTATGGTGGTTTCGATTAGTTCAAAAGGAATTGATGTTTTGTTTGTATGGTGGTCCCTAAAGTTTTTCATCCTGATATGATTAGTTAATCACTCAATTGTATATACAAATAGTCTAGTAGATGAGTAATGAACAAGACTAGTTCAGTGACTCCTGGTTGAGAACATGAAGATCTGGAACATTTCAATAGGTCTACCTAGTCAAAATTATGCCACTATAATTCAGGTCATGCAATCATGTTACTGATATGAGTCATGACTCTTTTCACTTTCAGGTTCGATGGCCGTTATCACTTGTGATCTCAAGAAAGGCTTTGACAAAATACCAGTTAATATTTCGATGTCTGTTTCACTACAAGTATGTGAATCGGCAACTTTGTGCTGCATGGCAATTACATCAAGTATGATGCTTGTAACTCTTTTGTCTGTTTTTCATTATATTCTCACCTTCATGATGATAACCTGAGAGTTATGACGTAGGGTCTGAGAAGACTTGATATGCAAGGAATAGCGATATCTGTGTCTTCTTTGCTGTGCCGAAATATGCTCAAGTTCATCAACAGCCTTATGCATTACCTGACTTTCGAGGCAGGTCTTCCTATTTCAGTTATTATCAACTGCTTGCGGACCTGCGGTAGCATCAATTAAGCAATTTCAAAATGATTATGCCCTGATCTTTCTTTATTAGTTCGACTCTTTATCCATAACATGTTAATTTCTTTCAGGTTCTTGAACCCAATTGGCATGTCATGCATAATAGACTTCAGACTGCAAAGAGTATTGATGAGGTTGGACAGTAGGCTGTTAATCACACTAGTTTGTTTGATATTCTGGAGAATAACTTTTTTACCACTGTAACTTCAATTTTCATCCACACTAATTCCTTGATGCAGGTTTTACAACATCATGAATTTTTCCTTGACAAGTGTTTGAGAGAATGCTTGCTTCTCTCACCTGTTCTTCTCAAGGTTTGTTGTGTAATACACGACTAATATCGCCTTTTGTGTCTTGATGCCATAAATGCTCTGATGTACTGCTTAAGCTTTCATGAATGCTATATGGAGATTTTATTATTGAACATTTTATGATGCTTCCCTCCATTGCAGAAGCTGGAGAGAATGAAATCGATATGCCTTCAGTATGCAGCAGCAGCTCAATGGTTGGTTACATATTCAATTGATGCTCCTGAGACTGACAGTCCCGAGCTATATAAATACGACGAGTTGAAATTAAGGACCCGCTCCCAGACTCAGAAAGTGACATCTGAAAACGCAACTGTTATCGAATCTATCTTGTATGTTTAGAGAATCATTTTTTTCACCATCTATGTTTTCCTGTTTAGCAGCAGTCAACTGTGTGATTGATGTTATGCTTTGACATTCCTCTTTCAGGAAGTTTGAGCGCAAGTTTTCTTCCGAGCTTCAGAGTTTAGGACCAATCTTAAGCAGCAGTTCTCGGGCAGAACCTTATGTAACTCATCTCGCGCAGTGGATTCTTGGTGTGGGAAGGGACTGAAAATCGAGAGGTGTGTGGTACATATTCTTTTGTTGCCTGATGACTCCTGCACTGTGTTGTGTTGTGTTTGTGTTGGATTCATTATTTTCCGTCCTCGTTTCGACCTTATCTTATTGTACGTCGAAGGGTTGTATTTGTATCCCAATTGTCAAGAGAATTGTTGGCAGTTAGTTGCTGTTTCATCATTCCTTAATTGTAGTGTTACGATGTGAAAGACGCACTAGACTAGTCTTTTCTTTTTATTGAAGAATTGGAAAGGAAAACCTAACCACGTAGTAATGTGTTATTCAACGCAATTAAGCAAAATTCATACAACTCAACCTTTTAGTATATAAGAGACGTAAGGTTATTAAGGCAAACAAGTAGACCAGTGAGCATAAAACGAAAGGGTCCCAACACTTTCATAGGACTGAAAAGGAGAGGCGGCGTCATTGACGGCGGCGGGGGTTAACCGGAATCCGAACATCCAGTGGGGGGCATCTGGATCCGGGTATGGGTACTCGAGGGAGCTGCAGTTGGAGACGGGGGAGGAGATGAGGAAGAGCCTGCACTTGTGGGCCCCCCATGACGACACCCTCTCCGGCTTCATCGAGAACCCTCCCTTCTCGTCGGTCTTCGTCTCCTCCTTCCACGTCCCCTTGTTTGTGTTGTTGCACTGCAGCTGCACCACCACACCTGCAACCGCACATAATCAACTAATATGAATATATATGTATATATGCATTCGAAAATTGTGACATTTTGATTTTTTAAGGAATTGGAAATTAATTAATTGAACCGGGAATAGGAGTTCGTGTGAGGACGAGTTGGGAGTTAATTATTGGGATCAGGCTTGCAGTCGGAGCAGTAGACGACGCCTTCGATCGCTACCTTCTTTCTGGGTGGAGGAGGATCGCCATTGATGACTGTGGCGCAGCTGCAGAGTAACACCAGACAAAGGAAAATATCACAACTAACATAAGCCATTTCTATTTTCTTTTGGGGGAAGGTATTTTGTTTTATAAGCGCCATGCATTTTACTTTTTTAATTATTAACCCGATTTTCCCTATGAAGAAATCTCGGTTGCTTGGATCCTAATCCTAATAATTAACCGCTAGCTCTTAATCCCAAGTTTACTATTCGGATCCTCTATTGAAATTTCATGGAGAATAGATCTATTGAATTTTTCAATTGCAGCTACGGATGATTGCTACTCGAAATCGGGTATTCTGATCCAGATTTTTATTTTTATTTTATATATTCACGTTCACCAAGATCGGGTGCATGCATAATCATCACTTTGAACGAGTAACGTTATTCCATTTAATTTGCTGTAAACAAGTAACGTTCTCCACACACCACACTTTAATACTGCCATGCATTCTATGCAAACACTAGTATCGTCGTACACGCAAAAAGCACACCACTAGGACTTATTTATAGTGGGATTTATTAATTGAAAAATTAATCAAGAGGCAGTGTAAATAAGCTATAAATAGGAAGCCGACATATATTTAGAGGCACATGCATGGACCGGGTCCAAAGTAGAGATCTTGAACCGAGAAAAAATAACGGCGGTAAAGGCAAAATATATGGCCCTCCCTTTCGATTGATGAGTACTTTTAAGTTCACAGCAGTATAATGGATATATAGTTGGATCGTTTCATGATTTAATTAATAGATAAAAAAAAATTAATACACATATAACATATTCTAACTAATTAACTCAAGAGAATTACACTACAAATCCATGCAAACTAACTAACTTTTATTTTATTATTAATGGTAGGAGTAGAAGAAGCACGAAACTAAACAAGAAAAACAGGAAACGAAATGGTGATAGATCAAGTGTACGTTCAAGTACAGGCGGACCAGTTAGGGTAAAAGAGAAGGGGCCAAGCACTGGTGTAGAACTGAAAGGGCGAGTCCACGTTGACTTTGACTGGGGTCAACGGGACGGCGACGACCCGGGGAACGCCGTCGGGCTCCGGGTACGGGTTGCCCGTGGAGCTGCAGTTGTACATGGGGGAGGAGACCAGGAAGAGCCTGCACTTGTGGGTCCCCCACGACGACACCCTCCGCGGCGTGAACACGAAGCTGCCGCTGCTATCCGTCGTCGTTTTCTCCTCCCACTCCCCCTTGTTCGTGTTGTTGCACACCAGCTTCACCCCCGCCCCTGCACCACCACAAACACGTTACGTACATGCATATGCATGCATATATAAATAATACATACATATATATATATATATATATAGGGAATGATTCACATGCAAATAAATCATAGTGTGAGAAATGCGAATTATGCTTAAAGTTATACAAAATCATGTTTACAGTTATACAGAATCATGCTTATGGCTTATTTTATGCTCATAAGCCATAAGCATGATTCTGTATAGCTTTAAGCATGATTTTGTATAGCTTTAAGCATAATTCACATTTCTCACACTAGAATTTAAATCTATATGAACCAAACTCTATATATATAGTGAAAATACCAGGGATAGGATATTGGTTGGGCACGAGTGTGGAGTTCTGAAGCATGCAATCGAGGCAATATACCACGCCTTCAACCGCAACCTTCTTTCTTGGAGGAGGAGAATCGCCATTGATGACTGTGACGCAGCTGCAGAGTAACACCAGACAAAGGAAAAGATGAGCCATTGTTAATTAAATCTTCGTTTCTCTTTCTCTTTTTCTGTGTGTGTAGTTGCTGTGGGGGAAGAGGCAGAGTATTAATAATGCAAGGTGAAAACACAGGAGTATAATTACATCATTAATTAATTAACAAATTATGTAAATAATTTCTCCATAACAAATTACTTTTCCCGCATGTTCTTTTTTTTTATTTGATAAAACCTTTTCCCGCATGTTAATAATTGTAAATCGGTTATTTGTATTATTGTATAATAGTAATAGAAATGCTTCCCTACCCATCGTGGGCACCTGTGGCAGTGCCACGTCATTAATTTTTTTATTTAGGATTGAGCTTTTTTTAGTAGGGTTTAATTTTTTTTAATAGGGTTTAGTTATTATGATATATATTCAAATTAATTTCCTTATTTATCGTATTGTCACGTCACTAATGGGCACATTAAGTATGTCCACCGTAGATATTGGAGCATTCCTCGTAATTCATATTTTTTCCTAGCTACAATATCATTGGGGGTGCTTGGTATGATGGAATGAAATGAGGTGGAATAGAATGGAGGTAGAGATGATGTAGAAATTTGTACATGACTTATACCTCCATTCCATTCCAACTCATTCTATTCCATCATACCAAGCACCACCTTATTGATTTCGTAAAGTACTGTATGTACGTGTTAATATAAGTATTAAATGATCCTCACAAGTAAATTCGGTTATCATAGATTAAAAGTTTAATTAAAAATTTGGTCAACTACTTGATCCATCAGTACTATTTGTATTTGTTAATTATATGGGTTTGTGTGCACATCATTTTATATTTTGCAGAGGTGCGGAGATTACCAATGAATGCATCTACATCTGTGAATTTGGATTTCTTCAAGTAAATAAAGAAAGAAAAGAAAAGAAAAAACTGTACTATATATAATCTTCGATATTTTACACCAAATGTCAATGGTCATTTCTTAATGTACTTGTTTAATTTAGCGTATAAATCAAACAAAGAAACAATTACGGAGGTGAATACTGGAACTCGAGATTAGAACTATCTAATAATTAATTATAAGCTTAGACTGCTTAGTAATTATTCTCAGCCACGTCATTTTGAAATCCGATCGATTCTTAGGGTCAATAATAAGATTATTGTTGGCAATTTTTCTTGAGGAAAAAATCTATAAAAATATATTACTACTACAAGATTGATTGGTTTCCCGCTGACAAAGTATATTATTACTTCCAAAAACATAGAAATTAACAAAACCAAAAAAAAAAGAAAAAAAGAGAAGAAGAACCGTTTAGTGTCAAACTAAGTCGACGCAGATCCGAGGAAGTTCGTCTTCAAACTGAACCTGGGTATAGCTTTTGCATTTATCCGGCGAAATTCTTGCCGTCGTGGTGGCTGGACGCGGCGGTGGACGGGCTGGGGCGGCGGCGGCGTTTAAGGGAGAAGGGGCTGCAGGGAGTAGGTTGTGAAGCAGCTCGGATACGAGAAGTACAAGAGAAGCCATCAATTTATTACTATTAATTAACAACTGGAAATGAAAAGAGTGCAAAGTTGTTAAATTATACTACTAACTGAGAAACGGTTTCCAATTATACGCAGAAAAATTAGGTGATCTTGAAAGATTTTTATAAGCATGCAAAAGTGGTTGCAATTAATAGTAATTAATCTTCTACTTCCATTATAAACCTATGCAGTTGACATCCAAACAACTAGCTGTGGACTTTTTAAAGTACACTAGCTAGAATGTGAATAACTTGTGGCCTAGCCTAGCCTCCAACAGAAATAGTGCTTATGGTTTTTAGTATGCTATCTTTATTTTTTTTTTATCAGGAAAGAGATTTGTATAAATAGAAAAAAACAGGATGGTACAAGGAGTGCCATAGCCGACTAGTTTAATTGTACATTCCAATTATGTGTTAATAGATTCGATGCCCAGCTAAAAACAACTTAAATAAATAATGTATGCTATCTTTATTAATTTCGTTGTAAATTGACTTAACAAAACAACTTAAACAAATAATGTATATACCGCAAAAAGCACTTGAATAATGAGAAACATTTCATCGTCCACTGCAGGTACACACACCTTAATGTGTTCACCGTTGATGTGACGTTAACTATTTCTTTCTAAATAATGTTTAATTTTTTTTATAAGATTTAGTTTTTAAAGTATATAATTATAATATATTTTTTTAAATATATTATTATCACGTCAGCCGTGAGCAGCGTTTGTCGTCATCGAACGATATGTGTTTATTGGGACACACTTGGGTCAGCCGGAGGCACCGTGCGGCGGGCTAAAACAATGACACTTTTATTTATATAGATTGATACTTTTCTGTATAAAGATTGACACTTTTAAAAATTGTCATTTTATTCGTAAAATAATTATGTTAAAGATTGACACTTTTATTCATATAGATTGACACTTTTCTGTATAAAGATTGACATTTTGGGCCCGGCCGCACGGTGCCTCCGGCTGACACAAGTTTTTGTCGTGTTTATTTGATGTTGGTGTATGATTTTGAAGGGACACACTTGGGTCAGCCGAAGGCACCGTGCGTCCGGGCTAAAACAATGACACTTTTATTCATATAGATTGACACTTTTCTGTATAAAGATTGACACTTTTAAAAATTGTCATTTTATTCGTAAAATAATTATATTAAAGATTGACACTTTTTTTCATATAGATTGACACTTTTCTGTATAAAGATTGACACTTTGGGCCCGGCCGCACGGTGCTTCCGGCTGACACAAGTTTTTGTCGATTTTGAAATAGCCCAACATAATGTGGCCCATGCCTGTATAAAGTGTACCTTTATCTATAATTGGGCTTTTATAATTGGATTTTTATTTTCAGTAATCTATGATTGGGTTTCTTAGCTCAATCTTTCTTGGGCCTTCATTATCTCTTAAAAGCCAAGTAACCCAACTACATACATGTACTAAATCATCTCAAACGGCTGTTGATGTAGGTGTCCAAATATCAGAACTCCACATAATTAATTTAACAATACATTAGAGCATGTCCAATGGAGGGGCTCTTATTCATGTGGCAGAAACAAGAGCCGGCTCCTAAATTCAATCCACCATTAGGGAGCCTAAGTTTAAGAGCTCAGGCTCTAATATAAGATCTCCGTTTTTTTAATTTTTTTGTTTGGAAGATCGCGCATATTACAGCTGCCCAACAACCAATAAAAGGGTAAGTGGTATTCACACTCCTTGGTAAGTAAGTGAGCTGCATACTTTAACTTTTCAACCAAATTTTTTATTTGTTTTCGTTTCGTTTCTCTTGAACTTTCTTTCACTTTTTTTTTTCTTTTCTTTTTTTTCATTTTTCTTTTCTCTTTCTTTTGCTTGTTCAATTCATGCATAGGGGTGGGTCGGTACGGGATATCGAAAATTTTTGTCGATACCAAAAATTTTCGGTATTCCATATCGAATACCGATATCGTACCGGTGGCTTTGGTATATCGAAAATCGGTATACTGAAAAGTCGGTATTTATCAAAATTGATATCATTGCCGATACCAAATTTTTGGTATATTGTATTGAAGTTCGGTATGCCGAAATACCGAAGAATATTGCAAAAATCAAAATTAATAAATAATACCGAATCCGGACGGTAATACAGAAATACCAAAAAATACTGAAAATCCATATTTAATTTTTTTTCATGCATATTAATCTACCTACTAATAATTACAAATATCATGTTTGTTGATATATAATTATCAACAAATGATTACTAATTACTAAATAATTACTTAAATATAAATATACAATTATCATGTTTGTTGATATATACTTTGTTAGAAATAAGGAGTTTTTTTTCTTAAGATATTTACCAAATTATGTTAAATTATTCATAACATTTTATTTTATAGTCAACGTGGAGTTGGTCTTGGTCAACGGGAAGCCGTACTTCCAAGGGGCGCTGTCGAAGTAGGGGTGGTGGTCGGTGGGGGCGATGCAGTCGGCGCGGGGGGAGGAGACGAGGAACAGCTTGCACTTGTGGGCCCCCCACGACGACACCCTCTCCGGCTGAATCAGGAATGCGCCGCCGCCGCCGGTCTTCACCTCCACCTCCCAGCTCCTGGCGGTGTTGTTGCACTGCAGCCGCACCGCCGCCCCCTCGAGGGGTGACAGCGTGGACACGTGGTGGAAGCTGTTGTTTCCCGCGCGCAGACCTTGCAGTACACCACCCCCTCCACCGCCACGTTCTTCCTCGCCGGAGGGGGGTTTTCGCCCCCGGCTCCGGCCACCGCGCACGCCGCCACGCACAGGAGGAGGAGGATGCAGGGACGAGGGGTAAAATAGACAATTGCCATTTTGTGTGTGTAAGTGTGTGATTTCTGAATCGTAGTCTGTTGTTAATTTATATACAGACTATACAGTTAAGCTTTGATAAACTTTATTAAATTTCTTAATTAATTTCCGCAGCTCGAGTATAGAATAGAACTGCGTGTTACGTTACTAAGAATTTCCAAAAATAATTAGTTTAGTAGTAGTTGATTAATTCTACTTAAATGGTGTTAAATTCGAGGACTGATCAAACTTTGTTCCTTGAATTTGAAACTTCCATACATGTGCTGTGCTGGAATTTGAAGTTGAAATGTATAATGATCAAACTAATGCAATTTAGGTATTTTCAACTTTTGTTTAATAACGAATTAAAAACTATACATAATTAGGGAACTTTTCTTTGTTAGAGCTTCAAGTAGTGGCTAATTTTTTACCTATAAGGTCAGAATAATCTATGTTATATAGTCATACTTTTTTTTTCAGTGAAGTGATATTGTGTTACTCCCTCTTGTCTCGCCTCCGTTTCGCCTGAGTATACACTATTTCATTTTCCTTCTGTCTTGCCTCCGTTTCGCCTTAGTATACTTTATTTCTTTTTCGCTCCGTCTCAACATAGTATGCACATTATATTTTTGCACACTACTCTACTCACATTAATGTGAATCCATTTTTCCACCATTCTATTTTCGCACACTACTATAATCACATTAATGTGGGGTGGGTAATGTGAGTCCATCTTTCCACTAACACTACTCATCTATCATTTAGTAAAATACGTGGCGAAAAAATAATGCATACTCATCCGAGACGGAATGAGTATTAAAAATAAAATTATACATGAGAGAGAGAAGGGGGGCATGTGCTGTTCTGCGCGAGAAAAACAGGTTGCACTTTAGAGCAAGATTTGACAAAAGTTATATTGAACAAATTAATAAATAGGAGCACTTATAACTGAAAAAGTTGGAGCACATGACATGATTAGGGTATACACGTAGTGCTATCGTGATTCTATGATACTTTACGAATTGAGGCAAATCTTTCCATTTCAGACTTACTAATCTAAATTTCAGACTCACTAATAAAAATGCCACCGCCTTTTTATTTTATGTAAGGAGTTCGAATTTCATCGCATAAAGTCTTCAAATGCAATAAAATATGATTTTGTTACAAAAGTTTGTTACAAATAATCAATATTTTTGTAGTGACTTACTAATCTAAATTAGGTAAAATTATCTATCTTAATTTGTGTTGTTAATCATTCCACGTCACCCCTTCCTCTTAATACACTTATCCATACACGTGTCGAATTAATGATTGATTCCATATTATGATAAGAAATTGTACTCTTTAATATCAGCTGTCCCAGATTTTTTCCTTTATCATTCAATATCTTTTTATGGAATTATGCCATAACATTATCATTCAATATGTTTTTTTAGTTTTCCAACAGAAGCCACATGCATATTTTTGGAATATATATATATTTCCACTACTATATATATACTCCATAATATAAAAAAAATCACAATTAGGGTTAACTAGTTTTCTCTTTTTTCCTGAAACTCAGCCACAAAAAATGATCATATTTTGTCGTTGGACCAAATAATTAATGTAACATAGAGATTGAATAAAAAAATTTAGGTCTAATGTGACTTCACTACAAGTTGAAGATAGAAACTAAAGTTTACACACTTCATTAATTTCCCACATCATAAGTAATCAATTGCATGAATAGTAGCAAAGCCATACTCAAATTTAATTGAATAAATTAAAACAAATGAGACTGCTACCTCACATCAAATTCTAGTCAATCAAAAAATAAAAATAAAAATAATACGATCATCACCTGCAGCTTATTCAACACCATAATTTTCTCTAAATCAAACCCTTTTTCAAATACTATCGTACACAAACTTCCTCAATCTTCCTGAAATCCTCGCTGCATCACAATCTCCTATCTTAACAAAAGAATTCGAACAAAAAGCATTAATCAAAAAAATAAAATAATAAAATAAAATAAAATAAATAAAAAATTTAATGAATTGAATATCTTCATACCTTTGCATGAACAGAGTGGAATACGGTAGAGTCGAGCTGAGAGAGAGTGGCGCTGACGACCTCTACGCCTTCTTCATGCAGCAGCCTTATAATTCCATTAAACATGGATTCACAGTTCAGTCCAGTTATAAGCACGAGTTCTAGGACGGAACCGGTTACTCGAACATCCACATTCGGTAAAGAATTATTGCTCCAATTATTCGCAGAAATTCCCATGAGGCAGTTTTTCTTCTGCTTCATCTTCTCCACCTTAGCTTGCAGCGTCTTTATGTAGTTCGTCGCTCCTTCGATCTGATCTGGCAACGAAGCCATTTCCTAGCACAAAATAGTATATAATATAAATAAATAAATATGACATAATAAAAAAAGAATGTATTAATTTAATTCGATTAAATTAAGAACTTAACCCTAGGGAGGAATTGATGAGGAATGAGAGACTTGAGCTTGGAGTGGAGGGTCTTCATCTCATTTCTGCGGTTTTTCTCTATGGTTTTTCTGTCTAATGCTCTTGAAGAATTAGGGTTTTGATCCATTTTCTTGATTTTTTTTTTTTGGAAGGAAAGAGGTGTGGGGATTTGGTTTTATTTTTTATTTGGTTTGGTGGAAATTAGTAATGTTGAAGATTGAGAAGATGTATAAAGGTGGATGTGGATAGGAAATAGTAACATAATAATGTTCTTGGGAGAAAAAGTGGGAGATTTGAGACCAGTAGTGGGCCTCTGCGCTTTAGTTGTGGTACCCAATGTTTGGACTGATTTTTTTTACCTTTTTTTTTTTTTTAATAAAATTTTTCTAGAGTTTTGCTAATTATTTGCCTCAGATATCTTTCAGCACTGTTCGAATTTCGGCTTTACTAATATGTCAAAATGTGTGATAATGGAGATTTAATATGATGTACTAGCTCTGCATTTAATGTAGCATCTAGGGTTTTGAAATTGTTGTGATAGTTTATCAAACAATCAAAGAAAATAAGATGAGGGTTTTGAAATTGTTGTGATAGTTTATCAAACAATCAAAGAAAATAAGATGAACGTAAAATAATGGAGACACAAATTTATATGGTTCATCAATTGGCTACATTCAAACGAGACTTCCGACAAACTCTGCGAAACGGGAGATAAATTCAAGGCGTATGAATAGAAATTGGGGATAGATGTAAATGTATTTCAATGTGTAAGTAAATTACTAGTGTAAGTGAAGTGGGCTCCAAATTCTGAGAGTGTGTGAAATATAAATAGTACTATGTCACATTCCAAATCTTGAGGAAGGCAATAATAAACAAATAAAACCGTGAAAGTCTTCATTTAAATTAAAAAAATATATGAATGTAGTGACGACCCCTCCACTCCTAAAGTAGCTTTATAAGAAAAAAGATGTTCGATGAGTTATATATGTGGATATGAATTGTTATACGCATATAATTAATTAGAGGAATGATTAATTATTCATCGTGAGCATACTTAAAGTGTTCATAAATGACATGACATAGTTAAATATATATATATATATATATATATATATATATATATATATATATATATATATATACCATAAAAATAGACTACACGAATTCTACTAAAAAACTAAACTCCAAACAAAAAAGTTATCGACATGATACTGTCACATCAACCGTGTGCATATTAAATATGCTCGTGATAGATAGGAGAGCGTTTCCAACATACTACTTCCTCCGTCCCATTTAAACTGGCCAGTTTGATTATTTTATACCACTCATTTGAATAATAAATAGGCCAGTTTAAATGGGACGGAGAGAGTATTAATTTTTCAAATTAATTTATATACATGCACAAAATATCCTTATCATTGTATGAATTGTATTGAGATTAATTAATGAATAAAGAGAATTCCGGCTCTTAGACAAGCCAGTGTGCATCACACTCTCAATAATTCAATATGCATGTTACATGTATGGTGTAAATAATTATTCTCTACCTTTAACTTTAGGTGGTTAAGTTTGCTCTTTTATCCACTTTTGAGGTTTTCTATCTCGTCGCCAAGGTATACTTTTTCCTTTTCAGAATTAAAAATTAATAGTTATATTATAATACAAATTAACTTTTATTACAAAAAAAATTGTGATTCTTAATAATAAATTCAAATAAATTAAAACAGGAACATAACCTATGAATTAGTAAAAATGGATCGCAAAATTTCACCCAGAGAAATTTTTGGTGCCTCAACTTTAGTATTAGTTTGAACCTATTCCTCATCAACGACGAGATGGAAAGCTTTGCTTAAAAGCGATCATGCATAATTTATTTATTTTTTCTTTTTCTTTTTTGAAGAGAGAGAATGCAAAAATTTGATGCTTGCTTTACCAATCCAATCAAATCAGTGGTAGGAATAGGTAGCAACGTTCAACTCTCTCATCACTACAACAAAAGCTGACTTCTGCGACGGAAAAATCCGTCTCTAAGATGACATATTCCGTCTCTAACAAGCATTAGAGATGGATTTGTGATGGATAAAAATCGACACTAGAACGCTCGTCTTTAAGTCACTTAGAGACGGAATAATTATCCGTCTCTAACTTAGCGACGGCCTTTGCGATGGAATTTCCGTCTCTAACATCGAGCTCGGTCTGTTGCAATAATTTAGAGACGGATCAACTTTGCAATGGATTAAACATGGATAGTCCGTCTCTATACACAGAGGGATTAGAGACGGAAGTCCGTTGCAGTTTAGAGACGGAATATATGTCCTTCTTTAGACCAGTGCAGTTCAAAAATGACTTAGAGATGGACTATGCGTTGCTATTCCATCATTAAATTTGAAATTGAAATTGATGGTCTTGTTCCATTCATTTTGTGATGCGACCTGCTCATAATAATAATAATTAAATTTCCAAAATCACAAAATACAATAAGAATTTCTAGATTTTAAATTCCAAATAGCCATCGAAAAATAAGTCAACATCTAAAATGTTAATACCCATCCGGAACATAATATCACATTTAAACTTCAAATATGTCAACACCTACAAATGGAGTATCAAGACTAGGGTGGTGTGGGTGTTGATCCACTCTTGGACATTAATGCATTCATTGCCTCTTGTTGAGCAAGCATTTGAGACATCATTTTCTCCATAAGTTGTTGTGGTGCAGCTTGTGCCTCTTCCAATCTCTGTCTTTCCCATCTCTCTGTCTCTATAACTTCTTGTTGTGCAGCTTGTGCCTCTTCCAATTTTTGTCTTACCCGTCTCTCCGTGTCTAGCTCAACCTGCAACTCTGTGAGTTGTTCATTAACGGCAGCTGAATTCATAGATGCCGAACCTCCATCTACGGAATCACCAAGACTGTGTACTAGATAGGCAGCAACAAATATTCTCTTCTTGTTGTTGAGGCCTCCAGAAGCATCAAGATAAACTTGTGATCTTTTAAAAGGAAGGACAACAGACGTGCCGGGAAGGGGTTGGCTTAATTCCTGAAGCTTTTGCTCCATCATCATCTATGATCAACTATATAAAGTTATTAATTTCGCACTAAAGAAAAACAGAGATCCAACAGAGGGCCACAAAGAGCAGAATGCAAACTGAAAATTATTAAAAGCATAGTTCTTAAGTAAAAGTATAAAAGATTTCAGCTCCATTATTTTTTTAAATTAATGTTGGCTTTTGCTTGAGGCATGCAAAAAGTGCTTATAAAGCGTATCTCCAGATTCACCTCCACCGTTATGCATGTAAATCCAGAAGAAAGAATGAACAAGGGGAAAGCATAAGACATTGCAACACTAGAAATATAATACTACAAGCTGAAGTTGTTAAATACAAGCTCAAGAAAAAGGTGCTATGATTAAGAAAATCATCAATAAAGTAGGAAACTACTACTTATATTAGGACTGCACATCGAAAACAAAAAATAAAAGAAAAAAAAGATGAGTATCACTGATGCCTCATAACATGAAAATGAGTGGTTTGAACCCAATCCTTACTACACTTGGAAGTTCTTTCCAAAATATAAGAAGCACACACACAATGGAAATCTCAACAAAATTCTGAAGAAAAAAGTCGGTTACAAAACTAATTTCCCAGAGGCCTTTCGAACTCATTATCAACCAACTTAATAGCAATAGATAATCAACCTCCAAAAAATCAATTTATGCAGAGAAATTACCTAAGATATATAAAGTCATAAAGTAAAATTATCCACAATTTGGCATTTGAAAAATAAATAAATAATAATAATAAATTTGGAACTTTTCCGTCTCTAACATTAGAGACGTAATATTCCATCATTAATTCTGTCTCTAGCTGTAGTCCGTAACGAATCCGTTATCAAGTCCATCGTTAATAGCGTATTAAAAGTCCATCACAAATCCATCACTATTCCGTTATTATATAGAGACGGATTTATATCCGTCTCTAACTCCGTCGCAAGCAGCAGCTTTTCTTGTAGTGTCATGTGTTTCTTGTTGAATTTTTGTATAATTTGGTTAAGATAAAGGTGTCAATAGACGAATTTTACCTGGATCAGAACCACTAAAATAGTTACTATTTTGGATCCGAAACCATCCGCCGGTTTTTACTAAATCTGAACCGGACTCGGACTATGAATGAATAAGAGACAATGGTCCGGGTCGAGAACGTTTCCCACATCCAAAATCGTATTGTTAATTCTTACTCTATATATCTTGGCTATTATTTAGACTTCCTGTATTTCGATTACTAACAATGTATAGAGGAAAAAAAAGAAAAAAGAAAAGAAAAGAATATATATATTATTTTAAAAGAAACAAGATATTGAAGGCTGCCCATGGACCCTATTACACAAAGGCCGAGGGCAAATATCTCTTGTCGTTTCCATTCACGTTAAACTCGTTGAAGAACTTAATTAGTTCTTAAAATGAATAAATTTTAAAAAAAAAAAGAAAAAAAGAAAAGAAAAACACATACACACAGACACTAGTCTACACTTAATTATTTAATGATATAGGTTCACCAAACTTGGGCTATACATCTTGATCTTGAGATTATATATCAACAAGGCCCAATTCATTGCACATGGGCTGGACTTTGTATTGTTTAGGTGAAGCCCATATCAGATTAATTTGATAATCGACAAAAATATCTAAGTTCAAAATAATTTAGCATGTTTCGAGTTTTTACATATTTTGGACATAGAATAGATAGACACTGAAAATGTTGTTATAAAAATAATTAATTTAAAATATCAAATAGTTTTTTAAAATATCAAAAATAAATACTTCATTCGTCCACAATCTTTAGACCTCGTTGACTTTTTTTTAATTGATTTTGGGGCTTTGTAATGGTGGATTATAAAATAGACTTTCGGACAAATATTTTTTTATAGATTACTACGACACTCATAGTACCCTATAAAAAAACTAAACTCGAAAAATCTATTTTGAAATACATCGTTATAAAGCTGCAAAATCAGCTAAAAAGTCAACATGGTTTATAAATCATGGACATAATGAGTAAGGGCCTGTTTGGTAAGCCATGTAAAGCCTATATAGATTATAATCATGGCTTATATCAAGGTTTGGTAGTCAATATAATAAATATGAATGCCCTGTGATATAATACAAGCTCGCTACTGTTCATTGTTAATTTCACTGTTTAAGGTATGTAACAATACATCGCTCCCCTCCAATAACAATACAATTATGAGCAGTAACAATATAATTTTCGTTTTTTTTTTCTTTTTTAATGTTTTTTTTTCTTTCATTTATTTATTTTCTATCTTTGATGAGAGAATTTCGTTGTTTCTTTCTACTTTCCTTTTCCTTTTTTTCCTTTTTATTTTTAATGTTCTTTTGTTTTTTTCTTTTTTTTCCCTTTCATTTATTTATTTTCTATCTTTGATGAGAGAATGAAAAAAGATATGGTGTAGATACATTTGTAATTTCAAAAGTAGTATAAAAGTTTGTAATAGTCAATTGCAAAATTAGTATGGATTTAATACTTTCTACCAAACAACAATATAATGTTATACATATATTTAAGTGTAATATACCAAACACTTCCTCCATATTGTTATCTCACTTTACTCAAGATTGTTATAAAAAGTATTGTTATCCCATCATTTATTGATAAGCTTATAACGGGCCCTAATATGGTTTAAAATCCAAGCTCTCGTCTAGATCTTTCAAATACTCTCTCTCTTTTCTTTTTCTTTTTTTTTTTATTATTTATTTTATCTTTATTCAATATGAGTAGCTTCTGGAATTTGGCTCGAGTTTGGTACAAACCGTCGGTGGAAATTTGTGTGAAGGGGAGAAAAGCCAGTGTTTGAATCGTTTCAAATTACCTGGAAATTGATAATGTGGAAAATAGAAGTCTAAAGAAAATGAATGGACAAGAGAATAAGACGCTGCTGATTTGCAATCTTGTCTTTTTTTTCTTTCTTTTTTTTGTTGAAAGAATTTGCAATCTTGTCTCAAATCTCAATTATTAAGATTGTAGGATGCGTTTTAGGTGTGGGAATTTTCTTATATTTTACTCAAATCTCAATTATTAAGATTGTAGGATGCGTTTTAGGTGTGGGAATTTTCTTATATTTTACTTGCCATTTACAAATTATACCTATTTATGCTTTTTTTGGCCGGTCCCAATATTGCGTCTTCGGTGATAAGTTGGCACCAAAATTTCAATTTATAGCAAATTTCGTCTTCAATTTATATTTAAAGGATGGTGTTGAAGTATGACATTTGTCTCACGTTGAAAACCAAACTGCAAGTCGAAACGGCTGGACTTCGGTTTTCAGTTTTTTCAATTGAACTGAGGTCGAACCAGCTGAAACCGGACAAAACTGTCGAACCGGAACAATGTCCGTTCCTGGTTCAACTGGCCGGTCGGTTCTGAAAACACTGGATAAAGGTCTTGAAGTCAACATACATGTAAATGTCGAAATCTTTCACAATTAATCCAGGGAAAAATAAGAGGAGATCATTTATTGCATTAATGGTGTTCGGTTTTTAGTTTTTTCAATTGAATTGTGGTCGAAACGGTCAGAACCGGACAAACTTGGACAGATGCTCCAAAACGGAACCATGGCTGATTCCCAGTTTAATCGGCCGGTCCGGTCCGATTCTTAAAACAGAACCATGGCCGATTCCCAGTTCAACCGGCCGGTCCGGTCTGATTATTAAAACACTTGATAAAAGTCTCGAAGTCAGCGTACATGCACTACAAAAAAATATGCCTCTAGTGCCGACGGTTTTCGTCACTATAAGCGTCAAAATTATCACTAAAAGTACTTAGTGATGACTTTTGTGGTTGTCGTCGAGTTGCAGCTATATGTGCCGACACTATAAGTTATAGCAGACGTCGAGTAAATATCGTCACAACATATGAGATTATAGTGACATGTGATCTTGTCACTACAGTTGTTGTTTTTGTGACATAATTGTGTTATCACTGTATTTTTATATTTATTGTGACACGTGACTATTGTCACTGTAGTTAATGTTTTTAGCCACATGTGATTTTTGTCACTACATGTTCGTATTTTTAGTCACGCGATTTAATCATCACAAAATAAACCATTCTTTAGTCACATGTGTTTATCGTCACTAGAATATCATGAATTAGTCACATTATTTTGTTGTCACTAAACAACAGTGATTTAGCCACTCTTTAAAATCGTCACAAAATATCTACAATATAGTCACACGTGATTGTTGTCACTTGTCACTAAAATAAGTTTTAGTGACAAATGTATATCATCGGTAAAGCTAACTAACTTGTCACTAAATAATTAAATTGTAGTGATGTAAATATTGTCACGATGAATTTTATCACAATTAGATGATCATTTAGCAACAAAATATTATTTAAAAGTCGTCACAATTCTAATGCAATAACGATGATCAATTTGTCACTAATATCAAAATATTATTTTTAAAATATTAAATATTAAACGAAAATATTTCATCATTTGTCCAATATACGAAAATAATAATGAAAATACAAATAACACTAAATTAGATATTTAACACAATTTCATTCAATAAATGAAATTTATACAAAATAATCTAAATTCATCAAAACATGTAATACGATATTAAGAGTCAAAAGGAAAAATTACATTTATAAATTAAAATAAATAACTAACAAAATAAACGATAAAATAATAATTTGATAAAAAACTAGTTTTACTATTGAAATCTACTTTTGAACCGCACTTTTATCACATCAATTTGGAGTCTCATTCCACTTGACTTTGTAGGTTCACTTCTTGGCTATTGACTTGAGCTTGTAATAATTCAAAGCGAGATGCCAACTCTTCATTTTGTTTCTTCAACTCTAAGTTTTCCTTTTGGAGTTCAAGATTTCTCCTTTTCTCCTCTTTTATACGGTGGCTTGAGCCCATCTCGACATCCATATAGTCGCCTAGATTTTTCTTCTCCAAATTTTTTTACAAAAGCTTCAACTTCAGACATAGGATCTAGACCATCCTCAACCGGTTGATCACTTTGAAGCTTAAGAAGTTAATCCTGAAAAATACAATTTGTATAAGTGGTTATGTTTTTAAACTTCAAAGAGTAACATGTGCACTTATATAAGCTTCTTTTAAAGCATCATCAATCCGCTTCTTTTTTCTGGTTGCTAAAGTTGTACGAGTAGGCTTCTCACCGGTTTCAGGATCGCTCTAAGAATTTAAAGAACTAAAACGATTAAAAATATTTCATATTATTCAAACTAAAAAATATATAGAATCATCCATGTACCTCTTCGTAGCAAACTTGAGCAATAAACTTTGTTCCACATGAATTAGTTTCAAGTTTCAACAGCCAATATTGTGATAGATGTGATCACGTAAATTTCCAAATAAGCAAGCCAAGTCAATTTTCATATTCATTACAGAAGATAATATAGAAAAAAAAATATGATCACATATTCATTACAGAAGATAATATAGAAAAAATATGATCACGTATTGTAATACCCCGACCTTTTAATAAATAGAAAATGCGTAAAAATTTGAAATTTTGTGTAACTTTGTTTCGATCGTTAATGAATAAAAGGGTTATTGTTGTTCTACTTATATGAAATTGCATTTCACTTTGCAATTTAGAAAATAGATATAAATTTATATTTATATCTCGTAATTTTTATTGCGAAATAACAAACTAAAATATTATATACCTGTATAATATTTCTAAATGTATTAATCAGAGAATACTTAATTAAATTCCAAATTCGATTAATGTTGGGCCAAGAACGATATTATCGAATAAAATATAAAATTGGGTCAAGCCCATTACAATGTATCACAAGCTAACCTGTAGCCTAAAAACCATGGCCAAGTTAAATTACAAAAGAAAATACAATAATAAATAACAATACATCACTCACCACCAAAGCCATATCCCCACCAAATCTATTATCCAAACTACTGTACTATGAATCATCTGCCGCCTACATACATAAGGAGATGGAAGATTTCAGCAAATCTAATAAGTACACCAATCCCTACATGATCCCTACAATCCTGGAACTTCATCATGATGTACAGTAGTAGGCATGGCTTCTTCACCACATTTTCAACACATCACATCCGATTTACCATCCTTATATCACCCTTCTTCACTTCATTCTCTGCACCAATCAAACACCAAACTCTTTAAAGAAACAATGCAGAAAATTTAAGAAAAAGGAGCAGAAGAGAAGAAGGAGAAGAAGAATAAGGAGTTGCAGCCTTACATCCTCTCAAACCTACAATCATCGCCACCATTCCAAGTTTATTAAGAGTAAGCATTTTCCAGCCCCACTTCTTTTAATGCTTTAAAGAGGAACAATGAAACAAATCAAAACTACAAGCATGAAAACTGAAGAACAAGAACACCAACAAACTCTAAAAATTTATAGTTTTATAATCGAGAGGCAAACAAGATGATTAAAACAAACCTAAAGAATAGAGGCAAACAAAACTGGAATCGAAGACATTAAACACTTCTTCATAATCTGAAAATCGGGCTATCGAATGAGAGGAGAGTGAAAGGGGTTACTGTGTGAGGAAACGGTTTTTACTCATGGGTTGTTGCCGGAGATCGACGAAACTTGATCGCTATCGCGTCTGGTTATTGCTGTCGATGGCGATGCTGGTACGGGAACTGCGGGGCGAAGCACGGAGGTGCAGCCGCTGTACTACTGCAGCGGTGGCGGCTGAAGAAGCTCGTCGGCGGCAGCGAAGTCGGCGAGATGACGGTGGCATTGCAGCAAGGACGGCGGCGTCGCGAGCAGGCAACCACGGCGGCGGTGCTGAAATAGGGGTGTGGCTGCGGCACCGGCGAACTTGCAGCGGCGGAGGTGCTGCGATAGAAGCAAATCGATGGCGGAAGTCGAAGGAGAGGGTCTGAGCAGCGGCGTTTTGGCAGAGACGCTGCGTTCGAGCGAGCTTCGACGGCAGCGGCAGGAAAAAGAGATGACGGCGGCGCTGCAGCAACCATGGCAGCATCGGGCATTGTCGGCGATGGAGCTGGAACAAGGAGGACGACTACAGCAGGCAGCGCGGGTTAAAAATCGACGACGGCGGCGCCGAGGCTCAGACACGGCGAAGCTTCGGCCTTTGGCCGATGTTGAATCGGATGAAGAAGAGAGGAAGTGGATGAGTTCGAGAAAGAAATGGGTGCGGTCCTGTTTGTGTGTGTGCGTATTGTCGAATTGGGAATTGCTGTAGAGGGTTGGGGAATGATGGATTTTCTTCCTTTGGGCAAATGGGTTTTTCTTTTGTTTGGGCTGGGCTTCAATGAGTGGAGCGGACTTAAGGTGGTTAATCGGGCTTTTAATTAATTTGGTGTGGGCTGGGTTGTAATTTGTATGGGCTCTAAATAATTAGGATTTAATTAATTTACTAAGCTCTAATTAGTCCATAAATAAATTCCGGAATTTATCCTAATTTCGGATTAAATAATTTAACGAATATTTAAACCCAATTAATTATTTAATTGAACTCTCTTAATGATAAGGAAATGATTATTCTTTTAAAAGAAAGAAGATTTAAAGGATTCAATCAAATCTGTTATCCCTAACGGATTTATAATTAAGAAAAATAGATAGCGAATATATTTATGTGATTGGTTGATCTCTCTCACATACTATTTCAACAGAATTCTTGAGTTTCGACTCGGAATTCACCAGCTCAAATAGACTCTCCGGTTTCGACCCGAAGTCTGGATATATGGATTCGTCGGTGGCTAGAGGTCCGGAATCACAGTAAGAGTAACTGTAGAGTGCGACATGAAGCAGCTGCAAGTAAAATTGATTTAGCATGCTTAGTTGATCTTTGTTTTCCAAAACCTTTAATGCATGCCTATGATATGGATAAACTGTTATGTTTCCAAGCTTTTGATAAAATGCGCAGCCCACTGAGTACATTAGTACTCAGCCCAAAATATTTAAAATGTTTTCAGGTTGATGCTGTGGTGGCGACGGTGCGGAGTTGAGGCTAGGAAATCTTTTTTGATTAAGCTTCCGCAAAATGTATTCTCGTTTTGAAACTTGAATTACTGCACTCTGAACTTGTTATTATCTAATCTTGAGATCTTGAACTCGACTATATCTATTGAATGATGGACTTATGTTGATTCGTTGAGCCATCGAATCCTATGCGATCCTAGTAATGATATGTTGTTATGTTGGGTGTATTGCCGTTGTATTTATTCTGGCTTATTCCCTTTGCAAAATAGATACTGCCCAAATTTTCGGGAAGTATCAATCGATAATTGAAATGAATTGAATCCCCTTTCTATCCCCTCTTCTTTATTCCAACCCATAGTCACACCCTTGGCGCGTGCGCCTTCCCTCAGGAATTGGGGCGTGACAGATTGGTATCAGAGCAGTTCGTTCATGGCTCTGATATCTACTAGAATAGTTTCTCTAGACTCCAAATGTTTATAGAGGTCCTCAACTCTCCGTCACACCGCAATCAACAAAGGTAAGTTGAACTTTCCAGCTAAAGCGCATGAAGTATTGTATTATTGCTTATTGCATAATACTGTGAATATTGATATTTCAACTGGACTTTGTACCACTTGAATCAGTAGTTAACGAGATAATATCTTGTTAGAATCTTCAAATTTCATTTGATCCAAAACGTGTTGTCATATTAGGTCAGCGCCTATATGATTAATTAAAATGATTCCAAGAAGTTGGAAACGAGCCCCAAATAATAAATTGGTGGTGTTAATTATCTTGGTTAGTGGCGAGATAACGAATATTTTACGAAAAACAAGCAAAGAAGACGAGAAGGTTTTAGCAATGATGAGGTGATGATGGATGGCTTCAACATGGTGATGAATCGAGACGAGAAATGAAGGATCCAATACAAACGCAAGATCAAAAATCGTTGCGAGTTAGGGTCATTTAGGAACGATAACCTTTTGACCTAAGATAAGAAACCAAAAACGCACTTATAATATTATAGTTTAAGTCTTCGAACTTGAACATAAGAAGAACGCTTAAGTTAAAATTTTACTTAAGAACTTATGAAAATCTAAGATTAGTTTAGATAACTTTCTTAGTATATGGTTTCATATAGATGGATTTATGTTGAAGCGCGGATTTTAAAAGGTTAGTGAATTAGTTATGACTTATTATTTTGTCAACTTTAAGTTTCGGTACTGATTAGAACGTCTGCTTTCAGATGGCACCAAATAGGAGAGGATGAACTCAAGGAAGAGGTAGACAAGCGAATGCTGACGAGCCGGTGGTAAATCACCCAGAGCGTTCGGTTGTGGAAGAATTCAAGAAGGAAAGCCCACCAACCTTTGATGGAATGGGTGAGCTCGCTGATGCTGAAAAATGAATTAGGGCAATTGAAAAGATTTTTGACTATGTTGGATGCACGATGAGGAAAAGTTATCTTATTATCTACCAACTAGTAGAGGAAGCTAATTATTGGTGGCAATCTGTGAAGCGCACCTTGACTGTGGAACAATGGGAAAACTTCACTTGGGACATGTTCAAGAATGAACTATTTGAAAAGTACATCCCTGGCTGCTATCGCCAGAATAAGCAGAATGAGTTCTGGAACCTCAAGCAGAGGAAGATGACTGTGATGGAATATGATCGGGCCTTCGCCCAACTTTCCCGCTATGCTCCACATCTGGTGGATACCGATGCATCTAAGGCATTGAAGTTCAGAAATGGCTTGCGCCATGAGATTTCTGTTTCCCTTGCTAGTCATGGCCCGTTGACTTATGCTCAGACGCTGAGCAGGGCTATGACTATAGAGTTTCTGCTTCCTCAAGAAAGGAACCCTGCTCAAGCTCCATCGCAGAATGATGGAAAGGGGAAGAAGAAATGGGAAGACCGGAGCGGAGGAAGCTCTGGCAAGGAGAAGAGGCCTTGGATGGGAAATCAGAATCTGAACATGCAGCAACGTCAACCACAACAACCACGACCTCTACAGCAAGTTTCAGCTGGGAACAGGCTGATGTGCCCTAAGTGTCAGAAGCCTCATTCTGGGGAATGCAGAAAAGGAACCAACGTGTGCTTCAAGTGCGGACAGGCTGGACACTTTGCTAAGGCGTGCCCTAACTTGGGAAGGACTGGAGGAGCACTCCAACTGCAGCAGCAGAACCAGAGGAATCAGTTTAGACTGGATCAAGGACCGGCAGGTAACTGTGGACTGCCGCCACAAGCCAGAGCTTATGCTTTGAACCAGCAGCAGGCGGCCCAAGCTCAAGGGAACCTAGTAGGTATGATTAAATTGAGTAATCATCCTATACTGGCTTTGTTTGATACTGGAGCTTCACACTCGTTTATCTCTACTCATGCATGCATGGAATTAGACATAGAAACGAAACAGACTGAGCATGCCCTTAAGATAAGTATCCCCTCAGGAAAGACGATGATTTCTAGGAAAGTGTGCCTAAAGCAAGAGCTTAGAATCGAAAATCATTCTTTTAGTATAGATCTCTACGTCATCGATATGCGCGACTTCGATGTCATTTTGGGAATGGATTGGATGCAAGCGAACGGCGTGACGATCGATTGCAAGGAGCGAGAAGTCATGTTTCAAATCGCTGATGGAAGCAAGGTGTGTTTCCAAGGAAAAAGAATGGGTGCAAGCGTACCTGTCATCTCAGCATTCAAGGCGGCGAAGATAATTAGGAAAGGAAGTTGTCAAGCTTTTCTTGTGAGTTTGACGAGGGATCCAGAAAAAGGAGTGGAGCTAAGAGATGTTCCAATAGTGTGCGAATACCCAGATGTATTCCCAGATGATTTACCAGGTTTACCTCCAAACAGGCAACTGGAATTCAACATTGACTTGGAGCCAGGAGCAGCCCCAGTGTCATAAACACCCTATCGGATGGCGCCTAAGGAATTGCAAGAGTTGAAGATTCAGCTGCAAGAGCTTTTGGATTTAGGGTTTATACAACCTAGTGTATCTCCTTGGGGAGCGCCGGTGTTATTCGTCAAGAAGAAAGACGACACACTAAGAATGTGTATCGATTATAGAGAACTCAATAAGCTCACAATCAAGAATAGATATCCTCTTCCGAGGATAGATGATTTGTTCGACCAGCTGAAAGGAGCAAGTGTGTTCTCTAAGATCGATTTGAGATCCGGATACCATCAATTGAAGATGAAGAAGGAGGATGTCCCTAAGACGGCTTTTAGAACACGCTACGGACATTATGAGTTTACAGTGATGCCATTTGGGCTAACAAATGCCCCAGCGGTCTTTATGGATTTGATGAATCGAGTGTTTCATCAGTATCTGGATAGTTTTGTCCTAGTGTTCATTGATGACATTCTCATATACTCCAAGAGTGGAGAACAACACAAGGAACATCTACGCATTGTATTAGAGACATTGCGGATGGAAAAGTTGTACGCCAAATTCAGCAAGTGTGAATTTTGGTTAAGGGAAGTGATGTTCCTCGGACACATTATGTCAGCAGAGGGAATCAAAGTTGACCCTGCAAAGGTGGAAGCGGTCATGGAATGGAAAACTCCAACCAACGCCCACAAAATCAGGAGTTTCTTGGGATTGGCAGGCTACTATAGACGTTTCATCGAAGGATTTTCCAAGCTTGCAAGACCAATGACTCAACTCTTGAGAAAAGAGATCAAGTACGCATGGTCAGAGGAATGTGAAAGGAGTTTTCAAGAGCTCAAATCAAGGTTGACTACTGCTCCTGTGTTAGCAGTACCTAAAGAGAATGAAGGATTTGTTGTTTATACAGATGCCTCGAAATTAGGATTAGGTTGCGTGTTGATGCAGAATCGCAAGGTGATAGCATATGCATCGCGTCAACTGAAGCCTCATGAGCTCAATTATCCTACTCACGACTTGGAATTGGCTGCAGTCGTGCATGCACTAAAGATATGGAGACACTATCTCTACGGAGTTAAGTGTGAGATCTTTACTGATCACAAGAGTTTGAAATATTAATCCTTACCAAAATTAGCGCAAACCACAATATATCTTACCATAATAATTAGCAGATTTGGGATGTTGAAATTTTAGAAAATTATAACTCTAGATTTAATATTATTAAGTTTAATAGTCATTTTAATAAATAAGATTTAAATTGGATATGCTAAAAAATTATAAATCGTCATTTGCTTAATGAAAATTATAATTTGGAAATAGTGTATTAATGTTACAAATAATATTACAATTTATGAACATCTTGTTAATATAGGATAAACATCTTAAAAAACACTAAAGCACACGGATATTTAAGGACAAATGATAGTATTAAATATTATCATAAACTATATAGTCAGTAGCACCATGAGTATAAAATAGTACCGACATATAAATTGTACTTCTAATAATTGACTAATTGTATATGTATCATATTTTACTAATTAATATTCCATGGACTTTATGCAAAGTAAGTAAATATATGGATGTAGTAATAAGATGTTTATAGCACAATTCTAATGTTTACCTTACATTGTGATTAATATAAATTTTGATTCTTATAGAAAATGAACACTATTCTAATGTAAATTATACTTAATTATAAATATAAAATTAAATAACATTATACTGGATCATTAATAATCTTATAGATGCAAAAATTATTGAAATGTACTTATTAAATTAAAATATTGTTTTTAATAGAACAAAAACAATGGTGTTCATAAGTGTGTATAGATCTATAATATGACACAGAGAAAAAATTGAGTTTGTTTAATTTGAGAACATACGAATTATAAAGTTAACTAATTTCAACTTCATGTACAGTTTCATCATTCTACCACATATAAATAATTGTTCGTCGTATGTTTCAATCTTATAAAAGTAACTTATATGAATTTCTTTTTATTTTCAAATAATGGTGTTTAATATAATATTTCATTTTTTTCCCTTTTATATTACTCAAGCGGAAGATACTTCTGATTAATTAAATATATCATTTTTTTTTCTTTTATATTAAGTTTTTTACAATTAAATCATATTTTTATAGGAAATTGACAAGCTTCGTATTTGTTATTTTACAATAATATGTTGCTTGAAAAAAATTTATGATTTTGATGTGATCATACCAAAACAAGAAGAAACTATTTATCAAGGTTGTAGTTGTTTAGTGTTTTAGCGTGCTCACGCCAAAATTAAAATAAATATCTGCTCATATTATTTAATTGTTATCATGCGTATCATTTTTTCTAAATAATTTAAATTTAATTTTCAAAGTTGGAATTTTGATATCAAACTTAATAAAAAATTAATAATGAAAATAAGATTTCAAAACATTAGTGACACCACTATGATTGTCACTGTCATATAGTGACAATGAATAGTGATCAATAAATAGTGACATCAATAAATTTTGTCACTATAATATTTTTATATTGCGAAATAAAATATTGTCATTATAGCATACGTTTATGGTGACAAACATAAGATTGTCATTAACATGTAATGACAAAAGCATTGACAACAATAACATGCGTCACTATAATATTTTTTAGTGACGGCATAAAATATTGTCACCACCTTTTATATTTACAGTAACACACATAGTTACGTCACTAACATATAGTGACAATAACTATTGACAACAACACAATTTGTCACTATTTCATGTTACTGAGACGGTAAAAAATATTGTCATAATATCTTATGTATATAGTGACAATTATAGTTATGTTCCAAATATATAGTGACAATAATTAGTGATAACTATTTAATTTGTCAATTGTACATTTTTTTTGTGACAAAATAAAAATTAGTCACTATTTACACAGTTGTAGTGATAAAAAATAGACTTATCACTAACATACAGTGACAATAAATAGTGACAATATCAAAATATGTCGTTGCTTTATTTATTTGTGACAAGCGAGACTATTGTCACTGTACACATATTTGTAGTGACAATCAAATTATCGTCACTGATATATAGTGACGAAAAATATTGACAACTATTAATTTTGTCACATTTGTACTATATTGTGATAATGAAAATTATTGTCACAATATATGTGCTTCTTGTGACAATATTATGACCGTCACTAAGAAAGTTGTCACAACAGACCATTTATTTTGTAGTGATGTTAATGTCCCTCCTCTCTTGCAAGATCTTTCAAAATTAATACCAGAAAAAATAAGAGGAGATCATTTATTTCATTGTGGGTGTTTGTTAGTCCAAACAAAGATTGACCCATAAACAAATTATATACAAGATTAATTTTATCATAAAGGGTGAAGCCAATGCATAACATAGCAAGACTGAGCATGACTAATTTTACGTAGTAGTAGTATCCCGACTTAATATACAGAGCCAAATATATTCGTCGAACCAAACATCACAATGTGAGATAAAAATAATATAGTCGGAACTAGAAAACACTATTTAAGTGTAAGTTAGATGTCAAAAACAGATTGGGAAAAAGGAATGGTGGAAATTTGTTGTGTTGTGTGAAGCATGGATTGATGGTTGGTGGGTCTCTTTCATTCATGTCTATCGTCTCCATTTCTATATTCCTCTTTTTCCAATCTCATTTATGCCAATCCATTTTTCACCTATAACAAAAAATAATGCTCATTCTATTTTATATGGGCACTTCTTTTTTCATATATTTCATTGTTTCAATCGTGATATCTGATTGTAAACTCGTAACATATGAAAGTAATATTTTACAATTTAAAAAAAAATTGATGAAAAATATTCTAAGAAAAAATTGCATAGATATATATACACGAGCATATATTTTATTGTACCATAAAAATTATTCAATTTTATTAAAACGAAATTTACCAAAAACTCGTATTTTTATACTTTGTGTATCTTTAAACTTTAAAAATAATTGAAACCAATCCGGTTCACATCAAATTTGTTCTTTTTATTATTTTTAGAAGACTTCACATCAAGTTAATTTTATTTAATTATTTTATGTAATAATTTAATTATCCTTGCGGGTATCTATCAAACATTGCAATTACAGGTAAGATGGTAATTACAGGTAAGATGGTAACTTCATCACTAATAATTTATAATCACTTTTTCTTAAGTAGAATTATAATTTATATTATCTTTCATTTTGGAGTTTTTACCCTTTTTACACTTTTCTTAATCCAAGTTGGCAAAAGTACATTATTTAAGTTAACCTTTTCAAATCACCATTGGATTAAAAATATATACATTTCATTTTCAACATCACTCATCTTATCTTTCTCACCTCTTCTCTTATGATAGGTTTCAACTTGTGTTGATTTTTATAATTAACAAATATAGGAAGCATGCAGCCAAAATAATGGTAAAAATATTTAATTATATTATAAGGTGACCTATACTTTGTAAATTCGGATTATCATGGAGTTTTTTTTTCCTTTCATTTTTAAAGAAAAAAATTTAATCACTCGAATTTTATGGCTCGAAAGAAATCTTTATCACTCGAATTTTATGGCTCGAAAGAAATCTTTTTTTTTTTACTTTTTTTTTTGGAGTAAACCATCCGAATAAAGTCATAAAGTAAATTAAATAATGCAAGTCTATATATGGATGATGATCATATAGTTGGAATTATCAACTTTAATCATCAAATTAGAAACCTAATCCACTTAATTCACAAGCCAATAACATTCTACCCCTTTAATCCTTTTTACTTTGTGGCTTTTGAAATCAGGTATTATTGTTATAGGTAAAAAATTGAGGTCGGATCCATTGTCAACATTGAGAGAAGATTGTTGTTGAAATTAAAAGTCAATTTTGGAGCTGGTGTACGTAGAACAATATAGAGGCTCGTCGAATTTGTCTTTTTAAGAGCGGTTATCTGTATCTTTCTTTATTTAGATAGTCTCAGTTTGCCCTTGTGATTTACAAAATACATTATTGTAAGGTACTGCGCGTACCTATACTTTAATTTAGTTTTTTTTAATAATAAATTTTAAATATTTATAGCCTAGTAAACAAACTAACATCCAAGGCCTCGATCCAGTTTTCATGGATGAGAAAATTTGTAAATATTAATTTCATGACACCAAATTAATATTGAGTAGAGAAGTTGGACGTACCTAAGTGGTGTGAGGAGGACAAGGCATATACCGAAATACGTAGGCCTTATGCTAGAATACGCCATCACGTGCTCCACCATCATAATCATGTGCTCACTTGGTATTTTATCGTCAACAGCCTGTCCATTTTGCTATATAGTATTGGTTTTTCTTTTAAATAATGCCAACAAAAAAAAATTAAAAAATAAAATGATTCAAATCGTATACGTTTTTTTACCATTTTTTCCTCTCTTTTTCAATGTTATCATGGAATGGATACATCATATTTCACTTTCATCTTCTTACGTTTTTTATATTCTAAACGTCACGCTATACAGGAGAAATGGCAACTGAGCAATATTTATAAATTTCTTTTAATAATTATAAAAAGTGTATCCGATTTTAATAAAAGTTTCCATATCGAAAAATTCATCTAATTGAAGCAAACCGGCCAACTCGTTAAATTTTGATAGCTAATAGGAGTATTATTTTTATTTTCTTGTTCATAATAAATAATACTACTCCCTCCATCCCTTCTTATTAGCCCTCTTTAGATGGGCACATAAATTAAGAAAATAGGGGATATGTGGCTATAATCAATTCTAAAGAGAGAGAGTTAATTGTAGTCACATTTTTTGTCAATTTAGAAAATGTGACTAATATGATTAGACATATCAAAACAGAAAGGGAACTAATATAATGAGATGGAGGTAGTAAATGACATGCAAGTAGCAAAAATAGATGATGTAAAAATTTCAGGCTTGAGTTGTTAGATCTGAAAATACTCCTATTAAACAGCACAACTAACTTAATTAATGTTCTTGAAAAACCATCCAATCATAATGGATTTGCAGTTTGGACCACTCTATTGCCAAATTAAATGGAATCATTATAAAATTAAGCTTAAGATATTCCATAGTGGAAGGTTTTCACTTTTTAGAATATTTCGTCTGTCCAAAAAAAATGTGCATAGGTTATCTGCAGTGGCAAACCAGATATTCAGATCGAATGATACTAAAATCAATTTTTATATAAATAAGGGTGGTAGGACAAAATAAAATCTAAAATTATTTATTTTTAATGTAAAAATATTGTATATTTTTTGGTGGAGGGTGCCGGTGCTCCCTCCAGCACCCCTCCCTCCGCCACCGATACGATTTTTAATATTGTACGAGTAATTAGTAGATAATGAAGTGGAGTTTGAATCTTGATTGATGTTTAGTTGACTTTTGAGAATCGAAGTAAAATTGTGAAGATGAGATCCACGTCTCAAAAATATTATGCATATTTTTTGTGGACGACCGAAAAAAAAAAATTATACGGTATTTTATTAATTGAAATGATTTCTTTTCTCTTTTGCTTTCCACCTTTCTCTTCCTCGACGATGAGTTAAAAAATAGTAGTATTCCATAGTGGAAGGTTTTCACTTTTCACTTTTCAAAATATCTTGCAAATTAAAAGGATTTCTTTTTGTTTATTTAATTTCTCTTTTGTTTTTGAGGGAAAGGTTTTCAGTCTCTCAGCTGTTAGTTAGTAAAAAAATGAGTAACGCATAATGTCTTTATTAGGCGAGAAAATGCTAGCTGTTTATTAATATTTTATCTTGAAACGAAGAGGGAAAGATGCTCTTTGCATGTATAGATCACTATCATGTAACATTTTCAACTCATTCCAAATTAAAAAAATTCTATAAGGTATCCAAGAAAAAAAAACACTTTTTCCATTTTTTATACTTTGATAAGTGGAAAAATATTTTTTTTTCGAAGTTTAGGTCCATTAGCTTAAGCTATAATTAGGCATAATAAATTAATGTTTTCTTGGAAATAATACTAAAAGTATTGTTAAAAGTTATACATAAACACCAAGCTCATTGCATCGGTACATATTAATACATTATTATAATAACAACATGCATGTGATTGATAAACCCTGAGCCTAATTTAATTGACCCAATCAACGACCTCAAAAAAAAAAAATCCCCATATTTTTAATATTCAGCTCTAGTTATTGGACCATCAAATTTTTCCACGTTTAATTGCTAAACAATCGTTGAACAAAATGTAAATTAAATTATTGACGTGTATAACACCATGCAATATATATTTGCCAATTGCTTTATTAATATTGTAAGTAATTAACTACGGTTTTATTGGACGTGCAATTGGATATTCGTTTTATTGCGTGACTTATGTTGATAGTTAATTATATCAAAACTTTAGTATGGATAAGCTTGCGATAATTTCACGATTTCATGTCATCTCTAAGTAAGCTTACGACGTAAGAAAATTAAATAAATTCCCGAATTCAATGTACCCAATGTTATGAAACACTTATACTTAAACAACATAATTTTTTCCATTTGATTTGTTCTCCCAAAATCAATTCAATTTCATTACGCTATTCAATTGGCTTGATGTCACAGGTTAATTAATCGTTGCATAAGTCATGGATTATAATTAAAGAAAATGTTATGCATATTGAAAAAAAAAATCAAATTATCTCATTAATTAGCGCATTAGTATAATTTGCATAAATATACCAAGACGATATTGTTTTTCATTTTTTTTAAAAAATATACCAACACGATATTGAGAGATTATTTTTCATTGCTTATGCTATGCTTAAAATTAACTTTTTTCATTGATAATGCTAAGCTTAATGTAAAGTGGTCTACGTTAAAAAGTGGAAAGTGTCGATTTTTGTAAACGGATAAAAATAAAAGGTATGTCTATTTATTACAATATATACGAAAATAGTACTTCCTCCGGCTCAGAAATATTGAGTTATTTCTCATTAATATGTGAGGTATAAAATAATAAAAGAAATCAATATCTCTAAGACACATGAAGTAATAACTTACGTCAAACTAAAGTAATGGCAATTTTATATAACCAGATTTGAATAAACAGCAAAATTAAAATTAAAAAAAATAAAAATAAAAATAAAAAATAAATAAACAAATAAATAATTCCCAACCACCGTATAACTTTCCCCCAGACAAAACATTTCGTAGCAACTCGATCCGGAGAAATGATTGATGCGCGAAAAGACGGAAATACCCCTTGTCGCCTATCCAGATATCGCTCGTGGGGGCAATCCAGGAATCAAAAGAAGTTAGATGCGAAAAAACACGAGCCTATCGCCGCGTAAGTATTGACACTGCTGGCCCCAGCTCATCGGATAAACCCGAGAATCAACGTCCCAGATTGCGCCACGTTACCAATCATGGAAAACCGGTGGGCCAGGGTCCACGGGATTAGGATAGAAGCAGCAACAGATGATATAATAAAAAATCATTTTTAGAATATTCGAGTATATCCAAACCCTTCCCGAACCGATCGCATTATTGCCCCGGCCTGACGTGGATCCTCACTGTCCGGTCTACCAACTTGGACCATTCGACTCGGGCAAAAATAACTTGTGCGGGGATCCACGGTAAACCATGTGCACCCGCCATTCTTTGTCCACGTCACCTCGTTGGGCCCCGCATCTCGCGTTATGTATAAAACCCCCCCTCTTCCAAGGATTTTTGAAAACCACAAATTTTCTTAAATTGGAAATTTAATTATAGGGTTTGGCTGGGAAAAGAGGATGGCCAGAGTTTCTAAACACCACCGGATTCTGACCTGCAACGGTCAATTTTCCGAATTTTCCGGCGAGGCGGCGATCAATTTGTCCGATGACACCGTGTTCCAGTTCCTCAGCGAAGAGTCAGAGGGGCTGAGCTGCATCTTCGACGACGATGCCGACGACGGTGAGAAGGAGAATCAAAACGAGAATGAATTCCGAGGCGCGGAAGACGTTAGTTTTTGGGAGACTCAAAATCAATTGTTGCAAGTAAGTTGCGAATTCTCAGAAATTGCAGATAGAAAATTCAAATTCGCCTTCCTTCAGTAATCTCTGAATTGGCCGAATTTTTGAATGGAAATGAACGATTAATATGAATTAGAGCTAGAGCGGTTACCGATTATCTCATCTTCCTCGCCTGCAAAAAAAATCGAATCTGATTTGATGAAGGCATTCATGTTTTTGCTTAATTTAGCTTATATTTTAGATCCTGGGCCTAATTAATGGCTGTTTCTTCTGCAGTCTACGGTATGCAGAACGAGCTCTTTGGAATCTAGAATACGGAATATCACCAAGGAAGCGCTAAAAGAAACAGAACAGTCCGGCGGTGTTTGCGCCTGCGGCAGACCCGCCGACAGTTGCCGGAAATGTCTGATGGCGGAGGTATGCCGCCGCCTCCAGAATTCTGGGTTTAATAGTGCAATTTGCAAGTCCAAGTGGAAGAGCTCTTCCGATATCCCTTCCGGTAATTAATTTAATATTTTTCCCAATTTTAAATAATCTGGAGATAAATATGATCATATAATTTTAATTAATAAATAAACTGGGAGTTGGTTTTGAGGTGAAGGAACCTTCTTGTTTCCTGCTTAACTCTTGATGTATGACAATTCATAATCTGAGCCGAAAAAAATAATAAAATAAATAGTAAAATAGAAGCGATATTTATGTTAGGATAGGTACAGAAAACTTCTTTAACAAATTAATCACGTGCATATTAAATCACAATCTTGTTTTTGTTTCCTCTACTTTCTTCCACAAGAATTTTCAAAATATCATGATATTTTGACCTCGGGTGTGCTTTGGTTGTGGTTCAAATCTTGATTTACTATTCCATTATATCAGCTTCTTCTTTTTCTTTTTTTTCTTTTTTCTTTTTTCTTTTTTTTTTTAAAAAAAAATCAGAATTTAGTGTTCATGTGTGCTTTAGATATCAACTAAGAACATCAGAAAATAACATCTTCCCCATCGTGGATGCAGGCGAGCACACGTTCTTGGACGTAATCGACGCCTCGAATCCGAAAAAAGAAGTGAGGGTGATCATCGAGTTGAATTTCCGGGCCCAATTCGAGATGGCCCGAGCGAACGAGGAGTACAACAAGCTGATCAGGAAGCTGCCGGAGATATTCGTCGGAAAGTTGGAGAGGCTGATGGCGGTGTTGAAGATCGTGTGCGGGGCCACGAAGAGGTGCATGAAGGAGAAGAAGATGCACATGGCCCCATGGAGAAAGCATCGCTACATGCAGGCTAAGTGGCTCCGAACTTGCGAGCGCTTCGCTTCTTCGCAGACGTTCTCCTCGGGCTACTCGGGCCGCCCGGCCCGGCCCGGGAAATCGTTGCTCACGGTCGACTTGATGGAGAACTTCTCTAGCCTGAATAGACCGGTTGTTGCAGTGGTTTGAATTCGGAGTGTGTTTTTTTTCGGCTTCTGCCCGTTTTTCTTTTTTGCCTGTGCAATCCCTTTTCGCGCGAGATATGCAATAATGCAACTGAGAGTTTGTTTTAAGCTGATGTAGAGAAGAGTAGTCTTTATGTTTGCTTATAATAGAGAAGGAAGAATAAAAAGGGAGGGGAAGATCTTTTGTACATAAAACCCTTGCGCTGAAGTAAAAACCTTTGTACTGAAGTAAAAACTCTCTTCCAGATTGGTTTGAAATTTGAGGAAACATAACATCAGACGCAAAAAATAACGAGATAATATACCTTTTTGACTAATTTGACTTTGTAAAATTAATTATAGCTTTGAAATATAATTTACACAAAAAATAGTCAATTTTTATTTTGGATGACAAAATTGTCCTTTCCTCTCCCTAGAATTGGTAAAGTAGCAGGCTAGCCAAACCCAGCCCGACCCACCCCGGGCTGGCCCGGACCGGCCCGACAGTCCCATGTCCCGGCCTGTCGGCCCGACCTGCTTGTTAAACAGTACTAAAAAAATATAAACATATTGCGTAATCAGTTACAGTTTGATATTATCCATTTACTACTTACCACCTACTGGTATACATTACTAAAAGAACATAAACGTACTGCGTAATGCAGTTACAAATAGACATTATTCTTTTACGACTTATCGGTAAACAGTACTAAATAAACATAAACGTATTGAGTAATTGCACATTTTGGAAAGAAAAAAAAAGATTGAATTTTTCGGGCCGGGCTGGGAGAGAGGGAAGGGGAGAGAGTGATTATGTGTTCAAAAGTAAGGGTATTATTGTCCACCATACCAAAAAATGGGTAAAAATTGTATTTTTTATATTCCAAAGCTAATTTTGATATTATAATGTGTTATTGAGTATTTTATTTTTAGTCTAAAAAATAACGATTCGAATCCTTCGTGGCGAGGCCTTTGGAAATTCAATTAATTATGTTAAAGAGAAAAATGACATCACAACTATTTCACGCCAAATTATTTTGGTTTGGAAAAATTGTTTTGATAATAAAATTTCAATAATCTAATGTTACCTTGACACATGTTGAAGGTTTAGATGCATGGCCCATTTTGTTTTTTTTTTTTTTTTCAATAGATGAATCAATTGACCTTGAATTGGAGCGTTGAAAAATGATAAGACAAACTATTTATGAGGTCCACTTTTCCAAAAAAAATTATTATTATCATTTGGTCTCAAATATGTAGATCTATCTATTATGATGATTCACTATGTTGTACGCCCTCCCAATTTTTATTCCATGATGTTCTGTAGATAATGGCTCATTTTCGAAATGGCAGAGAATAAAACCTTCGAATTTTAATTCGCATCTAGTTTTCAATTTTTTTAATTTAATAAAAATGCATGTAAATACACAAACTTTATCTTACATTCCCTTTAAATTATGAACTTTCAATTTTTTTCTATAAATACACTAATTTTGCTCTCCGTTCAATTTTCCCACCGATTACATTTCCAGTCAAATCGAAACTGACGTGACTTTCACATAACTTTCACGTCACTTTTATATTACAAGTAAGCGTCCACATAATTATGTTTATATTATTAATTAAAAAATAGAAAATCATCTCTCTCACTCTACTCCTTCCTTCTCTCTCCCTGCTATCTCTCTCACTCGAACTTCTCTCCCTTTCTTCTCTCTCTCCCCATCGATTAAGTGCGAAGGCAATATGCTAGGAAAAAGAAGCGATCAAACTCAAAACGCAAAAAATAAATCTCACTCACTAATCCCATTAACCAATTCAAAAACCCAACTAAAAAATTAATTCATCTCTAATTGGTAGAAGAAGAATGGACAGCTATTCCCATCCACACCCAATTAATCTAATTTGCAGACGTTGGCGTGAAGGGTGGCTCTGAATATTTGAATAAAGATGTGCGGTATTCTACTGAAAGCGCGATGGCGCTTTGAGACGCCGGAGAACGCGGCAGCGGCATAGACAAACCCGTGACGGATGGGGAAGCCCTGCTCTCCTGCTGCGGTCATGGCGACGACGGTGGACCAGCCTGCGCGGCGACGTGTTGGTGGAGGCAGTGCGCCACATAGACGAGAGAGGGAGATGGATGTGTGGCGCCGTCATGGAAATTGAGAAGGAAGAAATTAAGAGTGAATGAGAGGAAGAAGACGACAGTCTTCAATTGGGATTTTTTTATATTTTATATTTTTAAATTTAATATTTAATATTAACAAAATACACTAATAATTATTTTAAATTTTTTTAAAACGATGTAGTTTTAGGCATAAAATGACAACGTTTTCATATTGTCGAAACGATGTCGTATTGTTCGCCGGCCAGAAAAATAAAATACACACGCCCGGCTGCCACATAAGCGCCACATCAGATTTGATTTTGGGGAAAATTCGATTTGTGGGAGAATTGAACGCGGAGCAAAGTTAGTGTATTTATGAAAAAAATTGAAAATTCATAATTTAAACGGAATGTCTGACAAAGTTCGTGTATTTACATGTATTTTTACTTTTTAATTTTTCAATTGGAGCGTTGAAATGTTTTCAATTGGAGCGTTGAAATGTTAAGATAAACTATTTATGTGGTCCACTTTTCCAAAACAAAAAATAATTATCATTATTTGGTCTCAAATATGTATATCTATCTATTATGATGATTCACTATGTTGTACGCCATCCCAATTTTTATTTCATAATATTCTGTAGATAATGGCTCATTTTCGAAATAGCAGAGAATAAAACCTTCGAATTGTAATTTGCATCTAGTTTTCAATTTTTATAATTTTTAAATAAAATTAAAAGTTTCTATAAAATATTTCATTTAAGATTCATTATTAATGTATATATATAGATATATGATGCTTTAATTTAAAAAAAAAAAATTATCTACTTAATAATTTGTTCTGAAACACCATATCAAAAGATGTCATTATAAACGAGAGAGATGGAGTAGCTACGGACTGCGCCGAACCAAGGACTGCAGTTACTATTGAGCCTTGTTAACATAAAGCCAAATCATTTTGATCTGAAAAAATTGTTTTGATAATTAAATTTCAATAATCTAATGTTACCTTGACACATGTTGAAGGTTTAGATGCATGGCCCATTTTGTTGTCTTTTTTTTCAATAGATAGTCAATTGACCTTGAATTGGAGCGTTGAAATGTTAAGATAAACTATTTATGTGGTCCACTTTTCAAAAAAATAAAATAAAATTATGTATATCTATCTATTATGATGATTCACTATGTTGTACGCCCTCCCAATTTTTATTTCATGATATTCTGGAGATAATGGCTCATTTTCGAAATAGCAGAGAATAAAACCTTCGATTTGTAATTTGCATCTAGTTTTCAATTTTTATAATTTTTAAATAAAATTAAAAGTCTCGATAAAATCTTTCATTTAAGATTCATTATCGACGTATATATATAGATATATGATGCTTTAATTTAGAAGAAAAAAATTACTTTATCTACTAAATAAGTTGTCCTGAAACGCCATGTCTAACAAAAATATGTCATTATAAATGAGAGATATGGCGTAGCTAAGAGCATCTCTATGTCATTATAAATTAGGGGCTCTCGACACTATTCCGGCAGGGAGGGGCTCTCTCCCGCAAGCCTCTCCCTCGGGCTCTCTCTTATTTTTAATTATTTATTTATTTGATTTTCGATTTATTTTTTAATTCCTTTTATTTTTGAATTTATTTATTTATTTATTTTTATTTCAAAATAAAAGAATATATATTTTTTGAATTTTTTTTTATTAAATGGAAACGAAATACATCAATTAAAAAAAAATTACATTTGAACTAGCCGTCTATTTCTCGATCATACTCCACAGTTTAGCCAACATGAGTTGATGCTGCTCCAACTGCTCCGGGCTCATATGTGTGGTATCAGTGGCGAGCATCTTGCTATATGTGCTCATGAGCTTGCCCGAAAAAAGTTGCTTTTTTTTTTTCCCCTCCAAGAATGCCTTCTTCTTCTTTGCAATCGCAAGGTACGTCTAATTAACTTCGACATTTGATTGCCAAAACTCATGTTCGGCACCCTCAGGAACGTTGTCCAAATTAATGCTCGCCTCAGCTTATTTGGCTTTTCCTTTATTCTTTCTTTCGGCGACAGCTTTTTTGTTCCCCATCGGGCGGGGACGCTCATCAAAATAACCAGCCTCGTCTGCAGCTTCGACGTCAGGATTGCTGGAGTTGGACGACCCGTTTGTGCCCTTCATCTTTTTATTTCCACGAAATAGATCGTACTTGGGAAATTTGAGCAGCTCTTCGTAAGCCTTCCCGTACTAGAAAGCTTGTTTTGTTTCCTTCTGATACAGCTCACATGCTCCGTTGAAGACGTCCTTTGAGTCTTCTCCGTTCTTCCAGTTCCTCACACAATCAGCGTAGAAGCCATGAAATTTGTTGCATTTGGGCATGATCCGCTGGTAATGCCCCTTCAACATCTTCTTATTTCTGGGCTTGTAGCCGATAAGGTGAATTGTGGCGTTGTACCTATCGACGATCTTGCTCCAGAAAATGAGCTCGGTTTGTCGATCGCCAACTCCCGGATCTTGCGAAATGCTAGACCACACTTTGATCAGATGAGCTGACTCCTCCGGACTGTAAGGTACGACCTTCGTCCGCTCAGTTGGCTCCGGATTTGAGGGAGCAGCCGTCGATGCGCTTGCTTTCTTCTTGGACGCCGGACGAACGTTGAAAACAGATTCGAAGGAGCTCGATAGATTGAGCTCTCAAAAATCCGAAGCCGCACCTTGGCTACCAAAGCCCGGCGGAGTTCGGAATTGATCGAAGATGGGTGGGGAGACGTCTTGATAACCAGCTGGAGAAAAACCCATGACTCCCTTGGAAGGAGGACTGGCGTAGGCAGCAAAACCCAGGTTGGTAGGCCGCGGCGGCGATGGCGGAGAATCATCGTCGTCTGGGGTATCATCATTGGGCTGATTGGGGAAAGAACCTTGGCCTTCAGGGCGCAACAATTTGAGAAACGTCTCGTCATCCATCGACATTTTTGGATTTGTGATAGAGAATTGTAAAGAAAAAATTTGATTTGGTAGAGAAAATGTGAAAAATTGGAAAAATATAGATGAATTTTGAGGTGTGGGAAATGATTTGTGATAGTGTGTATTTATAGGGGAAAATTGGATTTAGCCGTTGCAAGAGCCGTTGGCCCTCAACGGCCTTTTTTTTTTTTTTTCTAAATCAGAAAATCATTTAAAAAAAAAAATTTGGCCTGGCTGACGTCATAATGACGTCAGCCCAGGCGGGCGTGAGCCGGGCTCCTGATTGCGCGTTGGGCTTGCCGGGGTAGGGGCTCGCCAGTGCGGGCTCGAGCCCCCAGGTCCGACGCGCTGGAGAAGCTCTAAGGACTGCGCCGTACCAAGAACTGCAGTTACTATTGAGCCTTGTTAACATAAAGCCAAATTATTTTGGTCTGGAAAAATTGTTATGATAATTAAATTTCAATAATCTAATGTTACCTTGACACATGTTGAAGGTTTAGATGCATGGCCCATTTTGTTGTTTTTTTTAATAGATGATTCAATTGACCTTGAATTGGAGCGTTGAAATGCTAAGATAAACTATTTATGTGGTCCACTTTTCCAAAAAAAATAATTATCATTATTTGGTCTCAAATATGTATATCTATCTATTATGATGATTCGCTATGTTGTACGCCCTCCCAATTTTTATTTCATGATATTATGTAGATAATGGTTCATTTTCGAAATAGCAAAGAATAAAACCTTCGAATTTTAATTCGCACCTAGTTTTCAATTTTCACAATTTTTAAATAAAATTAAAAGTTTCGATAAAATCTTTCATTTAAGATTCATTATTGACGTATATATATATATATATATAGATATACTCCCTCCGTCTACGATCTGTTGGCCAAAAATAATATATAGATGATTTTGGAGCTTTGTGATGATGGATTTTAAATTATATTTTTGGAGTTTAGTTTTTTTTACAGGGTACTACAACACTCGTAGTACCCTGTAAAAAAAAGTAAATCCCAAAAATACAATTTAAAATCTATCTACACAAACTTTCAAAAAAAGTTAAAAAATCAACTTGGCCAACAGATGGTGGACGGAGGGAGTATGATGCTTTAATTCAGGGAAAAAAAAAATAGAGGCGTTATTTATGTTAGGATAGGTACAGAAAAATTCATATTCGTAATTAATTTAACAAATTAAAGACGTGCATATTAAATCACAATCTTGTTTTGTTTCCTCTACTTTCTTCCACAAGAATTTTCAAAATATCATGATAATTTGTCACCCCCTGCTTCCTATCAAATCTTGATCAGTATTTGATGAGATTAGAGTGTTCACGTGTGCGTTATGTATCAACTAATGATCACAATATCAGAAAATAACATCTTCCCCATCGTGGATGCAGGCGAACACACGTTCTTGGACGTAATAGACGCCTCGAATCCGAAAAAAGAAGTAAGGGTGATCATCATATCGAGTTGAATTTCCGGGCACAATTCGAGATGGCCGGAGCGAACGAGGAGTACAACAAGCTGATCAGGAAGCTGCCGGAAATATTCGTCGGGAAATTGGAGAGGCTGATGGCCGTGTTGAAGATCGTGTGCGGGGCCGCGAAGAGGTGCATGAAGGAGAAGAAGATGCACATGGCCCCATGGAGAAAGCATCGTTACATGCAAGCATGGGCGGATTCATGTGTTGCCCGCACCGGGCTCCAACTCAGTGCAACCCTAAAATTTTCGTTTATATACATATACATGTTTTAATATTTTTTTTAAAAAAAAAAGACTATTAAGCCCAACTCAAATTATTTAATCATGAATTAGACTTGAAGATAACAGGTCCAACACCTAATATTTTTTACTTTTGTTTGCTAGTACTCCATATTTTTTAATTCTTTGATTGATCAAACCCTTCATTTTCTACAAAGAAGAATGTGAAAAACACATTTCATAATAAGATGAGAGATGAATTATTTAAAGATTCACTGATTGGTTTATATTAAAATAATTTTTTTTTAAAATATAAATTTAGACTCGATCATTAATGAATATTATGTATTGAAATCTTGTAGGGCACAACCTACGTCAACATATAAAAAATTTAATACTCCATATGTCGAAGTAGTTATTTTTCAGCCCAGCCCACCTTCGGATCTTAGATCCGCCACTGCATGCAAGCTAAGTGGCTCAGAACTTGCGAGCGCTTCGCTTTGTTGCAAACGTTCTCCTCGGGCCGCCTGGGAAATCGTTGCTCACGGTCGACTTGATGGAGAACTTCTCAAGTCTGCATAGACCGGTTGTTGCAGTGGTTTGAATTTAGAGTGTTTTTTTTTGGCTTTGGCCTTTTTTCCTTTTTGCCTGTGCCATTCCTTTTAGCGCGAGAATACGAATTGGTAGTTTGTTTAAAGCTGATGTAGAGAAGAGTAGTCTTCATGTTTGCATACAATAGAGAAGAAGGAAAAGGAGAGGAGAAAACTCTTTGTACATAAAACCCTTGTACTGAAGTAACAACTTTCTTTCAGGTTGGTTTGAAATTTGAGATCAGTATCCAGATCCTCTCCTATTGTATTGTCAGATCATGATAGCTAAGGTTTAAAGTAAAAATTGTATAAATAAATATGATAATTTTGAAAATATTTTAAATATGTGATATCCAACAGTGCAATAGAAAATACAATATCGAAATGAAATAAAAGATTCATTAATTTCAATAATCTAATGTTACCTAGACACATGTTACACATATTGAAGGTTTAGATGCACGGCTCCATTCTGTACAGTTTTTCTTTTTTAATAGATGAGTCAATTGACCTTGACTTGGAGTAATGAAATGATAAGATAAACTATTTATTTGGTCCATTTTTCCAATAAAAAATAATAGCAATTGTTTGGTCCCAAATATTTTGATCTATCTCTTATGATGATTCATCATGTTGTACCTACACTAATGATCCCTTATCCATTGTAAGCACGGCCAATGGTAATAATTTTTCTTTTTAGAATTTTTTTTTTTTTATTAGGATTTAGTTTTTTTATTTTATTTTTTATTTTAAAGTAATCACTAGTACGTATCCCCATGCGATGCACGGCGTTGATATTTTTTTTATCGTATTAGTATTTATACCCGTACGATGCTCGGTAGGAAATGTTTATTATTTATAAAAATGTGGAATCATTTTCTTTCTACCGACAGTCGATTGCAACAACAAAATCCTAATGAATATCATAAAAAATTAAAGTAAAATTTGTTGTAAAAAATTAATACTGAATGGTACTCCAAGTAAACACGTAATTAAGAAATTAAAAAAGCAAAATGAGAACTAAACATGAGGAAAAGAACAACGAAAATTGCCGGAATAATAATATGAAATAATATGATCATAGTAATCGCCAACCACCCATTAGTGCATGTAGTTTAGATTTTTTTTAAAAAAAATGTAAATTAACTTTTACTTAGTTCAATAATCGTACTTAAAAAAATAACTTCTCATAATAAAAAGACAATTCTACCCTAAACTTGGTGGGAAAAAAAACTGTCATTTTCAATTATACCATTACAATTCAAACTTTGTTAAATCCCCTTATCTCCATTCCTTGGTTATTGTGTCCAAATTATTCAGGACTAATAAATTGAGATTTCAACATTAAACTATAAAATTTTAACAAGTAGATTTCTGGGCCAACAAAATTATCATGATATTGGGCCATGTTGATATCTTTTGATGGGGCTTTAGATAGACTCAAAATTTGGAATTAGCCCATTAACATACTGAAAAATAGGGGGATTTTAAACATAGCCCCCATTTTTCTCTCTTATAGTTATAGTTAATAGTATAAAAAAAGAAAGAAAGAAAAGAAAACAAGGCATGCATGATTAGGTACTTGGCTTTGATTAATGAATGCTTCAGCTGTTTTGGGTAATCATACCACATTCTTAGCCTTGTTTGTGAAGTTAATTTGCAATCTTACATCAAACTTTATACAGACTTTTATCGGCCTGGAAAAAACGGCAAACTAGGGCTCTCTCTCTCTCTCTCTTCCCTCCCATACGACGCTGCAACTGCAATGGATTTCAGTGTGGAATCACCGTGTTTCTTGCGTGTGGAAGGAGACAAGTTTATTGTGACATCTCTGTTTTTTTTTCGAGGTTCCGAAATGTATACCCGAGAATTGGGATCAAATGACTGATATCCAAAAGGATCGAGCTATGGTAAGGCCTCACAATTAATATAATATTATATTTCTCTCCTTTTTTTTTCTGCTGGATGATAGTATGATTTTTAATTTGATAGTAATAACTTGCAGGATGCTCTCACAAAAGGTGCCCTTCATAGGATGTTCTGTCATCCGCGGTAAAAAGTTACTTTTTCTTTTTTTTAATAATTATTATTTTGAATTTATAAATGAACTTTAATTTACGATTTGTCAATAAAATATGCAGACCCGATGAAATGCAGGATGCATTTTGGAATGGTTTTTATGATGAAACTATTGATTGTGATTATGATTTTGTTGCAACTGTGGATGCAATTGAGAAGGAGGCATCTTCGCTGGTATTTGATTTTGATTTATCTGAAACTCAGATGATTGTATCAGTGCTTCGTGATGTATTACGAAGGATGCTTGATGACCTTAGAGCCGATGCCATTGCTGGAGATAGAACGTGATCTATCTATCTATCTATTGCTTTCTTGCTACTACACAATTAAATACTATCTCTTGTTTTTAGATTCATATATTATATGGAAATGCTTTAATTACCTTGGGTTTACGAATCAATCAATCAAATGCAGAAGCAGGAGCGAGGAAGATGAATTGAGGGAATATGAAGTGGATTCTGAAGATGAATTGGATTTGGATTCTGGTATGTCTTTTTTTTCCAGATGAGCTGTGCATGTTTATGATGTCTCACTTTCCTTCGCATTAGATTGATTTGCTAATTATATTACGTCGTTGTTCCTTGTTGACAGAGTCCAAGTGATCAAGGGAGGAGACTTGGTTTTTTTTCTTTTGGATGCTTGCTTAATTACTACATTAGGTACGGTTTATTTCATTTTAGAGTGGACTACTATAGTTGTTTTTTCTTTTGGATGCTTGCAGAAGATTGTTTTAAAATAACATGGGTAGCCTCTTAAATCTGCCATCGGAAATGATGCTTGAGAATCTAATGCGGTGACCCTTTTTTCATCTAAATTATGAACAACAACTGCCAAAAATCTTATAAATATAGTGAGTGAAAAACCGTTCAACGATTTTAAGAGAGATCGTGAATATATGCCACAACAGAATGTGTTGGAAGAGAGGTGGTGAAAAACTGCTTCAGAAACGTGTAAAAAAAGTAGAATAATCCTCAAAAACTGCCAATTAAAAATTATTTTTTGAAAATAACTTCTACAAATGCAAAAGACTAATGTGTCCTCGAATTTTTTGGCGCAAAAACATTTTGTTATTATATACATTAATTAATAGATTTGAAACTATTTGAAATCTACATAATCAACAAAATCACCAACTAAATCAGGATGTCAGTACCACTTTGTAAACATAACAGATTGTTCTGTCTTCGCTCACCCCTCCGTATTTCAAACACAAAGGCATGAAGCAGATATACACGTGAGCCAAATCAAACAATTTTCCCTCATTATTTGCAAGTGCACCCGGGGAATATCATGAAAATGAAAATGATTGCAAGAATATCCAAGATTGTAAAAAAATTATTCCACTTTCAAAACGTTTTTGTTATGATCTGCAATCAGGAGCGGTTCTGGGCCCTGTGCAGCATGGGCGACCGCACAGGCCCCCGAAAATTTAGGGCCCCATAATATTCTGGCCCATGTAGTAAATATGTATAAATATTTTGTTCACGTACAATTAATTTTGTGGATGTAGTGCAGTTGGTAAATTGCGAAATTTTTGCTCACTTGATCACAGTTCGAAACCTGTGGAAGGCCCCTTTGTTCTTTTCTTTTTAATTCATAAAAACGTGTTTTTCCTTAACAATGTTTCTTCGCAGGCCTCTTCCTTTATTTCTTTTCTTCCTTCATTTTTTTTTTCTTCTAAAAAACGTAGTCTTCACAGGCCTCTTCCTTTATTTCGTTTCTTCTTAAAAGTGTGTTTTCTTTTTGTTTCTTCCACAATTTTACTTCTTCTTAAAACATGTTTCTTCAAAGGATTCTTCCTTCATTTTTTTTTTCTTCTTAAAAATGCTCAATTTTATGTTTTTTCCCTTTATGATTCCTCTTTCTTCATTTAATCTTCCTTCATTTAACTTTCATTTAATTATCTCAAATTAACGTTTTTTTCTGTCTCAAACTAAAGAGCCTCACACAATAAGCAGCAAACATCATCTATTTATTTTTCTGTGTGATCATTTATTATTCTAAAATCACATAATATCAAACATCATCTAACCCTCTATATTCTCCCAATTTTTGCAAAAAAATCAAAAAAAAAAATCGTTCTTATATAATGTAGCTAATTATTAGTAGTATTTTTTTTAAAAAAAAAAAAAACTATGTGTTTTTAGTTATGGAAAAAGGCCCAGATTTTGTTTTTTTTTTTTTCAAAAAATAGAATTTTTCGTTCTTTTATAACGTACCTAATTATTTATAATTGGTAAAAAAAATATTTTTAGTTATAAAAAAAGGCCCGATTTTATGAATTTTCATGGGGCTCCCAATACGCTAGCCCCGCCCCTATCTGCAATGGCAATTATAGTCAAACAATTCCATGATTATCAACAGGACAAAAATGGAGAAATTGTCATGTTGCAAATGTTAAAAAAAAAACTCAAACTTTTAGTTCAGAATCAAAAGAGCATAGCTATTATAAATATAGCACCCAATCAACCCAAAGTTAGGACCCAGTGATTAGAAAGACTCAACTCTTTATCTATTTATACTCAACTTTGCTGCTACATCTGACTATTATTTTTTCACACAATCTATACCGTCTTTCTAGCACTTAAATTAAAGATCTTATTAGAAAAGTTAAACTAGAAGGGATGTACCAAATTAACCATTGCAAGATGACACAAACATGCATCTGCTGCCCACCAAATATGCACAACTTTAACACTTTAAGGATCTTGTAGAAGGGGATACAAATCTAATCTTTTTGACGACTCGATGAAAAATTTCATCCTGGGTATAAAGGTGACATAATTAATCAAATGGTGACAGAATTAATCAACCTCTACCCGCTAACGATACGCGCCGATGCCAGAATTGAATAGGGCGAGTAATTTAGAAGTCGAGATGATGAAATTAGGGTTCTTGAGAAAGAGGTTGTTACTATATTAGGAACAATTTTAAATAAAATACATACTCCCTCCTCTTTAGACACTTTTCTTTTTTTAGTAATGGGATCCCACAACTTTAACACTTTATACTTTAACATTTACAAAAAATTTAGAGGATACACAATTATTATACTTTAACATTTTAACACATTAAAATTTATTAATATATCATCAAATTACATAAATGAAATAAAAAATCTTAACTATACCATTAAAAGTCCCTTAATCACATTACTAATTGGGCTTAGTTATTTATATTTTATGAAATGGCTCAAGTGGAAGGGGACGACCCAAAATGAAAATTGGCTCAACTAAAAGGGGAGTACATGTAAATATTAATTATGTTCGACGACATTATGGCCTAAAAGCATCACCCTATTATATATTTACTCCGGTCTTTTGTAGTTGTCACGCTTTTTTTCGGCACAAAATTTAAGACGCGAATATTTAGTGTTTTAAGTGGGTTTGGTAATTGAAAAGAATATTGAATTATGTTTATAATTATTATTTTAATTAATTAATAAAAATAATCTGAACATTTTTTTCGTAATTAATTAATTCATTTTTTAATTTTCTCTTCCAAATGAATGGCTTCTCTTTGCCAGCCAAATGTTGGAGACTCGTCTTAAAACCATTTTAGTGCCCAATCATCACACCATTTTACTCGATGCAGAAATTGTAACAATTCATTCATATATGTCCCTAAGATATCTCATGTGTAGCTATTTACACTCCATCTTCAAACCCAAAATTGGAAAAAAGAAAATCCCACAAACAAAATTATTTACCAGTATGAAGATATCAACAACCAAGAATAGCAAAATACTACTACTATACTTTGGGGGAAAAAAAAAAAACTAGAAAAAAACCTCAAGAAACTCCATTTCCACTCGCATAGTATCCAACCCCTGCAAATTTCCACGACCATTCATCATCAACATTCATTCATCTAAATTCAAAGTATAACACCATTTCATTTCACCTACCCTCCACAACAGAACTGGACCAAGAAACCGATGTCGTGGTACTCGACAAGCCCTTCCGAATCTGCTCGAACGTGGGGTGCGAGCTCCACGAAGTCGATCCACTGTTGAAAATCTGAGTATACATCGACCAGAACTCATCACTCTTCATCTTCTCCAGCAAATGTATCTCCATATCCTCCCCTTCCCCTTCATTCACCTCACTCCTCCCTTCGAAGAACTTCACCACCTGCCTCATGCTCGGCCTCGCCTTCGCCTCCGGGTGCGCGCACAACAACCCTACGTGCAGCACTCTCTCCGCTTCCTCCACATCAACATCAAGCCCTTCATCGACTGCGCTAAGCAGTTCCCCTCTCCTCATCAGCTGCCACACCCAATCCACCAATGGCGGCTTCCCTTCTTCAATAGGCCTTCTTCCGGTCATCACTTCCAATACAAGCACTCCATACCCGAAAACATCGGTCTGAGTTGAAGCTCGGCCATTTGTTACCACCTCGGGCGCTAGGTACCCGACCGTGCCCACCACGCGGGTGGTCCCGGCCATCTTGTCGTGGTCGTGCATTCGCGCGAGCCCGAAATCGCCTAGTCTTGCATTCATTTCTTTGTCAAGCAACACATTGCTTGCTTTAATGTCTCTGTGAAGAACCTTAGCCTCCCATCCATGGTGGAGATAGAGTAGCCCTGAAGCCACTTGCTTCAGAATGCTTATCCTTTCTTGATAGCTGAGTTTCTTGCTTCCGTCACAATCGAAAACTCTGCTATCGAGGCTGCCGTTCTCCATGTACTCGTACACGACAATGAGGCTGCCTTTCTCCTTCTTGCACCAGCCTCGTAAACCGACGAGATTCCGGTGCTTGAGCCGTCCGAGGCTCGAGATTTCGGCGAGGAACGCTCGGATTCCTTCGCTGCTTTCATGGGAGGAGATGCGTTTCACGGCGATCTCTCCGCCGCCGGGTAATGTCCCTTTGTAGACCTTGCCGTTGCCGCCGATTCCGATCACGTTTGCTTCTGAGAAATTCTTGGTCGCCGATTCGATTTCTGGGTAACTAATCCTGTGGGGCCAGTACTCCAATTCCCAATCCTCCATCTCCGCCCTTCTTCTCATCATTTCCCTCTTCCTTTTGATTAACAAGAAAGTAACGACGGAGAAAAGGATGACGATTAACACAACCCCAGAAGCCAAACCTGCTACGAAGCCTCTGGTTTTGTGGAATGGAGTTTTGGGAAGCTCGAAGTTCGGTAGGCCCACGGTGATTAGGCTCTCGCTGAGGGTGGAATTCGTGTTGCTGAAGCTCCAACCGAGAATTTTGTGGCTTTCGACGAGGGCTCCGGTGGAGGCGGCGAAGCCGACGTAGGTTTCGTCCTCGAGAACGCCGGAGAGATTGAGGGGGACGGTGAGTAACGGTTTGTTAGGCCGTTTTACTCCGGCCGGCGCCATGGTTATGTTTACGGTGCCATCGGCGTAATCGATCCAGACCTGGTAATTCTTGCCGTTGTTGAGAGGTAGGGCTTCGAATGAGCTCTGTTCCTCCGGCCAATAGCCGGCTTCGTGGGATTGAACGGAGGTGAGGGAGTCCACGTCGACGCCGACGTGGTTGGCGTCGATGTCTGCGAACTCTTCGTTCTTGAACACATCGAACTCCACGCCGAAAACGTGGTTGTTAGGGTCGCCGTTGGTGGTGAAATTGAAGAGGCCGAGGTTCTGGGCTGGGCTGGCGCCGTCGATTCCGGCGAAAGGGATGAAGAGGAAGACGATGCCGTGGCCGGGGAGCTTGCCGGCGTAGGGGGCCATGGCGAAGATGAAGGAAGTGTAGAAGGGGAGGGGGAGGGAGGAGTTGGGGTGCTTGGTGGGGATTTTGGAGGGGTAGAGAGCGCGGCCGATGGTGTGAGTGGTGTCGTTGGTGAGGGTGAGGATGCGGGATTCGACGGCGGCGACGCCGTAGAGGGAGACGTCGGAAGGGTCGAAGGCGTTGAAGAGGAAATCGACGGCGGAGGCGAGGCGGAGGGCGGCGGTAATCGCTGCCAGCAGCAGTGACAGATGGGTGCGGCGGTGCCTCCTCATTGGCGGCGGCGATGACGGTGGAGAGGAGAGGAGAAGAAGCTGAATGGGAAAGGAAATGGTAGTCGTATTAGCATTTAGCTGTGATTGCTTCTTTCTTACTTTCATATAACATTAATTAATTAATTAATTACGGAGTATATTTAAAAGTTGGTCTACTCTGACTTTGGGTATTTGCTTATCAACGTTAGGTGCTGCTCCAAACAATATTAAACAAAGTTTCAATCCTGTACAAAGTTTTTCAACACCCTTTTTGTTAAAAAAAAAGTTTCAAGTTTTTTTTTTTTTTTTTTCTTTGGATACCATTTTTGTAAAGATAGTATAAGTTGGATTTATTGTTAGAGCGGTTGAAAAGGCTACGGAAGCACTTATTATGTGCAAATCATTTTATTATATTTTCGTATTGCATCTTCTACCGTAATATATATATATATATATATATATATATATATATGAAGGTCATATGTTGAAGTTTATTATTCGATGCGTTCTTGATATATTTGTGAAAATTTTCTTTTAAAGACATCCTTGTATATGTGTTATTTTTCAAAATCGAAAAATCATACTTTTATCAGTTTCCTCTTAAAACTTGTACCAATTAAAATTTAACATATATAGAAATGACGGAATGAATAATTAACAATTTTCTTAAAATAATAATATCGATTATGAAAATATTATTAGCATATAACGATTATGTCGATGCAATAAAAGATGTACTACGGAAACACAATAAAATATTAATTTTAGAGGGATAGGTAGTGTGAATTTGAGAAATTGGAACAATCTTTTGCGTGGATGAATATAAGTATTTGGATAAAATGTAATATGGGAAATGGACATAAATAGTAGGTTGGGGGTTTGAACTTTGAATATGAAGAGTCAAAGAAGATGAGGTTTCTCGTTTTGCAGGGGAAGGTTCATTAGGGCATGTACAATAGGAGGTTCCAATCTATGTAGTAAAGTTAAGAGCCAACTCTTAAATTTCTTCACTATTGGGGAGCCCAAATATAAGAGTCTGAGCTCTTAGTAAAGAGTTTGAGATCTTAAGCTTTTTTGGGTCCCACTTCAATTTTTTATAATTATTTTATTGTTTTTCTTTTTTGTTGTACATTCTTTTAATTCTTTTGTTGATATTTTGTTTTGTTTTCATTCAATTTTCTTTTGTTTTTATTTTTATTTTTTTATATTTATTTATCTTTCCATTACAATATTTCAGCAAAAGAAAAGGGAAATGGAGCATTGTTCAGAATTTTTTTGAATATAATAAATAAACATACTATTAAAATTATTTAATAATATATATTAAAAATAAATCATTTAGAAAATAACAATTTAATTTAACAATATTGATATTAATCACAAAATATAATAGATAAACTATACATTTAATAATGAAGTGAGACCCAATAAATATTATTAGAGCCCAAAATTAGAGCTCATTATTATAAAAAATTTCATTTAAGAATTCTTATCTAGGTGTCAAATTATAAAGCCCAATTTTAAGCTCTCCATTGTAGATGCCCTTTATCAACAAGGATAGATAGGACTCCTTTTCAAATACTAAAAATTAAAATTAAATACTTCAAAAAAATATTAAAATTAAATATAATAATCACTAGATATAGAAAAGGCATAGCGAGGCGGCAGCTGGGCCCACTGCGGAGTATCCGAGTTGGATTGTCTCTCGGTTTTATTTTATTTTTCTTTTATTTCCCGCAACGCCTTTATTAATAGATACTATCTCCGACCTATATAAGTAATCTCATTTATTATTTTGACTTTTCCGACATGTATTTTTACCGAAATTTAATACGGATTTTAAAATATAATTTTAAAGTATCGTTTTTTTTACGGGATATTATAACACTCATAGTATCCCGTAAAAAAAATGATACTTTAAAATTATATTTTAAAACCCTATTAGGTTTTAATGAAAATGCGTGCCGAAAAAATTAAAAAAGTAAATGGAACTACTTTGATGGATTGCAGGTAATATCTAATCAAAGTACTATCAATAATCAATAATAATTGAGTAAATTCCAGAACGGAGGCTAATGTCAAAATATGTTTATATCGTGAATTTAATGCGCGTTGACTATCGAGTAGATATTAAATATCAAATAGATTTCCATGTATATTGGCTTTATCAATATTGAGAAAATATTTTTTCACATTTTTTCATTTTAGTTGTCCACTATTTTTAAACTATTTTCTTTTTGAGTAGTTAACCTTAGAATAATATACTTTAATAAGTGGGACCAAATGAATTAACTTAATACATTACCCACAAAGTATCAAATTTCGTGCTCAAACTTTAAATCAATAGATGGTGGTCGGAATGAATACAAAATAATAAAATATTTACTTAAGTCTAAGGGAATGTTCAATTGTTTAAAAATAATTCATAGAAAATTTGTACACCCCGTATTTATCTAACTAATTTCAAAACTACAAACTCTCTCTACTAAAATATTCCTTCCGTCCACGATCTTTAGACCTCGTTGACGAGTGTAATACTATCTTCATCCCATGACAATAGTCCCATTGTGATTGGGCACATAAATCAAAAAAATCAGGGATATGTGACTATAATCGGGGTTGGGTGGTTTGTGGACGTACATTACGGGGGTCATTTGGAGATGGCACAATTTAGTTACCTTCGAAGGGAAGACTTGGGATTTCGTCTATTGTCGGTTTTGGAGTTTGAATGTTGTTAGAGGCGATGTAAACCCGTACATTAGTTACTCTTGCTGGGCAAAAAATTATTTATCACAAACATAGAGTAATTAGTGTCTTGAATAGTTGTTGGTACCTCTTGTACCTAGTTTGATTTAATAAAGTCCTTTTCCCGATAAAAAAAAAAAAAAATTAAGTCTAAGGAGAGTAAATTAATTGTACCAACATTTTTTTTATTATTTTAGGAAATGAAACTAATAAGTGGAACAAACGAAAATGATAAATAAGACTAATAGAATGGGATGTATGTAGTATTTTATTTGTTCAGATTCAAGAGTTTATATTTTTTTAAACGTATTTCAAATTTGAGACTTAGCCCATGTTTGGTTTAAGTTTTTTTGGGTATGGAAAGGTATCAAGTAATTGATTCCATTACATTTTGTTTGGTTTGCGTAATAGGTTATCTATTTTCTTTATTTGGGGGTGACCCAATCCATTACATTGTTACTTCTCAAGAAGGAGGATAAACAAGGAGAAAGTGAACCCCTTCACAAGTGACTATCTTTGGACTTTTGAACCAAACACTCAATACAATTAACTATTATTATTACTATTTCCTTACTTGATTTTATTTGGTGAGAAGCCGACTGATAGGATATGGCCTATTCAGCTCGGCCCATTCCTAATTCCCCCGGCCCAATCAAGGATAAAGCCCAGTGGAAGTCAAGAAAGTCGACCAACTGCTCCCAACCACTCCACAGTGCAGACAGGAGCACCCACGACCCCCAACCACTCCTGGAACACCCGTGACCTCCATCCTCTATAAAAGGGAATCATTTGTAAAGAAAGAGGCAGGTTGTAATAGCGGTTAGAACACGAAAATATAAAACATTCTCTCCTTCGTGGACGTAGATCTAATCAAAGATCGAACCACGTAAAAACCTCTCGTGTTCTTCATTCTCTCTCTCGTATAATCACCCTAAAATACACGATCGATCACTGGCGCCGTCTGTGGGAAACGAAAGAATTTTGTGAAACCGATCGGCGTATTTCAAGTGAAAACACGATGGTAAGACCAACCCGCTCCGCCACCACCGCCGCTGCCGCCGCGGCTGCCAAGGAAAAACAGAAACGAGCTGACCTCTTTTCCAATCCACCTTACGTGCCGGCCAACGAGGAAGAAGGTGACGTTAGTCAAGCTCAGAAAACTGTTTCCCAGATCCAGCGTGACCAACAGCCCATCCGCCGAACTCCTGAAGGCCACCCGGAGGAGGTCCCATCTGGGGGTTCAGCTAGCGACGATGGACCAGATCAAAGTGGCAGCCGACGCGGGAATGCTGAACTCCAACCCGAGCTGGGAGACGTACTGAAAGCGTACCTGAGCATCCATGAGCAGGATTTTCACAGGTTCGCCGATCAACACCGACAAAGTCAATGCAAGGAAGACGAAGTCGAACCGTCACAAAGGCCATCCCCAAGTCTTCGGATCGTTGGAGGCAGGGAGGCCGAAGTTCCCCGTAGGCGACAAAACAATCGCCGTGGGAACGGTCGCGCTTCACCTCGGCGCGGTTCAACGTCACCTCGTCAAAACGCCGTTCCTCATTGGCGTGACGAACGGAACGTCTATCAAAGAAGATTCGACGTTGAGCCCGAAGTTCCCCGAAGGCGACAGAACAATCGCCGCGGAAACGATCACGTTTCACCTCAGCGCGATCCGACGCCACCGCGTCAAAACGCCGTTCCACCTCGGCACGACGAGGAGAACACCTACCAAGGAAGGTTCGCCGTCTACGGTCGAATCTCGACTCCGTTCACTAATAGGATACTCTATACTCCCCTCCCGTCGACGTATAGAGTACCTCCTATCCCGCCTTACAACGGAACCCAAGATCCCAGCAACTTTTTATCCCGGTTCCAATACAACATGATGAACCAGGGGTTGGCCGAAGACGTTTACATGTGTAAAGTCTTCCCCGAGCTACTAGTAGACAACGCTAGAAGCTGGTTCGATAGCCTCCCTAATTGCAGCGTAGGATCGTATGCCGACCTACTGGACGCCTTTGAACGTCGTTTCTTCCAAAAAGCCGAGGCAAAAATCAGCCCAGCCCAGCTCCTCACCTTAAAGCAAGGGCGGGGAGAAACGATCAGTGATTTTCTGGCCCGTTTTTATAACGAGAGCCTAAAAGTCGATCGTCTCTCCGACGACGTGCTTATCTCGGCATTCCAAAATGGCATCCAGTCCGGGACTCTCTTCAGAGAGCTCGTAAAGGCACGTCCTACGACCTCCAAGCAACTATGGAAGATCGCCGACACATTCGCCGAAGCGGACGGGGCCGATCGGAAGAAACGGGCTGCAGATCGGCCCGAAAACAACGATAAGAGAAAGAAAGAGGAGCGCACCGACCTTGGGCAAGGTCGCCGAAGTGCCCTCGAAAGGTTACAACGAGGACCCCTCGAGTCCCGATTAGGACCTCGATCCAACCAAGACCGAAGTCAGTATACACCACTGACAAAGTCAAGGGCCGAAATATACGAGCTCCATGCGAACTTGTTCGAGAAGCCGCCGCCCTTATCTCGAGGTGGGTCGAAACATCGATCCAAGAAGAAATACTGCAAACTCCATAATGACTACGGTCATGAAACTGAAGATTGCAGAGATCTCGCCTCGGATATAGAGCACATGATACGCGACGGTACCCTCAAACTGTACCAAAGTTGCAATCAGAAAGAGGCCCGACCTCAAGGGAAGGGCAAGAGAAAGAAAAATAAGGGAGGCTATAACTGCGCCCCCCAAAATGACAAAAGGCCAAGGCACGACGACGAGGATGAGGACGAAGATCAGCCTCAATATGACGCAGTCATCACGGCCATCACCGGACTGCCCGAAGGCACAACGAGGTCATCATTGAAAGCCGAAGCCCGGAGTCCACAGCGAGAAGAACCCACTCAAAAAAGGTTCAGGAGAGACGAGGTCGTCACCTTTTCCGGTGATGACCCAGTTCCCCATGCGGTACCTCATCAAGATGCCACCATAATCGAGGCAGTGGTGGCCAACAAACTGGTCCACCGCGTATTTGTTGATAGTGGAGCATCGGTGAGTGTGCTCTTTAAAGACTGCTTCGATAAGCTAGATATCGAAGAAGCACGTCTAAAGCCAGCACCCATGCCATTAAAGAACTTCACACAACAAGAGACGACGACGGAAGGCATAATTTCACTGCCCGTGACAGTTGGAAAAAGCCCGTTGTCTACTACGAAAATAATCCACTTCTTCGTCGTAAAAGCCAGCTCCCCCTATAACATCATCTTAGGAAGGGATTGGCTAATATCGACAAAGGCAATCTGCTCGGCCTACCACCTGACGATTAAGATTCCATCTAGAAACGGAGTGATCACGCTTCGGGGAAACCAGCAATAGGCAAAGGAGTGCATGCAGGTCGCACTCCGAGGTGATAGGAATCAACACCCCCAGACATAGCAACTACAGAAACCCGAAGAGGTGGAGCCGACGTCGTCTCCATCCATCGAGCCGGTAGAAGACATCGCATTATACGAAGATGACCCTGCCAAGGTCGTCAAAGTAGGGTTCGTCGGCGAAAACGAGCTCCGAAGTCAACTTATCCGGCTACTTCGGGAGTATAGAGATGTCTTCGCCTGGTCGCCGCTTGACATGACCGGGGTGGCACCAAACATCATCACTCATCACCTCAACATCGACCCTGCAATAAAACCAGTTCGGCAGAAACAACGAGCCTTCGCAGCCGAAAGGAGTCAAGTAATTCACGATGAGGTCCGGCAACTGCAAAAGGCCGATATTTTATTCGAAGTAAAGTATCCGACCTGGTTGGCCAACCCCGTGATGGTGAAAAAGCAGGGAGGTGGGTGGCGGATGTGCATTGACTACACGGACCTTAATAAGCACTGCCCAAAGGACTGCTACCCCCTCCCCAACATTGACAAGAAGGTCGAAGCTCTTGTTGGCCACAAGGTGTTCAGCTTCTTGGACCTATACAAGGGATACCACCAAGTTCTCATGAATGCCGAAGACGCGCCGAAGACCGCCTTCGTCACGGACTTCGGCATCTATGCATACAAAAAAATGCCCTTCGGACTAAAGAACGCCGGAGCCACATACCAGAGGATGGTCGATAAAATTTTTGAAGCCCACGTCGGTAGCATTGTCGAAGTATATGTAGACGATATAGTCGTAAAAAGCAAGGAGATCGCCACTTGTGTAAACGACCTTAAAGTTGTCTTTAGCCTACTTCGTAAAGTGAACCTAAAATTAAACCCAGAAAAGTGTACTTTTATGGTCCGATCTGGAAAATTTCTAGGGTGTTGGGTTTCACGCGAGGGGTTAAAAGCCAACCCTTCGAAAGTCCGGGCTATCCAAGAAATGCAAGTGCCGAAGTCGATCCACGACGTGCACAAACTGACGGGCTGCCTAGCCGCCCTGAGTCGCTTTCTATCTAAGGCCGCCGAAAAACAACTCCCATTCTTCAAGATACTAAAGAAGGCTCCGAACTTCGAGTGGAACGATGAGCACAGAGGAGCTTTCGATGGTTTGAAGAAGTATCTCACAAATCTCCCAACCTTATCTGCGCCAAAGAAGGACGAAACCCTCTCTTTATACCTCGCCGCTTCGAACGAGGCAATCAGTGCAGTCCTGGTACGAGAAGAAAGACGTCATCAGCTACCCGTCTATTTCATAAGCCGAGCCCTAAAAGGGCCGGAGACGAGATACCAGCCTTTGGAAAAGGTCGCACTTGCGTTGGTGAATGCAGCGAGGAGACTTCGACCATACTTCCATGCACATCAGATACAAGTACTGACCGACCTACCACTTCGGCAAGTACTTACAAAGCCAGAAGCGTCTGGGCGAATCGCTAAATGGGCTGTAGAACTCGGCGAGCACACAATTTCCTTTATACCTCGCCAAGCAATCAAAGGACAAGCCCTGGCCGATTTTCTGGTGGAAGCCAAGTTCACGGAAGCACAGCAATCCGTTGAACCTACTGAAGATAAACCAAAGGCCGAGGCACCTAATCCACAACCGCGAGACTGTTGGAAGGTCTACGTGGACGGGGCATCAGGTAACAAAGGAAGCGGAGCCGGGGTTTTACTCATCAGCCCGGAAGGAAAGGAGATCACCCACGCACTCCGGTTCAATTTTCCGACCACAAACAACGAAGTTGAGTACGAAGCTCTAATAGCTGGACTTCGCCTAGCCGAGGCTCTCCGGGTAAGGGCCATTCAAATTCACAGCGATTCCCAAATCATAGTGAATCATATACTGGGTAAATACGAGGCCAAAGGAGAACGAATGAAGAAGTACCTTCATAAGGCCAAAATCCTACAACAAGGCTTCTCGTACTTCGAGTTAGTGCGAATCCCAAGAGAGGATAACGGGCGAGCTGACGCGCTAAGCAAGCTCGCGTCATCATCAACAATCTCTCCAGTGGAAGAAGTACAGCTCCGAAGTATCGATGAAGCCGAAGTTAATATAGTAACCGAAGATGGACCGAACTGGATGACTCCACTTCGCAGCTATCTAGAGATAGGCGACCTCCCCACCGATAAGGTTGAAGCTAGAAAGCTCCTGGCCAAGTCCACCAAATATGTCTTTGAACAGGGAGTGTTGTATAGAAGATCCTACCTCCAACCTCTCCTAAGATGTGCGGGGCCCAACCAAGCAAACTACACACTGCGCGAAGTCCATGAAGGCTCCTGTGGCAGTCACATTGGAGCCCGCGCCCTCTCCAAAAAGATCATGAGGTGTGGGTACTACTGGCCCACCATGTTCCAAGACGCTACCAACCTCGTCAAAAGGTGTCCGAAGTGCCAAATCCATGCGACGGTTCCGAGGTTGCCTCAGACCGAGCTGACCAGCATACAAAGCCCTTGGCCGTTCATGCAGTGGGGAATTGACATCGTCGGCCCATTTGAAAAAGCCCCCGGCCAATTACAATTCCTCATTGTAGCCATCGACTACTTTACGAAGTGGGTCGAAGCCGAACCATTGGCCCGGATCACAAGTAAAAACGCCCTGAACTTCGTTTGGAAGAACATAGTTTGTCGTTTCGGCATACCTCACGTCCTCGTATCAGATAATGGAACCCAGTTCACAGACAGGACGTTCAGAGAATGGTGTGACGAACTCCACATCCAGCAAAAGTTCACCTCGGTAGCCCATCCTCAAGCGAATGGCCAAACCGAGGTTACGAACCGAACGATAGTCAAAGGGTTAAAAACCCGGCTCGACAAGGCCAAAAGAGACTGGGCTGCGAACTTATCCCAAGTCCTATGGTCGTACCGAACCACCCCGAGGACATCACACGGCGAAACACCATATAGCTTGGTGTACGGAACCGAGGCGGTGATCCCGGTAGAGATCGGTCTGCCGAGCCCCCGAACGCTTAACTTCGCAGCCCAAAACAACGAAGATGGACTTCGAACTAACTTGGACTTGCTAGAAGAGAGACGGGAACAAGCCTACATACAAGAAGCTCGATACAAACAGCAAGTAGCTCGGTATTATAACAGCCGGGTGAAGCATCAGCAGCTGCAAATAGGCGACTTCGTACTCCGGAATAACGAGGTCAGTAAGGCGGAAAAACTCGGCAAATTAGAAGCCACCTGGGAAGGACCATACCGAGTTCAAGAAGTCCTCGGAAAAGGGTCGTACAAGCTCGCCCACCTATCTGGTGAGCCCATACCCCGTACATGGCACATTACTCACTTGAAAAGGTACTTTGTATAAACAGAGAGCAGTGTCCGAGTCCATTTAGGTCCTAGGAGCCGGGTCGTCTTGGTAAATTCTGTCTTTTTTTAACTCCATTCAATTAAAGTTTTTTTTTTAGTTCACTTAAATAATTTGCATACATGGTACACCTCTCTCGTCTTATACCAAGTATCTTGATTTTAAAATCCTGACGAGGATACAAATAAACTCCACGTCGGAGTAACACCTAAACGCGCGTAAGGGGACCACCCCTATCGATAAACTCGACAAATAAGGTACTTGAAAGCCTAAACTTCGTCTTCGGACGAAGTGGCTACTTGAAAGCCTAAACTTCGTCTTCGGACGAAGTGGCTATTTGAAAGCCTAAACTTCGTCTTCGGACGAAGTGGCTATTTGAAAGCCTAAACTTCGTCTTCGGACGAAGTGGCTACTTGAAAGCCTAAACTTCGTCTTCGGACGAAGTGGCTACTTGAAAGCCTAAACTTCGTCTTCGGACGAAGTGGCTATTTGAAAGCCTAAACTTCGTCTTCGGACGAAGTGGCTACTTGAAAGCCTAAACTTCGTCTTCGGACGAAGTGGCTATTTGAAAGCCTAAACTTCGTCTTCGGACGAAGTGGCTACTTGAAAGCCTAAACTTCGTCTTCGGACGAAGTGGCTACTTGAAAGCCTAAACTTCGTCTTCAGACGAAGTGGCTATTTGAAAGCCTAAACTTCGTCTTCGGACGAAGTGGCTACTTGAAAGCCTAAACTTCATCTTCGGACGAAGTGGCTACTTGAAAGCCTAAACTTCGTCTTCGGACGAAGTGGCTATTTGAAAGCCTAAACTTCGTCTTCGGGCGAAGTGGCTACTTGAAAGCCTAAACTTCGTCTTCGGACGAAGTGGCTGGTTAAGAGCCTAAGCTTCGTCTTCAGACGAAGTGGCCACTTAAAAGCCTAAACTTCATCATCAGACAAGGTGGCTAACTGAAAGCACAAATCTTCGTCACAAAACGAAGTGACTGAGAAAGTTGGTAAACGCAAATGCAAAAATTTCTGTTTTATTTGAATAGAAATAAATGTACATTGTTACATTAAGAAGGCGAGGAACCCGGAGGCTTTGGCTTACTAAAGCTAAGCCAATCTCTAGCAAAATCCCTACCGGAGTTGAAGTTCAAAACATCGTCTATACTAAACCTGCCCCGACCGCGTCCAGAAGCCGAACTTCGGCCTCTACCTCGGACATTCTGGCTCGCCCGACCCCGACCCCGACCCCGTCCAGACGCCGATCGCCGCTCTTGACTATAAATTTCTTGAGAATGGCGTGTCACAATCTTCGGGTCCGGGTCAGCAGACCTCGAAGATTCACCTCCCAAAAATTCTCTAGAAGTACGGTCGAGCAACTTCGGATCCGGATCGGAAGAAACTAAAGTCGCAGAACCAGCTTGTAAAGACAGACGCCACTTCAGCTTCGGAAATCGATCAAGGACTGTCTCATAAATGCTCGCCACACGAACGAGCTCTTCAAACTCACCTCTGACCTGCCAGGATTCACTCCCAAATTCCTCCCTGTAACTTCGGCATCGGGCCTGGAGCTCCTTGACCTTATCGTAAGTCTCGGAAATTGTGGATCCCCCAGCTCGGTGAATTATGGTCTCGTATTCCATATGCTCCTCGACGATCTCTTTGCAAGCCTTGATGTCATCCCGAGCTCGCTGGTACTGGTCTTCGAGCTCCATGTATCTGGCATGCATCTCATCGAGTTTTTCTAAAGAAGCCCGAAGTTTCACCTCGGCCTCGATCTCTATGTTATTAGCCCGCTTCTTCCAGTTCGAAACATCGAGCTCGGCCACCTCTACGGCTCGGCGAAGCTCGGATATTTCTTGAACAAGGTGGGAGGCATCATAAAACTCGGGAACAGACTACAGAACAAATACAAGCAAGGTTCAAAAAGAAATCCTTTTATTTATGTATAGCCGAAAACGGCGAAAGAAACGCCACCCTAACGGTGACGAAGTACAAAACTAAAAAAAAAAAGAGAAGAGGGAAAGAAGCCAAAAATTGTGAAGTGTCAATTCACTACTTCACGATTTTCTCCTTCTAGGCCGACCTCTGGTTCCTCGAGGTCGTCGCGAGCTGGTTCCTCGGTGGTCTGTGCAGCCGGGGTCTTCTCAAGGTCGGCGATGACCGTCTCCAGGAGTTCATACCTGTCGGCGGGACATCGCCGAATAGTCCCTTCAGTGAGAAGAACCCTCTGCGCGGCGAGCTGCTCGACCACCGGGATTGAAGAACCGAGCTCCAAAAGCACACCGGCGAAGTCCTGCAGCGTTTCCTCCTCCGTCATGACACCATACCCGTACTTGGTTTTATCAAGCTCGGGGATGTCGGCGGCGATGTTGTCAAGCGCTGCAGAGACGATCGGGGTACTCAAGGCACTCGCCAACTGAACGGCCATGTGGGAGAAATGCCTCGACCGGAAGACACGTTCCACCACAGCTCGGAACACGTCCCCCTGTCCAGCCACCACCCCGGCAATCTCGTTGGTCAGCCGGTCCACTTCGGCCTCCAGCTCGGCGTTCTTCTTCTTCGCCTCTTCGGCGGCAGCCAAAGCCTCCGCCTCCCTCTCCTGTGCTGCCTGTGCCGCGGCTTCGGCAGCATGGACCCTGGCCATCAGCCGATCCTCCGTAGCCGCAGCTTCGGCAGCCTGTGTTTGTAACTTGGCGACTCCACTCCTAATGAAGCTCGCCAAGCCCTGCAAAACCGCCTCGGCTCCCTAAAACCCGAAAACAAAGGGGAGATTAAAAAAGGAACAATCACTATGTATATGTAATATTCAGTTGTACACTTACTTCAGGGAATCCTTGGCTCGAGGTCGCGCCGCTCTCGACGATCGTCACTTCGGCATCCAACGAAGTTACGGCTCCTCGAGGTCGTCGGCCGACCACCTGCAGTGGAGAGGAACCATGGACAGGCGCCTCCAGCTGCGAACTTACGGATACCGACCTTGTAAGGTCGGCCGTCCTCTCTGACGACGCCGCCGAAGTCACCCTCTCCACCACGGAAACAGAGGGCTTCTGCCTCTTCCTCTTATTCTTGCCTTGTAAGGCGGCCTGGAAAGCTTGGGCATCCACTACAAAAAAAAAATATATATATATATGGTCAGCAAAAAACGAAAGAAATCACGAAACGCAAGTCAGCGAAGCAGAGCCTCACCCAAGTCCGCGTCAGACACGGAGTTATACGGGCTTAGCCCATGATTCGCAAGCTCGGCCTCGGCATAATTCCTTTCAATGAGGCCGAGGTTCACCAAGCTCGTCTCAAGGTCACCGGTCGGTTTCCCAGTGTCTCGAGGAGCGAACTTACCCTTCATCCAAGAGTATAACGGGACACCTTCACACCGGCAAAAGAAGAACTTCTTTTGCCAGTTCGGCACCTTAGAAGGCGTCCCCAACTTGAACCTATTAATAGGGGAAAGGTAAGCCCACCCCGTCGGACCAAGCTTAGGCCTAAAAAACCTAAGGAACGACTCTACGGTAGGCGTACCACCACGTCGGCTGACCTCAAAGCAAAAGCCGATGATCTGCTTGACAGAGGGTGGCTGCAACTGACCTAACGCCAGTTCAAGCTCTTCTAAGAGCTCGACAAAAAAATTGTTCAAAGGGAACCGTAAACCAAAATGAAGGTAATCTTCATATACAGTAAAAAAACCCACAGGAGGCGAACTACCCCTATCAACATCACGAGGTAAAAGGAGTTCGACTGACTCGGGAAATAAAAAAATGCGGGCCAAACCCTGCATATGAGATACAGACATGGTGGAGGCCACAGCCAGAGACGCGTCAGACCCGACCAACGACGGGAATTCAATTTCCCTAAACGCCGGCGGGACTAACGCGCGGGTATATACATTCAGCCAAACCTTCGCCGGAAACCCCCTAACCGGCGAAGGCGAAACCCCTACGTTCTCACTATCACTATTTACTTGGGGAAAAGGAGAAGCATCCATTGTGAAGAAAATTACTTACTTGTCACAGATTTTCTGATCAAAAATCACCGGGAACTGGCTAAACGGCGGCGGTTGCAGAATTTTGGGGCTTAGGGTTCTCTTGCGCGATATTGAAAATCGATTGAGAAAAATGTGGTTTAGCGTACATAAGAAGCCTTTAAAAGGCAAGGGCACGCCTTTTCAAATCCCGCCTCTTCACCTGCCCCAACCAAAAAGCGACGTGTGTCCTACCTACGCTGACAACAGCAGTCGCACATCACGCCACGTCTATTCAAGCTCGACCTCGTCAAAACGAGGCGGTATACATTTCGACTTCGTCAAGATCTCATTTCCGACGAAGCAATGAAATTCAAGCTCGACCTCGTCAAAACGAGGCGGTATACATTTCTACTTCGTCAACATCTCATTTCCGACGAAGCAATGAAATTCAAGCTCGACCTCGTCAAAACGAGGCGGTATACATTTCTACTTCGTCAAAACCTCATTTCCAACGAAGCAATGAAGTTCAAGCTCGACCTCGTCAAAACGAGGCGGTATACATTTCTACTTCGTCAAAACCTCATTTCCGACGAAGCAATGAAGTTCAAGCTCGACCTCGTCAAAACGAGGCGGTATACATTTCGACTTCGTCAATACCACATTTCCGACGAAGCAAGTACAATTCGACCTCGACCTCGGCCAGTTTACACCTCCCCACAATGACCTCGCTGCTCCGGTCTTTTGGGGGGGGATGTGATAGGATATGGCCTATTCAGCTCGGCCCATTCCTAATTCCCCCGGCCCAATCAAGGATAAAGCCCAGTGGAAGTCAAGAAAGTCGACCAACTGCTCCCAACCACTCCACAGTGCAGACAGGAGCACCCACGACCCCCAACCACTCCTGGAACACCCGTGACCTCCATCCTCTATAAAAGGGAATCATTTGTAAAGAAAGAGGCAGGTTGTAATAGCGGTTAGAACACGAAAATATAAAACATTCTCTCCTTCGTGGACGTAGATCTAATCAAAGATCGAACCACGTAAAAACCTCTCGTGTTCTTCATTCTCTCTCTCGTATAATCACCCTAAAATACACGATCGATCACCGACATTTTCTAATGCAAAGAGATTTGTCGTTGTACGGAAGGTAGTTGGTCGTGTACGGTGCTGCCTTGATTCGTTAGAGTACGATAGTGAAGTGAAGACTTTTGGTTGGGCATAATGGGCCACATGCATCATAGTCCACCCTTTGCGGCCCAACAATCTCAATTCAATTCACTTTCGTTTCTTTCTTCTTTCTTTCTTTCTTTATTCATTTTTTTTTAATTTTTTTTTTCTCTTTTCAATATGATGTCAACACTATCTTCGTTATTTTAGCTTCATCCAAACTAGCGCTTCCCCCGTGCTCTGCACGGTTTATTTTTAGTAAATTTTTATACTCCTTAATAAAATAAAAAAGTTAAAGTGATAGTTTAGATGTAATTTTGTAAAGGCGTATGTGGCTAAGTTTATAATTTGCTTAAAATAATTTATAAGTTACTTAGTATTAATGTGTTTGGCCAAAAAAGCTCTACATGAGCTTATAAGTTCCAAAAAAAATTATAAGAGTTTATGAGATCCCTAAAAATAAATATTCTTATGAAAACTTCTTTTTACATTTTATAGATTCTTCAAACATCTTGTAAGTTAAGCTTATTATTATTTTTTTTATGAACTCAATTTTAAGGCCGCGCCATGGAGGACTGAAATACGAAACATTTGGTCAAAGGCTTTAACCCCTTACCGCTGTAAGTTGAACTATTCAAAAAATTCTTTAAAAAAAGCTTAACCAAACACGTCCAAAGTACAGAATCCACTTATGCAAGTTTGACAACATTAAAGTAATTAGTAATGGGCTACAATAGCTTAGTGTTTTTGTTTAGTTTTTATTTTTTGAAATCGGACAACATTTGTGGGTCCGACCAATTTAGTAATGGAGAGAAAATTTAATAGACAGAGACATAAATATTTAAATTGATTAAATATTTGAATATATATATATATATATATATATATGTATATATATTAATTTAAACATGTAGTGCACTATTTTTAGTGAATTTTTTTTTTTTCATTAATGTTTAAAATAAATACACCTTATATATTCGAAAGTTTTATATGGTTAAAATTAATTGTTCTCCCGAGAAAGTTTGGTTATATAGTATATATTCTTTTTTGCAGTTGAGACGTAATCCTGGGGGAAACAAACGTTATAAACATCATTGTATATATATTGACAAAAGTAAAATAAAGAAAAAATATTGATATCATTTAAAAATTTATGTTTTCAAGCAAGCAGAGGTAATGGGAGAGAAAGTGAAATATATATTATAAATTTTGTAGCACTTCTTTGTATACAACGTTTGTTGTAGTAGTTATCTCACGATCGTCGTCATCTTTACAAATGAGAACTCTCAAACCATTCCGACTTGTAACTCGTGAAATTGCTACGTACAATTGACCATGGCTAAAGACGGGTTTTTCTAAAAATAAGCCAACACGGGACAATGATTGTCCTTGTGATTTATTGATTGTCATTGCATAAGAGATTATGAGGGGAAATTGTTTTCTTAGAAACTTGAACGGCAATCTAGGATCAGGTGGTGTCATCGACATTCTTGGAATGAGAACTTTATTTCCAGCATTTTGACCTGTGAGAATTTTGGCTTCCAATACATGGCTGCCAAGTCTTGAGATAACCAATCTTGTTCCATTGCACAGACCGTTGGCATGATCTATATTCCTCAAAAGCATGACTGGAGTTCCAACTTTCAAAAATAGCTCGTGATTAGGTACACCGGAGCATTTGAGACTATTTAAGAATTCAGGCGTGTGTAGATCTCGAAACAAAGATGATGTTGAATTTGTTGTGCACGCACTATCTGAGCTGAGATATTGTCTACCTTCACTCATGTTTAGTGAGACCATGTATTGATTTATACGCTCAACCACATTCAAAGTAGGCGCTAGAATAGCTCGCTCTTGTAAATAATTAGCACTGATGTTGTTGTTTTGTAATGAAGAATAAATTTCATCAACAATAGCTGCTATGGGGTCTCCTAAATATGGAATGAGTATGTCGTGCGGCAGATCAATATCCGCTTCACCATCATTTGGACCTCCAATTGTGCCGTCCCCAATACTCGCTATCCAATTTGCAAATTTCTCCAATTGAATTAATTCATCATCACATCCAACATTTTGGAGTCTCATATTTTTTGTCAATCTCAAAACCGTGCAACTTTTCCAAAGATATGATGAATTGATTGTTGCATGCACAATATCTTGTCTACTACCTTTTGTAATGACTGGTAAAATTTGTCTGAAATCTCCGCCGAACACAATTGTTTTTCTTCCGAATGGCACATCATTATGGTATTGGGAAGAAAAGTGCATAATGTCACGCAAAGTTTTATCTAGTGCTTCGAAGCAAAATTTGTGCACCATCGGAGCCTCATCCCAAATGATAAGTTTTGCTCTTATAATTAAATTAGCCAAGTCACTTCCTTGCTTTATGTTGCATGTTGAATCTTCATTTAGATCAATTGGAATTTTGAACCGTGAATGTGCCGTTCTTCCGCCAGGCAATAAAAGAGAAGCAATTCCACTGGAAGCAACATTTATGACGATTTCTCCTTTCGATCTCAAAGCCGCAGATAATCCCTTCCAAACAAAAGTTTTACCAGTCCCTCCATATCCATATACAAAAAACATCCCTCCAGATTCAGAGTTCACCGCAGCCAATATAGTATCATGTACATTGCGTTGTTCATGGGTACATTTTTGCAAGAAGTGCTGGTGATCTTCTTGAAGAGCTTTGCGATCGTAGTTAAGCTCGTCAAATATCAATTTGTTATTATTAGTTTCGAAAAATTCTGTATCTGGGAATGGCATAGTTGGAAAATCGCATAGGCTTCTACCTAGATTGCGCGCTAATTTTTCAATTTCTACCAATGCATAACTTCTGATCTCATCCTCAGTTAGTGTCAAATCTGTGATAAATAAGAATTTGAAAAATCAAATGAAAAGATATATGATATGCACATAAATAAATATATTTCTAGGGAACGAAAAATACCTGGATGTTGAAGCAAAATTCTTTGATTATACAATATATCTTCAGAAAGATAACTGCAACATTTTTCCCAAACATCTTCGGGCCTAGCAAAAGAATTGGAAATCAAAAGCGTTGCAAAAAGATTTCTCAAGGAACTCGATGATGCCCATTGACTTGCTTCCTTAATTCCGTCAATGTATTCTTTGTCATCATCCAATAGTCCATATGCGTAGCAAGCATCACGAAAAGTAGCATATTGAACACCTTCTACCGATCTGATGTCTTCAAAACATGTTGGTCCACGAACAATATTCAGCAAACATCTTTCGTAATATAACTCTCCAGAACCAGGAGGAATATAAGACAATCTTCCAATTGCATATCTCGTTTGTCTGGGTCGCCATTCTCTTGTATCTTGTTTCCAAACAAATTGGGTAGGAAACTCCGCGTATGTCAAGTTTCTTGCATGTGGATATTTCTTATTTGCTTCCATCCAAGCTAAGAACATACTTTGTTTGACGGTAGGCCGCTCAAGTACCTCATCTATTGGAACGTCATCTGTAAATATGACATTTTGTTCTCCAGGCAAATGGAAACTCAAGCGCTCCACAGCCGGATCTCTGTATTGAATTTCAAACTTAAAAATTCGCCATGCTGCTTCACAAGGTGATATGTATCTGCAATCATAATACATCTTCACTTCGTCGAATTGTTTTTGAAGTTGGTCGTCTGCACTACTTTGGTAGAAAGATGCAGTGACTCGATCATGACCCTTGTTTATATATTTGAACAGATACTTGATTGACCGGGATTGATTGCACCACTCAACATTAATATGTGCCCCATATTTCACCAGAAGATATTGATTGTGAGGGACTACATACCTGTTATCCAGACAGACACCTTCTTTATCAACATATCTCCCATTATCTCGACGCTTGTATGCTGGATATCCATCTTCATCAACTGAGGTTGTCTCGTTAAACTTCTTTGGAAAATATTTAGTACAACGGTTCTTATCCTTATCCATACATTGTGCATTTTTCTTTGCTGAACCACATGGACCATGCATCATAAAGTCTTTCACCGCTTCGTAATAATGCGGATCACTTTCTTTATCTGGAATTTCTGCTGATATGATTTTATCAATATGTTCCGGCCCCGGATGTTTATTTTCTTTGCTCAAAAATAGCAAGATATGAGCATGGGGTAATCCTCGCTTTTGAAATTCAATTGTGTATACAACTATAGAGTAAAAGAATATAATTAATTATTATGATTTTATAAAAATAAATCATAATGTCGAGTAAAATATTTACAAACAAATACCTGCTTTGACAGTTCCAAACACTTTATTACTTTTAAATTCCTTGATCATGTGATCCAACTTAATCTTGAACACTCTAGCAATTATGTCTGGACGATCTTCAGGTTTCAATCTTCTTTTCTCGACAAATCTGACTATTTCTGGCCATTTTGGATTGCAAGTGAAAGTGATGAACAAATCTGGATATCCTGCCCATCTACAAATAGCCATAGCATCTTGGTAATTTTGAATCATATATCGAGCACCTCCGGTGAATGATGACGGTAAAATAACCCGTTTTCCATGCTTAGTTGGGTCTGTCTCACCTCTGATAAGTGCATCAGCCAGCCCTTTGTACATCTCAGCACGTAATTGTTTTTGATTTCTACGCACGTATGAAAGCCTGTTTGATTCAATCATGGTATATGCGTCAACAATAAATTGTTGAAACAATCTCTTTGTTGACATTATAACTGGTAGTTCATCTTGCCTCTCATGCACTCGATAAGCGAAGAACTCTCTGAAACTTACTCTCTTTCGTTTATCTCTGATGGAAGCTCTTGAGTCAGAAAATTGTATGTCTTCTCTGTAACCATCCTCACCATATGGGAACAATAATGGATACTGCAGAGGAAGATAACATGCATGCAACTCATTTATACGCTTCAATGTTCCTGATTGTGTTTCCACAATTATATCTCTCTCTTGTATTGATTCATCAAAATCACCTACTACCAGTGCAGCAACCTCAGAGACAGAAGGAATATTGTAGCGTCTTGCATCAGTCCCTCTCTTACCAATAAGTCTTAATTTGACCTCGGATGTTTCTGACTGAAATTTTTCCTTAACCATTCTAAAGGACTTTACCAATACATTATTCTCATCCAACATCTTTTTAATGTCGCCAACAATCTCACCATGGAGTTTATTGATGCTCCCTTGTTTTCTACATATAATAAATTGGAAAAGTATGGTACAAGTTATTATTATTGGAGTAAATATGACATTATAATTATAATATAAATGAAAGGAATAGAAATTAAATAAAACATGCAACTAACCTTACGGAATTCAATCTGTTTGCAATTTCATTTTGTGTATCGTAGATATAAAGTTGTGCAAATTGTGGCACAGAACCTTCAGGCGGCATCAAACTTCCAATGAAGTGATAATTTTGGCCAGAGATCCGGAACATTGGTGGTGAATTACCGGTATTCAAACTTCTATCTATTGTGCCTCCCATAGAAGTGAAACTGAACATGCAATTGTAAGATCGAATGTTTTCAAGAAAATGTTTGCTTTTGGCATCCCTTTCAAAAATTAAATCTTCCAATATTTTCGGAGGTCTATTTATTCGTGAAAGTTGAATTTTCCCACTCAAACAACACAATGAGTACTTTGGTTTTTTTGATTTGTAACTTTTATTTAGCCGTTCTTCATACCAAAAGAATGCGTGACAATATTCACATAAATGCACTGGATTGCCAATATCCCAATATTCTGCAAGAATATGCATAGAAATATTATGTGTGCATCATGTATATATAAAAATGAATTATATATTAGTCCTGATTGCAAATATACAGAAGGCAAAAAAAATAATTGGAGTTAATTAATTTAAATAGGTGAAATTATCTTCTTGAAAGGCATATACAGTATATTAGTGTAATCCTGATAATTATTTCACAAAATATATTACAAAAGTAAGTATGACGTGTTTAGTTCATAAAAATCATGAGATCAATCTTATTAGAAGGAAGAGAAGATCTCACGGTTTGGTAAGTTGTGCGACTGATCTTCAACTTCGGGCAGTAGATGGGAGACTTGTTCAGCTACAAAATAGAATAAATTATAGTAATATTATGCAGCAAGATATTTAAATTGAAATAATTACTACAATTTACCATCATCTAAATCAATAATTTGTGAATCTGCATGAATTGTGAGATTGTTGATATCGTCAGAATTGAAATTTGAAGCAATTTGGGCCACGTCTGCATGACTATCGATGGAGGTTTCATTGGTGAGGTCAATAAAGACAGATGTTTTGTCGACAGTGTTTGTGGATCTTATCCCATGAGAATGGTATGAGATATTGTCATTCTTTTCATTATAGGAAGTGCTTCCTGGAACTGCGCAAAAAATTCAAGGGTAAAGATAAGCAAGGAGTATAAGTTTTCACAATTTTGTTAATTATACAAAATGATGAAACATGTAAATGATATTCGATTAATTACAATTTGTTATATTACTAAACGGCAGTCTAGATGATCCAATGGATTGAAACTGCAAAGTTGAATCTGAAATTTGTCCTCCGTGAGAATTAGTCAAAGTAATACGCGAACACTTGGATGATGGAAAGTTTCTATTATCTGCAATTAAAAAAAAAAATGAACATTAATTTATATTTACAAATAAGTAATGAAATGACGAAGCTGAACTATTTTCTTTTAAGTACAAACCTTGATATTTTAATTGCTCATAACTTGAAATATTTGTGGCAATCATTAAAATTAAATATAATAATAATAGTAGATTAATTTAAATTTGTTACTAACGTCGCGGATAAAAAGCAAATTCGGCAACATAAATATAAGATATTCATGATAATTTATCATTCACCATTCATAGTGAGATGAAAAGATGAAAAAGTGTAATAATATGTTCTTTTAAATCAAATAATATAAATAGAAACTGACAGATGCACTAAAAGTATTATTTATATATCACTAAGAACATTGATGTTCTAAGATATATAAAAATAAAGAAACATACTCCTCAAAAAAATAAAAATAAATAAACACAATTTAAGTACTGAGATTAAAGTATGATGCCTTAGAAATATAGTATATGAAATAAGACAAAGCACATACACGCACATAATATATGGGCCTAAAGCAAAAAAAGGTATTAGGGAAATAAATAATTGATAAATAAAAAAAAAGGGCTATTAGGGCAGCTTTAGAGAAGATGTGTTTCGTTCTCAAAAATGCGCCGCTCTCGTTCTTCCCCTCATTTTTCCATTCTTCTCTTTTCAACTGCTTTAGATGAGAACATACATTGTATCCGAGAATGCTATTTTTTCCCCTGTTCTTGCTGCTTTGTTTCCCTCTTGTTCGTGCCTCTTTCTACTCCTTTCATACTCTATTGCTGGTAGCTATTGTTCAACCACGGAATTACATGAAAAGCACGGTAACGACACAGATGACTCGATTCGTGCAAGGGTTTCACTCTTAGAAGGTGCGCTTATCACGTATGGTGTAAGCTATGTGATGCTTATTTAATTTTAATGGCCTGAATCTAATTTTGTCGTTTTTTTTTTTGAAGATAAGAAATGTGATATGGAATTGATGCTGCAGATTCTATTACGAAAGGCCGGTTAAAATGTTAATAGAACTGGATTTCTACAGTGCATGAGATAGATCTGTGGTACATATGCACAGATCTGTGGTAGCATTGAACAGATGTAGCACACCTGTACAGATCTGTACATATATATGGTTGATCTACCACATTTGAACAATTATGTGGGCAAATATAACAAATCTATTAAAGGTAGTGCTGCACAAAGTAGGAGGTGCATTTTTCTAGGGTTTCATCTGTATAGGTATGTGGTATTGTCTTAAACTTACCTATTCTTATCTTGCTATAATATATTCTGTATACGGGCTACTAAATATGAAAGAATCCGGAAAATTGAAATACATATTTCCTATGATAAGAATTTGATATCTTAATTAGGAACTTTTCTGGTTTGAATTATTTGAAATTTTTTATTTTTGTGATTGTTATGTTTTTGTTCAAAATGATGCCTTAAAAACCTTAATAGAATGGAAAAATGTGAAAGCTTATTTCGTATACTTTTATTACTCCTGGAAAGCAAGTATGTTTTGTGATATTTGAAATATAACTATCTGAAATAAAAATGTATAGTATATAGAATCTGCCTTCTAAACCTTTGCATAACCCTGAAAGAGTAATTTCAATTTACCAAAAAAATATGACAAATTTTAAGCTCATGTAGTATGGTCATTTCTGCCTTTTTTTAAGGATAATGGTTTCAGTAACTGTTGTTGTTGGCCTAAAAATGTGAATAGATATTTTGAATAGCACTTTAACAGTCATATTTTAGACAAAATGTGAAATATTTTATGCATGTAAGTTTAGCATCTTATTGTGGTCTACCTTAATTTGTTTTTCTATTTCCGAATTAGCAAAGAGAAAATTTATTTTTGAGTTAAATAGTCATTCATGTTTCAGGAGTGATGAAAGTTGCAGAAGAAGTTGTACTGCATATAAGAAATATGTACAAAATGGAAAAGGTACGATTTCTAGATAGATATATGTTCTTGTTGATTTTTCATGCTTTGAAAGTAAGTGATCTATGAAATTTAGAGCATTTTTCTGGTGGAATGCAGCAAGTTGCAGAATGATGCACATGATATGTGAGAGAGATGTAAAAAAATAGAACAGGTATGAATGTAGTTGTTCCTTTGTTACCTGTACTTGATGGAGTATCCCTTTTTTGCTTTCCTAGTGTGGTAGATTTTGTTATCTTCTTCATCTGTAGCTGCTGATGGGTTTTTGAATGAGTACTTGCCTACTTTGATACTGCAGAAGCAAACCTGTTGAATCTTTTGCTGATGATATTTTGCTCAATATCTTTTTGTGAATCTTTTGCTGTTGAATCTTTACATATATATGCTTCTTTTGGCATTCTTGATGGAGAGAATACTGTTCTTCATGAATGGTAATGGAAAAGATTTAGCTTGTCTCCTTGATATGTGGAATCTTGGGTGAACTCGTGTGTTTTTTAATGGTGAACTCTGTTGTTGTTTTTTTTTTTTTTTTTTTTTAATCTTGGGCTTGAATAAGTATTTGAATTTGAAAGGTTCATCCCTGGTATTTGAATTACTGAAGGGCAGTAGATAAAGATAAAGGAGAGAGAAATTGTACAGTAAATTATTACTTATATAGATAGCTTTGTGTCTAATTATAGCTGATGACATCATATGGTGGTAGATTGGGCGGCTATAGCCTTACACTTTTATTCACATTACCCAAGTATCTGGTATATTCATTGCATGTGGCACATGATGTGATTTTTTAATACAAATTCCTAATATGTTTAAACTTATCAAGTGATTATATCTGGCAACTTGAATCTGACAAAATATATTATTAATATTTGAAAATATATTCTTAATTATCTATGTTGTGAGTGTGATAAAATTAATGGTATTTATATTATAATAACAGTATATTATAGTATGATTTATTATGAAGTTAAATGCTTATTTGAAAATGGTAAGAGAACTTACATAACTTAATTTTATTACTGCAACATTTTTTTCCAGGACTTATGAAGTTAAATTAATGCTGATTTATTATGAAACTAATTTTTTTTCAAAATGCTTAGTATTTGATGTATTAAATTATTATGAGATATATTAATTAGTAATAAATGCTGATTTGTTGTGAAATGTGAACATGATCCGTTGCAAGTAAATTTATGTTACCCTATAGATTTTTATTTATATGGTTGGTATTTGAGTAAGTTTTTGATAAAATGAAGATATTTAATAGAGTACAATATTATATATGAAATGAAATTCATTATATTAGATTTTTTTATTTCTTAGGAGGTTTATAACTTACCAAATATTATAAGAACATGCTTCCACTTATATATTGATTGATTGGTGCTTATATTAGGTTAACTGATTGTAGTTTATGATATGCATTTTTTCAATATTCACAACATATAATCAACTTATGTTGTCTTCAATAAGAATAGATGTACTAAAAAACATAACAATTATAGGACATTATGAAAAGATAACAACATACTTACATTAATCAGCTTGTCCACTAAATAATTTACATAACACCTCAAATCATAGCATTAGTTTAGCCCACTTTAAACAAAATATTGAGGTGATCATATATAATTAACATATATCATTACTTCCAGCTATAGACTATTCCAAAAAGATGATTTCATGAAGCTTTCCTACTCTTTCTCCTTCTTGATTGAGATTTTTGCTATTTTTGGTGGCTTGGTTGCTGAAAATTCATCCATTAGGCATCTCTTAGTGGAACCATCATCCGTGAATTCACTTCCATACCCTACTTGTGATATAGAATTGTTAGGTGTGTGTTCCAAAAGCACATCCGTGTTCTCCAACACATGAATATAGTTGGACTCCTGTGCCTCAATGGACTTGGCTGAGTATGTAGCAATCATAGAAGCATCATTATTGATTGTTGAGATAGAATTGTATTTCCAGCTTTCTCCTGTAGCAACTTTAAACTTGAACATAAACTTTTGATTAAGAAGTGCCTGAGAGATCTCATCTGGCAGATCCGAGCATTCAAGTCCCTAAGTATGAATAAAGCAAAAAATAATATGAAACATGTTATAAATCTGTACATCTTAAAAATATTCTGCATATGTTTTGAAATATACCTCTGTGGTTGCTGCACTTAGTGCTGCAGCAGGCTTCCCAATAACTTGCAAACACTCCTTATCCCATAATAAAAATGGTGCACTTCCATAATCATCAGCAACAAAGATTTTCAGCTTGTAACGCATAGTTCCAGATGCAGTATTGCAATTACACTTCTTACAAAAAAACCTATCTTCCGCCTTCTTTAACTTTGTGTGGCATTTTTTGCAAGCTATGTAGAACCACCCTTCACTTGTGTCAAAGTTCACCACTGTCCCACATATCCAATATGTCCCACCCTGTTGAAATAACACAACTTAAATGAAATAAGAATAATATGGTGTATAAAATTAATTGATCTTGTATGCAGATTGAATTAGTCATTGGACCTGAAGATTGCCACATGATTCTCTTACAGTTGAAAGGTATTTGACCTCACTTGAATGTTCCTCCGTGATAATTGAACTTGTTGCAGCTGAATTGGTGGTAGTTAAGGTAGTGCTTAGACTTGTGTCCTGTAAAAGTCTGAACCAAAGTCTTACAACATTAGAACAAACATGATAAATCAATTATGAAAGATATAGAAGTAATTGTTTGTACCTCTGCCTGAATTGGTGCACCTCATCCAAATCACAATTTAAAAGAATTTTTGTGTGATTATAACCATTGTTTAACTTGATAGCACCTATTAGAATGATAATATTTTATGAGTTTATAAGTTAGCTGAAATTGAGAAGGAACAGAAAACTTAAGAAGCTGAAACTGTTTTGGTTAAGAAAATATAAGGAAAGATATAAGTTAAACTTAAGAATATAAAACCTGGAAACTTTGAAAACTTCAGCTAGAATAAGTACCCTCGAAACCAGCATGCCTTACAAAGCTGCAAGATAATTATGTTGATTTCTTCATTATGTTTGGCAGATTCAGTTAGATATTCATCGACATAATCATCCCATAGAGTGCAATCAAGCCTATTGCCCCTTCATGATAAAAATAAAAAAATAAAAAAAAATTAATTTTTGTTAATAGAGTAACTGAATATTAAGGACTGCAACAATAAACATATTTGATTGTAGAATACTTGTCATCGTTCAAAATGAGATCTATAATTCTTCCTTGAGATCCATCTCTTTTTGGTATTTCCTTCGGGCCAATCATCTTCACCACCCAAGCCATTACATCTGAAAAATGTAAGTTAGCATTTAGTAAAAGCTTGAGAAGGTAGTATAAACATATATAATTAGAAAAAACTTTAGTCTAATACCAATTGGAAATGCTTGTGATATGGTATCCATGGCTTGTATTTCTGTAAAACTCTTGAAATTGTAGATTTGAATTGGGAAGTTCTCATCTTTTTCAACACGAACTAAGGTTTTCTTCAAGATAGTAGCTTTGAAGTTGTTGGATGTTGTCCTAGACTTTTCTGTGTTTTGAGTGACAACAAAGTTCATCAAACCATACAATTCTCCTTCTTTGAATGAAGTCTTGAAATCTTCAATTATTCCACGCGGAACGGTGAACGCATATCGAACTCCCTACACATTTACAGTTGTACACAGCTTCATATTGCATGTTTACATTGATAACTTTATTTAAATCATAACATCTTACCTCTGCATCATGGAATATGATCTCAAAACTCTTCAACTGATTTGCATTATATGGTGAAGGCACTCCATAACATCTTACACATCTTGCTTTGACTGCAGGCATTGCAATGAGTGGGTTTAGATCTTTGAAGAGAGACCACTTTTCAGTCATTGTTGCAGCAAGGATATCTACATTTAAAGAGAAAATGTTACTGATGTATTAGAAAAAATGCAGCAAACATATCATATATTTTTGTAAATGTATATATACACATTCACACACAAAGAAATCAATGATAATGCAGCAACACAGCCGAGAAAGAATGCAGCTGCAAGAGAGTTGTAAGCTTGATGCTATGCTCCAGAATTGGAATTGAGCAGAAATTGTTGTTACCTTTATTTTTATTTTTTATTTTTATGAAGGAGAGTAGTAGCGAAGCAGGATATGATGTACCTCATATCTTTAAAGATTTTTTTTGGAGCAGATAAGTATTGGAATTTGAATAAATTTGAATTTCAAAAATTGGAGGCAATGTTGCCGTCCATTTCATGTAATAATTTTTTATTACTTTGTTGGATGTAGTAAACAATATTTTTTTTATTCACTGAAAAGTTAAAATTTGACAGGAGAAATAAATATATTTTTTTATTTATCAGCAAGTTGGCATTTTGAGCGGGAAAAAACTGTAGATACAACTCTATTTTCATATAGTAAGATAATTAATTGTTTGACATATTCGGTGCTCATTTAATGACGCCATTATAGGGTCAATTACTCTGTGTTTTGTTTTGACTTTAATACTACATATGTTCTTGTATAAGTGTTCCAAGTCGAAAAAATACATACTAAAGAAATAAGTAAATTTTCTCAGTTTGTTTCTAATCATTACTTAGGAACCTAAAAAATTAATGTGCTTAGAATGATTACAAGGGTTCTATTATCTTTTAACCAGAAAAAAAAGATGTGTCAAGACATTTAATTGGGGACACAAATTTTAAAAATATAAAACAATTAGTTGGGGACATAAGGAGTATACGCAATTTCAATAAAATATATTGAAGTTTGCAATTATTAATAGGGCCAAACTTTAAAGTCTTCTATGATCTCTACATATTATTATATAGAAATAAAGTACAAAGGATGTTTTAGTCATTTTATATGTAATTTTAATTTCCTTTAAAAAATAAAATTATATTTTAATTCGTGATTAATAAACGACGCATCAATTTAGTAAAAAGTTCTTTCAATAAATTTATATTTTAATCCGTCAAACCTGCCTTCATTCTAAGTTCATCATCGCAGTAATCGCACCATCAACGAATAGCCGCTTTCAATACAGTAGTTGCAATGGCTCATTACCGGAGGCAAAGAAGAAGGTCAGAGTTGATAACTTATAACATCATGGGATCAAAGTACTATGTATAGGATCATATTTGCATAATGGGTTAAATTATGTCTCTCCTCAGTTGGATTAGGGAATAGTGTAATATTTTATTTTACATTAGAGAATGTTTTTTAGTTTGTTGATTATTTTAATCTTATACTATCGATTTTTGCTTAATTTGTTTTTCAACATTAGTTTAATTGATAGTTTTTGATTACCTATTTTATGTTTATTGGTTCCATCATCAATTTGTTAGAGTACCCCAGCGGGGCGGGCTCGCTGCCTTACGCCGCCGTTGAGCGAGTCCCACCACTGTTGGGGAGTCCGGGCTCGCATCGGAGGGGCTCGGAGTAGAGAAATGGGAGCTCACTGCCACTCTCCACGACACCCGCCGTCATGGAGCACTCATGACCGATTTAATTGAGGAATTATGGACATGTAGTGGTCGTTAAGCTTTGTTTTTCGTATTTTTTAATTCGATGTAATTTTTTATTTTGAATTCAATAAATGACCTGTTTAATTTCTTAAATTTATTTATATAAATAAATAAAATATGAAATAAAAATAAATATCAAAATCGAAATATAAATCGAAATAAAAAAAAAGATTGAAATTAGATTTTTGAATTAAAAACCACAAAAAATAATAATCGGACAGAGCCCGACCATTAGGGCTCGATTTGGGAGTGAGCTCTCTCCGCCGGAAAAGTGGGAGAGAACCCACTTTTTGGGCTCTCCATTGGGAGTGCTCTTATTTGTTTGAACCAGTTTTATTGTGGGCTCTCCATTGGGTGTGCTCTTATTTGTTTGAACCAGTTACAGTTTTTGTTTTCTTTTGATATACGTGTGTTCATAATGTTTCCATTTTATTTTTAGAACGGGCCTTTTTTTTAATCAATGATTTCTATATGAATCTTTTCTGTAAAGATAAACCGCAACCTTTTATGTATTTTCTTAGAAATCAAAATATTTGTGATTATATTATATTTTTTTTAGTTTATAATTTTGGGGCGATCATGAAAATAGCCATTTTGGATTAGTGAAGATAAAAATTAGCCACTCTTACCGTATTGCCCTTATACATTAGTTTTCTTTTAATTTCAGAATTAATAAATAACAAAACAAGAAAGAAAAAAAAAATGAAAAATCACAATTCCCCCCGGCACGCAGCACCGCCTCTATTTTTCGCCGCCTCCCACAAAAACTAGCACTATCTTCCCACAAAATTGAGTCGCCGTCTCGATTATTTTTTGCCACCGCCGTCGCGCCATTCTTGAGAAGCTGTCACAACCTGACGTTTGAGAGAAACCGCCGCTGCAATAGCCTGCCATTCGTGAGAAGCTCAAGCAGTTGCACCGGACAACCTACCGATCGTGAGAAGATGCCACAACCCATGCCGCTCGTGACTAGTCTCCATCGCCGTTGACGAGCAGTTCGCATCTCAGCTCATTCTTTCTCGTCGGGCCATTTCTTCTCTGCCGCAATCAATCGGAATGATAATTTGTGAATGAAGTTCGTGAATTCATGTACAAAAGTTAGCCAATTCACGAATCACAAACTTGATTCGTGAATTCATGAATCAAGTTCGTGATTTCATGAAATCGAGATCGAGAATTCACGAATTCAATTCGTGTGTCCGTGAATAAGTTTCTAGAGTGAGATCTACTTATGTGTTTTTGTTTTTGTGAAATGTGAACAAATTAATTGAATTCTCTCATATATATTTTTCGATGGAATAGAGAGCTAGAAGAGATCATTAAACCTGATCTGCAATCCCAACATCACTGCGATAATAAGAGAGATAGAGAGAAGAAGAAGCGTTGCGGTTGCTGGTGGGAAATCACGAATACAGAACTCACGAGCAGATCTACTCGTGAATTGAAGGTCGTGATTTTATGGAACTTGTTCTTGTGATAATGGAGTAGTAGAGGGACGGCGTGGCCGGAACACAAAAGAAAAAATAATTGCTATGCAAACATTTCAATTAGCATAATGGTGTTTTCCGGCCTACAATTAACATTCCTGCAGGGTGAGTTCGCTGACTTGCTAGAAGAAGCTTATTATATATTATTATTTTTATTTTATTTATAAAGAGTCCACTTTATTAAAGTTGAGTTTATTATAATATTTATATAATTATTCGTGAGAATGGAACATGGGAGTATTTATGACTATCAATTGGATTAGGAACGTAAATTTGTAAGTATTCAATCTTATTTTATATACTATCTAATTCATGATCACAACAAACCCAATCAAATTGCACTCTCTCCAATATTTCAAAGTGAGAGTGTGATAAGTTTTCTAAAATTTTCATTTTAGACTATTATTTCACTTATCTAGATGTACACTCTCTTTATTTTCTTTCTTTATCTAGAGTATTCTAAAAAATGCACAACTTTGTAACTACATGTAACTTATGAGATTTTATTTTATCTCATTTCATTTTATCAATGTGAAAGCATTTCAAAGACCAGTCAAGAGATTATGATATTGGACAAAATCCCATCATGATCATTTGGATTAATCTTAATAAACCAATAAAATATCTACATTCTATACATATTATATTGACTAAATATATTAACCATATTGTCATTATGTTGCAATAGCATTCTATATCACCTGCTAAGAATTAAATACGTTAAGATAAAATAAAAACCATTTCCAAATAATAATTGATATATTTACATTTTCTTGCATAAAATTTCAAAATAAAAATCATTGTTCATCAATTAAGAATTTTGAAAAAACTGATCAAACCTTAATTTCATAAACTACTTTTTCTTAGAGGATTGCTCCGACACAGAATGTAGTTGTTGTCGCATCCAATTTAAGCAATGGTAATTAAATTAAGAGTTAATACCCCATTCTACCTAATATCAATTAAGGAATACAATTTTACTTACACATTTAATTTTTGTCGAAATATACCCACTTTTTTAAATGTGAGACAAAAATGCCCTTGCATATATAATTAAATCATCCTCCTCCTTCCTTCATTCTCTCTATTCTTTTAGAACATTTGAATTCTTTCTCTCTCTCTCTCGCACCAGAGCTCTCTCGCCGGAGAGCTTCATCGACGGCGGCGGTGTCACCCTCGACCTTGTGGGCCGATTTCGGCGACGGCGCGGTGGTAGTTTGGTCGAATGAAGGCTGCGCGGTCGTGAAGAACGGAGCCTGCTGCATCTGGCGGGCTACATCTCTCCTCCTCACACTCCATCTCCTCCATCTCTATTTCTTCCCCATTTCTACATCTCTCTCTCTCTCTCTCTCACACACACACACACACACACACCTTCTTCACCCAAGATCTTGAAGCCGGAAGGGGCGGCCCGGAGGAGACCTAGCTCGACTACTCCATCTCCGTCGACTACGCTGTCGCTCAACCCCCAGAAATCCGGCTACGTCTCTCACTCCCCCCACTCTCTCTCTCTCTAGGTGAATTTCTTTGAATATTTTTCATGTGGAATGAATATTGTTTTCCTTCTTTGAGAAAATTTTCTTCTCCTAATTATTTCTATTTTTTTCCCTTCTTTCGTTTATGTGTTGACAATATTATTTTTTTTTGCAGGTTGTTGCGGTGATTTTTGCCTTTTTTTTTTTTCTTTTTAGATTTTTGATTAGGTGAAAGGCTAATTTTGTTGCTCTTGAATTTTAATGTAGTTATATTTGTTATGTAGTACTACTAGTTGATTATGTTTAATTCTTTAGCTTATTACAAGAAAGTTGCTACTCTACATATTGCATTGATTTTGGGTGCCCCAAATGATCATGAAATCTTGTGTTTCTTTATCTTGGGTTGTTTTGTTATTTTATTGTGAATGCAGAATGTGAAATAGTGCAAGAAATTGAATTTATTATGTTGAAATTGAATTAATCTAAGAAATTACCTTATTTCTTGCCTATTATTGCCTTGTCTTGAAATTGAAGTAACTAACGATTTCTTACCATCAGTAGGTAAAAAATGGTGTAGTTTCTTGCCTTGTCTTTCCCCCGATTAATGGTAGTTACATTACTTCATTTCTTACTATGTCAAGACAAGAAGTTAACCATTTTTTTGCAATCAATAAGTAAGAGTTTCACCATTTTTGCCATCAGTAATTAAGAACTATATAATACCAACTATGTGGGTATATTTCTTCGTTAGTAATCTAAGAAATCACCTAATTTATTGCATTCTGCAGGCAAGTAACTATCGATTTCTTACCTATTACCTACTTCTTACCATCAGTAGGTAAGAAATCTTATAATTTCTTACCTCGTCTTTTCCGCAGTTAATGGTAGTTACATTACTTCATGTCTTGTCTTATCAAGGCAAGAAGTTAACAATTTATTGTCATTAGTAAGCAAGAGTTTCACCATTCTTGTCATCATTACGTAAGAGTTACTAAATGTCAATCACTCGCGCTCTCCCTTTTTTGTTTTTTCTTTTCTAGTTCTTTTCATTTTGCCGAAATTATTTGTGGCGAAATTAAAGCATATGATATGAATGTCTTTGGTTTAATAAAATCAGTTATTTTAGTAAAGTTGTTAAGTATTCTATTTTTTTGGCTTATAAATTAAGAAAATTTTCAATTGTTGAATATTGAATTGGTTCATGAGTGATTGATATAGTCATTGTGCTTGAAATCGGTTGAATTTATTAATTTCTTGCATTCTCTAACTTTGTTCTCGTAAGAACTTGACAACTTCTTATATTATGTCAATCATTTGGCAAAAATTTGACACATTAATTGGTAATAATTTGTCAATTTCTTATCTTATTTAAATCGTTTGGTAACAATTTGACAAATTCTTACCAATTTCACTTCTCAACAATTACTTGGCAAGATATAGTCAACTTCTTACCATTTCTTGCCTTATCAAGACAGGATGTTAACCATTTCTTGTTATCAGTAAGTAAGAGATTCACCATTATTGTCATCATTAAGTAAGAGCTACAAAATACCAATCATTCTTCATTATTTGCCTTCTTGTATTGTCTTTCACATGAATATCGCATAATCTCATGTTCTTGCGTACTTTGCATATAAGTTGGCAAGACATTATCGACATATTGCCAATTATCGTACTATGAATGGCAAGATTACATCAATCTCTTACCAACTTTGTAAAACATGATGGTTTCATTCGAACCCCACTTACAATACATTAAAAAAAACTCTAAAAAGCAAAAAAATAAGAAAAAAAAACTAAAGGAAAAAAATAATAATAATATAAATAATAAAGAAAGAAAGAATAATAAAAAAAATTAAAATATAAAGTGTGTGTGTGTCATTTGAGAGTAGAAGAGGGTAGAGAATAGGAAGGGGGGCAGGGAGAGTAGAAGCGGTGAGGGGGTGAGAGTAGAAAGGAGAGAGGGTATTTTAGTCTCATTCCCTAAAATTTGGGTAAATTTTGACTATTTTTAAAAGTATAAGAAATTTTGTCATAAGTATGCTACAATAGGTATAATATTTCCCCACTCTTAAATTAAAACCTATAATCAGATGAGATAATTAGAATGTAAATTCACGTTTCTCATGTTTTATTTGTCACTAGCTACCCCACCTAACTCAAAATTAAGGAGTCTAATTCAATCGCGACCTTTCATTTACTCTATAATATAAAGCTAGTATAATATTATAATCAAATCACTATATCATCGATTCAGATCTTGTATTGTATTTTCGTACAACGTCTCATTTTGCATTAACAGATGATCATTACTTGTCTACAATATTTTCAATATTAGCAACAATTAAAAAAAATAGTAAATAAAATGCGTAATTGATTTTGAAAATACTATAAATACGCGACGATCATCGGTTAACATAAGGAGATGATATACGAAAACGAAATAAAGGATGCAAATCATTGAACCCTCACGGTAATCGTCGTAATTTTTAAATATTAATGTATACTTCTTCGGAATGTTATGTCTGAATTATGCCAATATATATATATATATATATATATATATATATATATATATATATGGATGAGTTATGGTGAAAACTAATTATTACGTGAAATTTGCAACCCATCATAAAATATTGCATTTTATGCATAAAAATATTGCATTTTTATCATAAAATGTTGCATTCTCATGATGATGCATTATATGCATAAAAATAATATAAAATAAAATAAAATAATATATTTTATTATACAAATTATCATGATGATGCATTATATGCATAAAAATAATATAAAATAATATATTTTTATTATACAATATTTTATACACAAAATGCATCATTTTATGCATAAAATATAACATTTTATGATGGGTTGCAGGTTTAACGTAATAATTAGTTTTTATATGATCTACTACATATATATATATATATATATATATATATATATATATATATATATAGTAGTAGTACAGTATATGTTAGCCCCTCGACGATTTAATTATGAGTCTGCCGCCGCTGCATATAAGCACGCCACGCCACTACCGAGCAATTATTGTCATAAAAATCAAATGCCTCCTAAAAAAATATTATAGTCCTAGAAATTAGTAGGATATCAACAAATGTCCTTACATATTTAATCGAGATATGAATTCAATTCATATTGAACTTAATTGGCACGTATTTCTTAATTGGGTAAATGTGACTCTAAAAATGATGCGACAGATAACTTGACAGGTATATATATAAATGGAGCGTCTCTATCATTATAGAAATTAAATTACATAAAACTGCAATTATAAATGTCGATGACTTTGGATTTAGGAGGCTGTTGGTACATACAAGGCTAGTTTTACACATTTATATAAAATTATTATTAAATCATAAAGGTGGCATTTACCGCTAGGAAAGTGGTCTTTCATTGTTTCCTTTCAACTTCATTAGGGGAATTGATTTTTATTTTTTTTGGCTGATCAAATGTAACGTCCATCTTTAGATGAAATTTCAACATTTGAACTTAATTGTTGGTAAAAGATTGCGGTCACAAATCGGATTACGTTTCTCGTGAACAATTAAACCATTTTTTTTTTACGAATAGTCGAAAAGTAAAAAACACAAACAAACACATATTTCTTCCGTCCCGTCTGAATATGTATTATACACGAATTTTAAAAAATTTACCTATAAATATATACTCCATTTTCAATTATTTTTGATTTTGCACACGGGATTATCTTTTTCCTAATTTCGTCAGGTTTTGATATGAAAGTCGGAAGTTGGATTTGTCCAACGATGAGTGAAATTCTAATTTTCTCGAGCATATGAATGACATAATTCCGGACACATCCAACTTCCAATTTCTAAATCAGTATGAAATCTAGAGCTGTCAAATTTGGCCCGAAAAAGCCCGGCCCGACGGGTAGTCTCGGCCCACCCGTAGTTTGGGCAGGCTTGGGCTATGAAATTTATGGCCCGTAGAAATTTTGGGCCTGCCCGACCCGACCCGACCCGAGACACTCAAAAGCCCGACGGGCTTGGGCGGCCTGATTATTTTTATACTATAATTTTTGTCGTGGGCCGGGTTTGGGCATTAATTTCTGTGGCGCGATGAAATTTTGGGCTAGCCCGACCCGACCCGACTTTTATCTCAAACCCGATGGGCTTGGGATTGGGCCGGCCCGACCCGAGCATTTAACAGCTCTAATGAAATCTGACGAAGGTAGAAAGAAAAAATCATCCTTGTATATAAAATCAGAAACAATGAAAGAAATATATGTATTTATTATAAATAAAATTTATAACTCAGGTGCAAAACCAAACTTTGACATTATATTTTGGGTTAATTTTCCCTAATAAAAAATCCGTATAGTATTTGAACTGACAATGGTAGGTGAGGAACAGCCAAATAGCTGGAGATTGCCCGCCGTTTAAGACTCGGGCGCACATGGCGCATGTTAGCTTCAATCATTTTCCCACTCAATTCCTGCGCACCTCACTGTCATTATTACTCTACATCATCGTATATTCAATTTTAATAATCCATATGAACTAATTGTTGGACTTGAAATAGTGAAATCCATCTATTAATAATAAGGGCTTGTTTGATAGGCTATATAAAGTCTATTATTATATAATACTCCCTCTGTTTTTTTTATTTGACACTCTTTTTATATTGTGGTGTTTTTTTTTATTTGACCCTTTTCTATTTTGGGTCATTTATTACTATCAAATCAACCCATTTACCCTTACTTACTCCTATATTCTCTATTAATCAAGGGTCATTACATTACTTACTCCTTTAATCTCTTATTTCTTAAAAATTGTGCCCAAAAAAAGGTGTCAAATGAGAGTGAACGGAGAGAGTAGTATGACTTTGACTAATGTTCGGTAGGTTATATTAGTTAAACATGAGGTCATTTGCTAAGTCAAAGCCCTCCACTAAAATACTATTTCCTCACTCATATTTAACTCACTTTATCCCCCATTTAAGTAATATGAATTTGCATAGTAAAATCGTATTGCCCATTTTAGCCCCAAAAAATATAGAGGAATTGATAATTAAAGAAAATAAAGATATATTTGTAATTTAATAAAAAGTACAAGGTTATTTTAAGAATTATACAAGTTAGTATAGAGCTTAATGTATGCTACCAAACACTTGTTATAATTGTACATAGATTTTAGTAATGCTACCAAACACTTACATATATTAGCTATATAGATTTATTCTCTACTATTTACCTTGATACTATTAATATAGACATTACTAGATTAATTACCAAACATGCACTAATAATATTAAGATAACGAACACAAAATTAGCGCCGACTCAAAAAAAAAAAAAAAAATCTCAACCAAATACATTCCCCAATTTTGGAAGCGGTTCGTGAATCCGAATCGTGATCTGTACAAATTTCAGACAAACCCTAGAAATTCGATTCGCCCTCAAGCTCAGGCTCGTTTGCTGCATTAACTTATTAATCTCAACTCATTTCCTCCACCATATTTTCCTCATTCAATTCAATTCATTGTGATCAGTGGAGTTGGAGTTGATAACAATTTTTTTTTTCTCGATTCAATTCATTGCTCTGTTTTTTCTGCGCTTCGTTTCTGTTCAGAGTTTGATTCTTTGAGCTCGAGGCTCTACTACAGTTGTTTGATTTTGTCATATACCTGGCTGCATTGGGTTCTGCAGTGAGGACTGGTCATCATCCTTGATTTGGATTGGCTCGTTCGAGTTTCTACTTATGATTTGAATTCACATTTGCAGAGAGAGAAGGAATTTATTTATCGGGATTGAACGTTGAGTATTTAGTATGAGGGAAGGGATAGGGAGATGGAGACGGAGAAGGGGAGGGAGATGAAAGGTGGTCGTTGGAGGGGTGAAGAATGAGTACGGGATCACTGGGGCTGCGTTCTTCGGGAAGCTATGGTTCGCTGCAGCAACTTCAAAGCAACTTATCGCCGTCGTTGCCTGTTCAATCTACTCCGCCTCTATCATCGAGAAAGCCTCAGAAAATGCAGAAGGAGAAGGATCGATTGTTCCACTGGATCTGCAAGTTCGCCCCTCGGAACAAGGTTGGAATGCTGCTCCTCTCTCTTATTTCAGCTGCAGTTTTCGCCTGGGTTTTGTATGTTGGCAAAGGTTCGGATTCTCCTCTCTCTCTCTCTCTCTCTCTCTCTCTCTCTCTCTCTCTCTCATATTACGGTTTGCACTATGTTCATGGCCTTGGTTACTTGCAGGAGACGATGCTAGGGAGTCTATCGTTCAAAACATAAATATCGAGTCGGGGCCAACGATTTCTGTTGAGAAGAATATGAGTGGAGCTTTCTCTTCTCAAGCTATCGAAGTGAAGGAAAGTGCAAATGCACCTCCACCACCTCTATCCGCAACTCCCACGCCGCCTACATCCCCTGCTTTTTTCACTGGATACACGCTCCCTCCTGGGAATCCATGCGAGAATTTTGCGTTGCCTCCGCCACCAGCAGATAAAAAGAGGACCGGACCACGTCGTGAGTTTTAGTTTATCATTCTTCTTTTCTCGAAAGGAATTTGTATCGAGAGTTCACTATGATCATGATATTTTCTCTGTTCTTGATGTGTATTATGGCGTAGGACCTTGTTTTGATGACGATGCTTTGTTGTTTGTTCTTGCAGCATGCCCTGTGTGTTACCTGCCGTTGGAAGAAGCTGTTGCTCTTATGCCTAATGCACCTTCCGTTTCTCCCGTGCTTAAAAATCTGACATTTATTCACGAGAATACTTTAACCAAGTCCGAGTTTGGAGGTTCGGAATTTGGCGGATACCCTTCTCTGGGACAGAGGAATGATTCATACGATATAAGAGAGTCAATGAGTGTGCACTGTGGGTACGTATACTTGAAATTCTTGCATTTAAATTGATTCTTCTGTACATGTTTAAGTACAGGGAAAAAAAGTTTCATTGAAGCTGATTTTTCTGACCTTTTGTTGAATTTCACTTAGGTTTGTTAAAGGAGTGAAACCAGGGCGCCATACAGGTTTTGACATTGATGATCATAACTTTTTTGAGATGGAAAGTTGTGGAGGGGTGGTCGTTGCATCAGCAATATTTGGTAATGGCCCCTATATGGTTTTTCAATCTGTTATTATATTCTGCTATTAATGTAGGAAACACATTCCTTTGCTAGGAGCATTTGATCTGATAAGACAACCGAAGAATATTAGTGAGTATTCCAAAAGAAATGTATGCTTTCATATGTTTGTGGATAACGATACAGAAGCTTTTCTGAGAAATTCTAGTGAGATTGGCAGTGACAAGAAAGTTGGATTATGGAGAATCATTGTCGTTCATAACCTACCTTACTCTGATCCAAGACGCAATGGAAAGGTGAATACTTTAAAACCCTACCGGTTGATTGTTAAACTTGGATGAGAGTTTTGTTCCTTAGCTAATATTTATCAGTCTTTATGTAATTTTCAGTAGACATTCCATTTCAAGTTGCAAGCTCAAACATACTGCAGTTTAAGGCATATAAATCAATTGTTTCTCTGGCAGATCCCAAAGATGCTACTGCACCGGCTTTTCCCCAATGCTAGGTATTCACTGTGGGTTGATGCAAAACTTGAAGTGGTTGTGGATCCAATTCTAATTCTTGAAAGGTAATTATGCTAAGCCAATACAGCTGTAATTCTGGTGACTTTTAATTCATATATATTCTTTGATTTCTTTCACAGTTTGTTGTGACGCTGACCTAATTTCTATTGAGGGTACTTATTGATATCACACAACTGCATATTATTTCTTAACGTGTCGCTTTATGGGTATATTTGGTGTCGATTCAAGTACTCCACATAGTTTTGTTACTTACCCACGAATCAGATCTTGGATGTGTGCTTCGACTGTCTAGTGTATTTCTTTCTATAGATCCTTCCTCATTCTCCTGAGAGATGCTCCATTGATGAATTTTGATTTAATTGCAGGTTCCTGTGGAGGAAAAATGCTAGTTTTGCAATATCAAGGCATTATAAGCGTTTTGATGTATTTAAAGAAGCAGAAGCTAATAAGGCTGCTGGAAAATATAATAATGCTTCTATAGATTTCCAGATTGAATTTTACAAAAAGGAGGGTTTAACACCGTATTCTGCCTTAAAATTGCCCATTACAAGCGGTAGGGCAGCGTTTATCGTTTTCTTTTAAGTTATATAGTTTATTTTTAAATTTAGTATCGAGCCAATGCTACCACATAATTCATGTTGTTCATTTTGTGGTTACCAGATGTTCCTGAAGGTTGTGTAATTGTGAGGGAACACATTCCAATCTCCAATCTCGTTACGTGTCTTTGGTTTAATGAGGTGGACCGTTTTACTTCCAGAGATCAGATAAGTTTTTCGACTGTGAGGGACAAGATCTGGTCAAAGACTAATTACACGATTAATATGTTCTTGGACTGTGAAAGACGCAATTTTGTTGTCCAGGTAATATATGTATGCACATATTCTTGTTTCATGGTATTATTTTTCTACCGAAAGGAAAAGGGCTTCAAAGCCAATATACGAGGTCTGTTGTTGCTATGCATATAATCTACCCCATCGAAAAAGCTCAAGTTAGTCGCCTGAGTAGTTGTATGCTTGTGATCGATAAGAGTAAGCCTTAGTTGGCTACTTGAAAACTGATGAAACTTATTATGTATCATAAGCTTGTTATGGCACTTGCAATCACATGACTTATTTTTCATCGCAGGGCTACCATCGAGACTTGCTTCAGCATCGGTCTCATCCTCCTCCTCCTCCTCCTCCTCTTCCCATTGGCGTTTCTCATGTTTATCCTCCGCCACCAGTACTCATAATCGATGACAATCTCAACTCAACCTTTTCTACGATTTCAGCCGATGGTAGTAGTATCATGACCAAGAAACGTGGCAAGGACCGGAGGTCGAAGCATCACCGGAAAATCATAACCGGTAGCAAAGATGCAACTGGCAATCGAAGTTTTGCTTAGCCAACCATTCTTAATTCTTTCCTTCCTTATTTCCATACTGCATAGTTCTTTTTGTTTCTCCTTTCTTTTATACATCTCATATTGATTTTTTTTTTTTTTGTCTTATAATCGATTTCCTCCTATGTACATGTACATAACTACATATATATTACCCTTTATATATATACACATTGTAATGAATCTCAAATCCGTTCTTTTGTTGCCTTAACATTGTTTTTTTTGAGATTTTTTGTAAAATATGAAAAGGAAAAAGGACTTAAAGTGCAAATATTCGGTATACAACTAAATTATTCTTTCATCTAAAAAAAAAAAGAAGAACTAAATTAATCTTTGTATGATTTAAAAAAATGAACAAGCTCTCATATTATTATTATTATTATTATTTTATTTTTTATTTTTTTTTTATTTTTTTGACAAAGCTCTCTACTGAGAACTTTTTGCCTCACTAATTTCTTTTTTTAATAAAGTGGTAAAATAATACAATTATTCATGGTTTTGATTATGCAATTTGTCCAAAATTAATTTGGTACCCCGTAAAACCCTAGATTTAAAATTAGCTTCCAAAACCCTGCAGAAAGAAAGAACGTGAAGAAGTTCGGGAGTTCGCATCAATGGCGAATCGGCGTTGCTTTCAAACCCTAACCCGTTGTCTCCAATCCATCAGAACCCTAACCCCTCTCTCGGAAACCATAGCGCCTTACTCTGCTCACGCCCTCAACAAAACGCTCGCCGCCACAACTCCAAACTACATTTCCGTCAATAAATTTGACATTTACCAACGCGCCGCCGTAGCCACGCGGAACTTTCGCTCGAGGCATACGGATAGTGAGGATGATGACGAGGATGACAACGACGACGACGACGACGACGAGGAAGATTACGAAAGTGAAGAAGACGAAGAAAATGAAAATGAAAATGAAGGAGCGAGCGCTGTCGTTTTATCTGCTGAGGATAAAGTAAAAGAGGCCTCAGAGGTAGGGTACACGGTCGTTGGCCCGCTCCAGAAATCGGACAGGGTTTTCAAAAAATATGAGCCCGTTTTCGCAGTTGTTCAGGTATGAATCTCGACTTGTTTCGGATTTGTTTCTGATATATTCTGATAGCTCAGTGAGATGTATTGAAGATTGATTGAACACTTGATGCTTCTCCCTTTAACAATAGTTTTCCATTTTTGATGGAAATGTTTAGATTGGATCGCATCAGTTCAAGGTGAGCAATGGTGATTCCATTTTCACGGAGAAGTTGAAGCACTGTGGAGTCAATGATAAGGTCAGTTTCGCATTTGATGAGCTGAGTACTAGTTCATTGCTTGGTAAATAAAATGATTTAGCCGAAATTTGGAAACTCTTGGAACTAAAAAATTATGAAAAAAAGATAATTTTGGCCTTTTGCCTTGTTCTGTACTGCTAGAATTTGGATTTGCATTGTTCTCTTTATTACACGTCTTGAAGCCAAAAGCTAATCTTGGACCAAAATCATTTGCCAACCAATTCTGTTAGGTTTACAATTTGCCATGGCATAAGCTGTGAATACTTTAACTCGAATCGGTTGTAATCTAGTCTTAGATATAGCTCATTGTGCCTTAAATATTGATGATTGTTAATTTGTGCGTGTAAAATGAAGTTGATGTTGCAATGACTCCATGAGACAATGTTGATATTACTATTACCTTTTTTGAAGCTCAAGATATTTTCTGATACTCATGTCATGAGTTATATTATGCTTCATGTCTGTAATCAATGCAAAGATGTCAAAGTCAGTTGTCTTGAAACCATAGTGAAAAGGGCATATGTAGTTCACATAGTTAAATTGCAACTTATCCTCCTATGGAACTTCGTCACTCGTTAGGTATCCAGTCATTGTACCAATTCTGCTGAGGTTCATGAATAAAAAAATCAATCCAGCAGCTCCTTATCCTCCTCGATTAACAATATGTTTGCTTAGTAATATGTTGAATGATGCTAGTTATGCAAATGAAGCTGAACTACTTCCACTTGGACTAAGCTTTGATTCTCATTTGATGCAGTTGGTCCTCAATAAGGTTCTTATGCTAGGCTCTCAAACACAGACAATCATTGGTAGGCCAATTTTGCCTGATGCGGCGGTTCATGCTGTTGTTGAGGAGCACGTAAGTTACTTCAAGATCACATTATCTTTCCGTACCACTTATATCTATCATGCATCGAATCAAGAGAAAGCAAAGCTATCACCATAAGATGGTCAATTTTTGCAAGATGAGGAACTTGTCATTCTGAGTGGCAGGTAACTAAGTTAAAAACTAGGTGAGCCGGGAACGAATTGAGTCCTTGCATAAATAATAAGTTAAAACAGGAAAAGCACATTGTATTTTCACTTAAATCTTTTTACAAATGCATGAAGTGTGGCTGCTATTCTTATATTTCGAGATATTTGTTTGTTGTGACAACTTATGATTAGTAAGCATAATCTGACCTTATAACAATGATGAGATGTTCATTCAACATCAGGGAAATGTTGCTCAAGTTTAGTCCGGACTATCATCTTTTATCCGATTGACTAAAAGTTCACAATACTGTTTTTATTTGATTTTCCATCGCAGGCGCTAGACGCAAAGGTGATCGTATTCAAGAAAAAGAGACGAAAGAACTACAGAAGAACAAAAGGTCATCGCCAGGTAATCAAGATGCGATTAATCTTGTTGGTTCGCCTCCTCTCCTCTCCTCTCTTCATTTCATTTTTCATTAACTACCATTTTTCATTTTCTAGGAATTAACTAAGCTAAGGATAACGGATATACAAGGGATCGAGAGGCCTAAACCTCCAAAGAAAGTCACGAAAAAGCCAGTAAATGCCATTCCCATAAAGAAAGAGAAGGAAAACGCTACACCCGTAGAAGCTTGAAAGGCTCTCGAAATCGATTGCCCTCACTCTCGCCTTCTACACATTTTGCTCGACTTCGTTGAAGATGTCGATATAGTATTTGTTTTCTAGAGGCTGCTGCTTGAGAGACTATTTTGCTCGAGTCATTCAGCGCCTTACTGTGTTGTAGGATTGACGCATTAAATTCAAGCTTCCTATTTCGTTGTGGAAATAAATATAAATTTTGTCAAATAAATGCTGTGTTTATGAGTAGTGAGTTCAGATTCATGTCCTATTCTTAACCAATCGTGGTTTTACCATTTATTTATTTATTTATTTTTATTTTACTCTTTTGAGAAAAATGGCTTAAGGTTTATTCAAGAATTGCAAATCAACTTCCTTGAAGATTATTGGAACTATAGAGTAATATGAAAAATAATATTCCAATGGAGGGAGGCTTTAGCCAATTGGAAATAGTGAAAATTGTTTCATTATACATAATTTTTTGTCAAATTGTACTCTTGTATAGGAGTTCTGAAATCTGCGTATAATTATATTAACTTTTTAATTATTTGATTTTGTATATGAAGTCGATTTCTTTCCTAATATAACCTTTCAATTGTCTTATTTTGTAAAAAGTTGATTTTTTTCCTAATTTCATTACGAAATTTGGAGTTCTGTATAAGTATGAAATATGACGAAATTAGAAAATATTATGTCGATGTATCTTTTTTTTTTTTTTTGGCAAGTAAAAAAGTAACCAATTAGGGAGGAGATAGTGTCGGTGGGGGTAATAAAATCCTTCGTCTGAGAAAATCAGAGAATTCAGCCCCCCTTCTTCCATCTATGGAGATTCTCTCCACTGCTCCGCCCTCACACCGCACTATAGAATTCCGCTTTCCGATACCGCGATTCGTTGCATTGCACTTCGCAGCGGCCGCTCTCCTTTTCTTCCTCACCTCCGCCGCTGCCGGGATTTCCTACTCCGATCACTGCGGCGACTTCGTACGGGATCAACCCTTGCTTCCGGGCACCAATCCTTCGCTCCTCAATCCTAGCTTCCTCGCTCTTCGCCACGCCCACGTCGATTGCAAGACAAGCGATTGCCGCAAGGATGCAATCCCTGGCTCCCTTACCTTCTCCTCCCACAAGGCAATCCGAACCGCGAACGACGCGGTGTTCAAAATTGAGGCGGTGTTGAGCCTGAATGACGTGGGGCACACTCGTAACTTCACGCGCCGGGGATTGCGCCTTGTGCATTTCCGGCCGCCGCGGATTCCGGTTGGTCCAGGTAACTCGTGGAACTCGATCAGTTTCTCGTTGGGTGGGTTTTGGGATTCGTTTTCGGGGAAGCTATGCATGATCGGGTCTGGTTTTGGCAAGCTGAGCTCCGATCATGTTGTTTTGAAGCTTGATTACTGGAATTCCTCCTCTATTTTCAGTAGTTTAGTTAACGGCACTTTGGAGAATATAAGCGTGAGCGATAAAAGTGGTTTTAACCTGAAAGTGGTATCAATTCTGGGTGTGAACTTGAGGAATTACAAGTACGAGTTGATTGATCAAGAGAGCCAGAGAAATGTGTTCTCGTTGTTGGATGATATGGCGAATGTTTCTTTGAGAGTAGAGGATTTAGGGCAGAAGGCGTGTGCCTATGTTGTCTCAGCTGGATTTGTTGAGCTCGAGTATGAAAAAGACTGCAAAATTGGGAATTGCAATTTTCTTGGAAGGGCAAATGGAGATCACAAGCCAAGCGTGATGTACTTCAACGAAATCGAGTGTTTGGAGGATGGTAGGGTAAGATTCTTGTTAGGGTTCGGGGATTTAGGGCACAACGGTTATCGGTTGCCATTTGAACCAAATATGACTCTGGTTACTGAGGGGAGATGGGATGGGAAGAAAAAGAGGCTTAACATGGTTGGATGCCGTATTTTCAGTGATGGAGACGAGGGTTTTGTAGGGGAATGTTTGATCAGAGTAAGCTTAAGGTTTCCAGCTCGATGGACTTTGAGGGATCGGAGCCCTGTTGTTGGTGAGTTATGGAGTACAAGGATTGCTAATGAGTCTGGTTATTTTGGTAGAGTAACCTTTTCGAGTATAAAGAATAGGCATATAAGGGCACGTCTGAGATATGAGTATACAGAAATTGAGAAAACAAGAAGATCTTGTGCAAATAAGCTAGTGCAGAAAGGATTGGGGAAGAAGAAGTACCCTAATGCATTGTCATCGGACATGAGATTCGACATGGTTGCCAGGAACCGGAAAGTGAATGATCTATGGGGTTACTCTTCTCCACTTTACGTAGATAACATGCCTTATCAGGCGTCTGTGTTTGTAAGGGATGCTGAACCTACCAGGCAAGAAAAGCAAAACATTAGTGATGCAACTAATGTAAGCTATGTACTGAGTGTTGCATCTTCTCGTTATTTCAAGCTTAGCAATGAATATATGGAAATAAAATCGTTTGATATTTCTGCTGAAGGGACTTATGACTCCGAAAGAGGGCACCTTTGCATGATTGGCTGCATGCATGTGGGCCCACCTAAAGTGAGAATCGGGAAAAATTCGTCTTTGGATTGTGAGATTCTGGTTGACATACAGTACACTACACTTGATGCAAGAGTTACTGATGTTGTGAAGGGAACTATCAAAAGCATGCGAGAAAAGTCCGACCCTCTCTACTTTGAACCTTTTGATATATTTTCGCATTCAGTCTATGCAGGGCAAGCCAAAGAATCCATATGGAGAATGGATCTGGAGATCACGATGATTCTGGTTTCCAACACGCTTTCGTGCATCTTCATTGGACTGCAGCTACTGCATGTTAGAAGGAATGCAGATGTACTGCCCTCGATTTCTGTGGTAATGCTTATCGTGCTCACATTAGGACATTTGATTCCATTGCTCTTGAATTTTGAAGCTCTCTTTACCAAAAGCCACAACAATATGAACGTATATTTTGGTAGTGATGGATGGCTGGAGGTTAATGAGGTGTTAGTGAGGGTAATAACTATGATAGCTTTCCTACTCAAGTTCCGTCTCCTCCAAATGACCTGGTCTTCAAGATCCAGTGATGGAAGCGAGAAAAACCTCTGGATATCTGAAAAGAAAGTTACATATCTGTCTTTGCCTCTGTACATAGCTGGTGCTTTAGTTGCTTGGTTTGTCCACATATCAAGAAATTCTTACAACGGACCGGTTTTGAGAATCCATCGTCTCAGACATAAACAACAGATATCTTCATGGGGGGACCTTAAATCCTATGCTGGGTTGATCTTGGATGGCTTTCTTCTCCCCCAGATTCTGTTCAATCTATTCTCCGATACAAAAGAGAAGGTTCTTGCCCCTTCCTTCTACATAGGAACTACATTTGTTCGGTTACTGCCACATGCGTATGATCTCTACAGAACCCATAGCGCTAACTGGTCATTCAGTTACATTTATGCAAATCCAAGAATGGATTACTATTCCACTGCATGGGATATTGTGATTTTGATCGGAGGTCTTTTATTTGCTGCTCTGGTCTACCTGCAGCAGCGCTACAGTGGCCAATGTCTCCTGCCGAAGAGATTCTGGCAGCAATCCTCGTATGAGAAAGTACCTGTCGCTGCACCATGATTAACGGGAACGAGGTTTTTTGGTAATTAAGTTGGTATCGTTCGATATTTCTTCTTTCTATTGGTGCTTGCATTGCTCAGAACTACCCTTGGTGCACCATAGGAGGAGATGCTACTTATATTCAATGAAATATTTTTATATCGTTAGTTTTGAAAAAGTTCCATAATTTGTACAGCAACTGTTATCCTTTTTTTCTCTGTTTGCTGTCTTACTCTTACACTGAATGTAGTTTTTGTTTTTTTAAATTTTTGACATAGTTTCACACTCTAAACTGGCCTTGTATTTTTGGATTATTATAAATGTCGTTGAATGGAATGAAGCTTTTCAAGAACATAGATCATCTTCTTTGTTTTTGGGCGCCTATCGAAGAACTTCGATGCAGAGTATCGAAGATAAAACTATGCTTTACACAGATGGAAATCAACAAAAGAAAACATTACTCGACTGGATCGGGATGAATGTTCGTCACTCTAAGAATGCAAAAAATTACAGCAACTGAAATGGAATCGCAAACTAGCTTCGAATTCCATTCCCAGATGCATCCAAACCTCTAGTGAAACAAAATGCTGACTATTAACAAATGAATAGTTAAGGCAGATGATGATGCATGTACAATCCAAAAAATATAAATAATAAACACTATCAATAACTGCCTACTACCACTTCAGACCCCTTCTATCACAATAGAGTCAAAGACCTGAGTTCAAAATTTCTCGAAACTCCATTTATCCACACGAACACAGCGAAGGACGTGCCGTTGCAGACTCCCACCAGAGCGCTCACCTTCGACCATTTATGCATGAGATTTCCTAAAACAATGAGGAAAGGATGGAAGCCTGTATAAGAGACCCATACAAATTAGAGAAAAACAAATAGGTTTAAGAAGGTATTCTGCGAGGTTTCCTGAGGATCGACGTGAATACTTTTTATTCTTGGCATTTCCATGCATAGAGTATTCACTGAAGATGAGGAAGTTATAAACTAGGTATGAAGCGCTAAAGATTAGACTGTCCCTTCGTTCGTTGAGCATACAACATACAAAAATATATTAGCCACAATAAAACCACAACATTGAACTAAGGTATTTTTCAACTTCCCATATTTGAAAGATTGTTGGAAATTCTTGAAATCTTGGCAGGAGGGTAGACATTTTAGAAACTTGAAGTCTTTTGGGAGGACAAGCGAAGCCCGAGTCGATTTTATCCAACAAAACTATTTTCCACAATATTAAAACAGAACGAGTAATGCATGAATTTATGAATATTCTAAGCCATAATTTTCAGGTATCCACCTTAAAGCTTAGTAAGGAAGATGCACAAGTAACGAAAAAAGCAGAAATTAATCATTCCGAAGATGACAGAGAAACTAACCTGACAGCAACGCAACGGGCTATGGATGCAATCATACTTTTCTCATCTAATCAGAGCCCTGAAAAACACAGAGAGATTAATTAACATGCTGTTTTCCTTCTTTTGAATTTAAATGAAGAAATAACAGCCGCATTCAGGTTTATTTTGCTCGTACGCATATCCAATGAAGACATAAAAGGGCTCCATTTCCTAAGCAGAGTTATCTACCTCTAGATAGCATGTATGATTGCAAGAAAAAAAGTAACAAAATACGAGGTAAAAGAGAGTTAAATAATACCTCAAAATCATGTCTCGGTGAACTTCTTCCCTGTCAGAATGCGAGAAATTTGAAGTCCCCGACTAAAAGCATCATTGAAGAGTATCCTTGTTTGCATCTGTTGAAATCCAGGCATCCATGAAAGAAGGGCCAATGGAACCATGACTATTAATCCAAACAACATATCGTATAATCGAGCCAAGGACACAACAGTCTCCCACACTACACTGGACTGGAGAAAAGGTCTGAGCACTTGGGCAATCAGTATGATTCCCCATCCAGTTGGGACGAATGCCAGAAAACTTTTCACAAAATCACTAACAGTGACATCACTGAAGTGTAGAAGTAGCACGACCACGAGTACTACAGCGACAATAACGAGGAACTGAACCACTCGATAATAGATGTGCTCCCCTGCAGCATATTTATCCCGAGCATATGCTACTACAATATATATACCGACAGCCACAATTAGATAGATCCACGACAACAGATACACAATAATACTTGTCCTTCCATTTGTAATATCCAAATGATACACAATACCATACTGGAAGAAGAAGAATCGAAGATCCAAAATGATCTCCAACAGTTTTCCCCAAAGACCAGTTGTTCTAAAGTGGTCCTGTTCCTCGTACCACCACGTTTCCCAGCTCTGGTCAGCTTTCACTAAAATCCCTTGGTACCATATCCAGTTAACAAAATCGGTGAAATCATACACAGTTTTCAGCCAGTCCAAACCAGAAGGATTGAAGATGAAGGGAGACATGATCCATGATACTACAAGAAACCAACTAGAAATTGTCATGGCAATGTAAACAAAGGTATCGATCGAGGACCTGCTAGTTGAGGCATAAACTATCAAAATAACTCCAAGTTCGATGCCCTTCACAAAGTGGCTACGAGCATATAGCCTGTAATTTTCAGCAAAGCTCTTGTGCTGAACAACAAAACCGCGCCCTGTTGCACGATATTTGGCACCTCCATGTAGAATAGTACGACCGAAGAAATGTGCACGTGTTCCCATTGAAAAAGTATAGAAGAACGAAGCAAGCTCCAACTGCATCGTGATAAAATCCCAAACTGCAGAAAGGAAGCCATGTTCAAGGGAATTCTCCACAATCATTGGAAGGGCCGTGAATATACCAATCTGGATGAGGAATTGCTGATTTATAATGGCACCTAGGGCTTTGTTGTTTTCAGAATTTCTAGCGTACTCCTCAAGACCACTTAGAGTAAGGTACAAGCGTCCCCACAGAAACGTGTAGACCATGATCACCACCATCATGTTGTTGAAGAAAAAACCGACTGTTGTATAGAAGACAGAAAGCATACGGAAGAAGTCAAGCCTATGGCCCAATCTGTATATATCTCTGCTCAAAACCTGCTCACCGTTTCCACTTGCAACCTTGGCCTCAAACATGGAGATCTGATTCAATCCAACATCCCTTCCTTTACCCACTTGCATGTATTCATGATGTGTCACATTTCCACCCCTTAATGTGCAATTGAATCCAGCAAATATATCTTCACTGATATTGATCACTCGCGAAGCTTTGCTGATACCACCTCGAGTCAAAAACCAGAACCTATCAAAGACATCAGGATGTCCATAGTGCATCCTCACTTTCAGAGGATTGGCAAGTACACGCTGCCCGAGTGTGACAAAACTCATTTCTTGAGCAGACATGAACCAAGCCAATGATGAAACTGAACCTGTGAAAATATTTTCACGAAGCCCAAGAATTGTAGGCTTCCGGATGCCATAATCGACTTTAAACTCCTCCAACAGATTCCGCATCTTGAGTGCCTCCTCAAAGTAGCTGTCCTGATTCATGTCGATTGTCTGAATAGCATCACCACGGGTGAATATTATTGCATGATTCTGATTTTCAGGTTTACCCTCCCCAAGCTTCAGAGGACCGGGTAACTTGATGCGGTAGATTTCCACTTCTTTCTTTAGCTGTTGATCATACTTCACCAACACCGAGTAGTATTCCACCTCTTCTCTTCCCAAATGAACCTCATCAACATAAGCAACTCGAAGAGCCTCGTTAGTTTTCATCAAGTATAAGATCTCATCAGCTCGAGAATCACCTTTCCCCTTATGCACTCCATACATTTGGCAGGCAACCACATACGTGAACTTCATAAGAGCAATACCAAACTCATGGCCTTTATAAAGCAAGCTCACACTACTCCCTGCCCTCCTCAGTCGAGAGTTTGGTGTGCCTAAACCTTGAATATTATTCATGCTGCCATTATTTCTCAGTGAAGAAGCTGAAGAAATATCTTGTGATGGTCTTATGTCCATCTCTGAAGCGGAGTCGAGAAAGGTTAGCATCTTAAGAGCCCTGTAGTAATACATCATTCCTCTGACAGTTCGAGACAGTGTCTGACCCCTACAGGAAGCCCAGTGCCTGAGATCCCTTGTTTTGCTAGTCCATATCTCACCTTCATCTTGCAGTCCTTCCCTCCGCATACGTTCCATAAAATTTTCCCACTCATCTGCATAAATTTTCTGCAGATAAAACAAGGTTGAGATGCCATCTTCATTGGGACTTCTCAGATTTTCTTTCCCATACAAGACTTCTTCGTCGTAGTAAGGAGTCAAGACACTGAAGGCGATCATTTTCTCAACCTGGGGTGCACGAGGTATGTTCATAAACAGTGAATTACTAAAGAAAGCAATTCTTCGCCTTGCCTCAATATTTTTAGGGACATTGTGCATCGAGTCACGTGAACTAAGAATCGTGTGCAAACGACGCAACTGTCTGTAGAAGAATGCATCATCAACATCTGGCACCTGAACAGCATTCTGAAACAGCAAGCCTGCAGAGTTTGGATCGGGAGGCGCCAAACCTTCATTCCTCAACTGACCCATGGTCTTCTTCACTCTTGGAAATTCCCTTACTGCAAGCTCATACAAAGCTTGGAATACATCCACCAATTTATCAATATCCTTTTCAGGCACCAGGAGAAGTTCAATAAGAGAAATCAATCTCTCATGAATTTTGGGCAGAATCGATGTTTTATAAGACCCTGTGAACTTCTCAGATTTAATGCAATCATCAACCTCCATGAGAAATTTTGTAGCTATGGAGTATTCATCCGTTCCGTATTTTATGATCTCAAAAAGCAAGTACTTAACACTATCGTAAGCTTCAGTGACTGCACACCTTCGATACTCATTCTGGCATATACGAGACCAGAGCCATCTGTCAGGTGCATCAGCCAATTCCCTAGCTTGGCTCAGAGCAATCAACAGCTCATTGCACAAAAGAGTACAAGGCCACCTTATTACTTTTATATCCCAAGAGTTGGGCGGCAACTCCAGTAGCTCCAGTTCTTGATCACTGATGAGATCTTCTTCTCTAAAAGTGATGATTATTTCATTCCATATCAGTGCAAACCTCGTAGCTTCAACCTGACTCGATTCCATCTTCTTATATGGCTGACCAAGGCCATACCTAAGCTTAAGACGGTGAATGGCATCTCTCAGTTTGTGCACCACGTTTGCTTCCAAACTATTAATCTGATCCTCTGGCATCAGATTAAACTGCAATGCACTCGCAAAGAACTGGAATCTAAGCCTGAGCTGAGCAATGTTTCGAATCTCACCTATATGAGAGAACAAACCTATAGTTGAACCCCAGAGAGAGGCAAAGATTGTATACCAAATCTGCATATCCACTAAATATATCAAGACAACGGGAGCCCATATCATTACCACCGCCATTCTATTAGTACTGGAGAAAAATTCATGCCATACATACGTGGCACCTTTGAGATTTAGGAGAAGTCTTGTTGGTTCTACAAGAGGCTTAATTTGAAGAAAGTAACTGAAAGCAAATTTCGAAGCCAAAACTCCCAACCAGAATACAGTGTACTTTACATTGTCAACAAGCCCCTCTCTAACACCTCGCCCCACAAATGTTCGACTGTTAAACCACCATGTTAGAACATAGAAAATTTTCCAATCCGCTTCTTCAATCACATTCCGCACCCAAGGAACGATGAACAAGATCAAGGCAAGTAATTCAGGAATAATAAAGACTAAAGCAGACTTAAGAAATGTATAAACTCTTTGATTTGCAGCATCTGACCACTCCCTATCAGAATTCTTCTGCCTCCAAATCAATCCATAGAACACACCAAACACAATTCCCCAAGTTAAAGCAACCAAACTTTTCAAAACCATTCTAATACCAATCAACTTATTATCTCGATTAACCAAACTATACTGAGTACCAGCATCAAGAATAGATTGCACGAACCTCAAACCAGCCCATGTAATGAAAATCGTAAGCAACTCCACCTGCACGTCTTGGCTCTCCAACGCCTGCCATGGCCATTCTCTATCTTCCCAAGCAACAATGGCAGCAGCCTGAAAAAACAGTATCAACAAAACCCACAACCTATCAAAGCTTCGAAACACATTCCAAAACGTCCGTTGCTCCACGAATCCCGTCTTCCCCACTCTGTTTTCACCTGCAGTTAGAAAGAAGTTGCTTGATAAATCCAAAGGCCATTTCACCCTCTTGAAGACTTTCCTCCTCCAAAAGTACTCATTGATATCATCATAGTTCCTCCACGCAGAATGAGGAGCAGTCCCATTCCTACTCCTCGCGGCCTCGCCCTTTATCGTAGTGTAAACAGGCGTGACAACAAAATCTAAGAAACCGTTCTGTTTGCAAGTAGAGGGAACAAAAAACTGGGCAGTGTTTTCATCGACATGATCATCGAGAATGTAATTAAGCTCCAACGCCATGTGATGGTATATATAGCACAGACACTCGGGGAGGAATCGCAGGTTTGCGGCTTCGCCCCAAATGAGAAGGTAGAGGCTGACATACAAGAGTTCACGGCGTTCGGCGTCGGCGTTGTGGCGGCTGGAGAGGCGGACTTGAGACCTTTTCCCCAAATACGAGCACCATGAGCTGTAATTCTTCAGGAGCTTAACGCGGAAGCGGCGGAGGACGCCGGCGTCGAGGCGGTCGGCGGCGGAGGGCGGCGGCTGAAGGCGCATTTGGGTGTTGGCCAAGTGGAGCACCAGATGTTCCCTCTGGTTCCTCACGTTGTCGCGTTGGAAGCCGAAGAAGAGGCCGAGCCAGTCAAGGAGGTCCATGGAGTCGTGCCATGGGTTGAACGGCGGTTTGCGGAGGTCGCCGGCGGCGCGCAGGGCTTCGGCCGCGGCGCGGACCTCTGGAATCCGGAGGGACGGGTGGTCGAAGAGGAGGTTGTGTATCGGAATGATGTTGAAGGGCTCCGCCAGCAGCTGCGGCGGCGGCTGTGGCGGCGCGTGAGCCCCACGCCCGCGCGTTAGAGGCGGTCGCTGCCTCAGATTCATGGCATCTACCTTTTGAAACACTCAATAAACAGAACCGCACCCAAAAACATGCCGGTATCTGCAAATTTCAGAGCAACGACAGCACTGCAACTAAAAAGACTGCGAATTTGTCCTCCCCTACGATTCAAATGCGCTGATATCGAAGCGCGGCTGTTTGTGTGCTGCTGTGTGTGTGAGAGAGAGAATATAAACAAGATACGCAAGCGTGAATATCCCGACTATGAAATTATTGTTAATGAATAGTAGATTCGTTTCAAGGAAAAAATAATTACTACTATGAATGAGAGCAGATAAATGCGGAAGTGCGTTTCTTGATTGACTAGTTTTCAGCAATCGTGGCTTTGTGAAGTGGCATTGCAGTTACAGTATACAGTAAACTGAGAAAGTGAGTGTGTCACACGCGCTGCGGAAGCGAGTGATGGGAGAAAAGTGGGACTGTTTTGTTTTTTTTGGGTGGGAAAATTCAGAGTGTTGGGATAAGTGCACGTAATTACAGAATTTACACGTGCGAACAATTTTAATATAATTTCAACTTGGCTTTTTTTTTTTTTTTTTTTTTTATAAATTGTTTTGCCACAATTGATTAGGGATATTTTTGAATCCAAAAATGTAAATTTTGAAGACAAAAACTTGTGTCAGCCGGAGGCACCGTGCAGCCGGGCTTAAAGTGGCAATCTTTATACAGAAAAGTGTCAATCTATATGAATAAAAGTGTCAATCTTTAACATAATTATTTTACGAATAAAATGACAATTTTTAAAAGTGTCAATCTTTATACAGAAAAGTGTCAATCTATATGAATAAAAGTGTCATTATTTTAGTCCGGCCGCACAGTGCCTCCGGCTGACCCAAGTGTGTCCCAATTTTGAATGGACAATTTGAATGGACGCCACTGATAATTGTTTATACAAAAATTGTTGCGTATTTAAGTTTTTCGAATAAATCTCACCCTACTTTTGTTGCATAAAATAAAATTGGTGTCCTTGTCAAGAAGTCTTTTATAAGCATTATCTTTTCTCATGTTCGACTAGGAATAGTACTCTTGAAGGTTCATTTTGTATTGATTAATGACACGTGGAGGACCCAGTTATTTGAATGTGAAGTCGTTTTCATTAAATTATTTAGATTTGTTGTATAATAATCTATCTTCCATTTCTTTAATTTGATTCATGGGGACTAATTTATTATTTTTTCCCGAACAATATATTGATGAATTTGCTATAATCCCTATATATGTCGCTCGCCTAAAAAAAATTACAAAATTGCATGGCTTCTCAAGAATTTAAGTCCACATTATGTAGTGGGCGTATACATATTTTGGAGATATATTTACATTTTCTTAACGGATATCAACTTTAAATGGTTATTTTAATAAAATTCAAAATCCTAACTTTTGACCGTCAAGTTATCTAAAATTTACGTATAACATGGTTTAAATATGTGCACGTGTATTGACCTAATGATAGTGAGTTTATATTTAAGAAAAAAAAAAATTAAACTCGAGTCATTCGTAATGCGATTTTAAATTTTATATTAATTATTTAAAAGAATTGGTTTCAAACTTAGCCTATGATTATGTCGTTAAATTTTAGTGCATTATTAAGTCATAAAACCTTGTACTTAAAAGCAAATAATCGGAGTCCAAAGTGCAAAGACTTTAAACATGAGTACTTGGTGGCCCTAAGAATAAAATAAAAAAGGCAACTTTAAATTTAATGTGGGGGCCACGTGTGGGGTTTGTTAAGCACGCGCGCGCCGATGCGGCGGAGGAAGTAAAGCACACCAAAATGGATATTCCTTGCCTTTTCGGGTTCTCCAAAACACTCATACACCAAATCAAATACTACATCCATCTCATCTGCCATTTCGGTCAATTTCATTTATTAATCTCATTTCGTAAAAAACTTGGGCTATAAGTAACTCTTTTTTTTAAAAAAATTGATTATATTCACATATTTTCTCCTTTATTAGTTTATATGCCCAAATAAAATGGGACTAATTAGAAGGGATAAAGTTTAATATTTGGCCCGGCCTGAAGCCCGGCTTTCGCTCTCTGCCTTTTTTAAATCTGCGTGCAACCGTTGGCTTGTCGTCTAATTGCGACAGTCTTGTTTGTGGCCCACTTTTCTCCTTTTTAAATATGCATCCCCTTCTTTTCGGGCCCAATTGGGCCCGTTAGTTCACCATTGGAGTAGTATTTATAATTCAACTTCTCTATAAGTCTCAAAATTGATTAAAATATGATTGCTATTTTGTTTGATATTTGTTTTTATGAGATAAGACTCGTACTACAATGCTTTTTTTAGGTAAAAAACAGTATTACAAACAAGAATGCACAGAATGTTTACATACTTTAGTAAAATTAAACACTGCATATTACAAATATTTGTGTTGGGCTGCACTCTTGGAGGCGTTCCAATCCAAGCTGAGAGTTGGGCCGGGCCAAAAGGCCCAATGCTAAGACTCGTTGAGCTTCATTGCTCTAGACTCTAGAGCATAGGCCACCGCTCTCAACTGCATATATGCATATATATATAATTTCCCTTCGTCCCAACGAAAACGAAAATGAGGAGTTTGTTAAATACTACCTCCATCCCATTATATTAGAGCTAGTTTGACTTGCACAGAAACCAATGAATAGAAGGATATGTGGCTATAATTAATTCTAAGGAGAGAGAGTTAATTATAGCCAAGTATTTTTTACCATTTTAGGAAAGAGCTCTAATATAATGGGACGGACCAAAAAGGAAATAAGCTCTAATATAATGGGATGGAGGTAGTATATATGAGGCCCCATCTTTGCTGGGCCGGAAGGAGTACACGAGTAACACATACTATATGATAATCTTGTTCTTTCATAAATATGTTATAACACATCCCTACATTATCAAAGTCTAATTACAATTCCAAAAGTTAAACAATGAACTCAAGTACTCAACATGTACATGAAAACTTATGAACTTACCAAACAATCAAATTCATAGGCAATGAATTTGTGGTGTTTATTCTAGTAATGGTAGATATGATCGGTGTACATATGGGCCGTCATATTCAAGCCTTTAAGCATCGGCTCACCGTTCTTGTTAAAACTAAACACACACAATCCACCATTGTTCACATCCATTGCTCTGAACCTGAAACATTATAATGTGGAGTATCATCGTAATCGATTTGAATTCGTAGAAACAAATAATTTTCTTGAAATTCCGACCACCTTAAATCTTGCATTCTAACAAAACTAGTAGCTAACGCCCTTTACGAACTCACCTCTCCGGCCCGAGTCCAAGAGCTGTGCAGATCAATGCCCTCAGAATTGATTTATGAGTCACAACCAAGAAACTTTCTCCCTGCCATGAAAAATAAATGTAAATATCCATGCAAGAATGAGGTATAAATTAATTATGATCAAGACAAGTTATCATGTACCGGTGTGAGTAAGATTTCCAACCAAGCTTCACGAGCTCTCTCCCACAGTAAATCTACGGGATAAACTCCATTGATGCAAAGATTGGAGGGATCTTCTCTCCATTGCACAAACTCCTTTGGATATAGTTTCCTAGCATCCACTGCCTCCAAATTATAAATGTGATTTAATAAGTCATCGTCTATACATGTATCAAACTCTGCATAATGTTTGTTGCATTTTAGCTAAAAATTTCACATGCATGTAAGGCTGAATGGGACAGACCATTTCTGAGGCCTTCAAGGAAATACAAATGAGCCTCCTTGAGCGAGTCGAGATAAACCAAAGGCTGCTCCTTCCCTTCCCATAAGATTTCAGCAGTGGACTGCATAATGATCAATTGCCAGTTTCAGAGGCTGAGGAATGATAGAGCCCTCATAAAGAACTAATTTAACCATAAACTAAGAAGAACCTTGGCACGAGATATTGGACTTGAAAAGCAACGGTCAAAGTGCATATCAGATAAAGCTGTACGGCATTTTTCTGCTTGCTCGATGCCTTCTTCAGTTAGGACTGACAGGTCGGAGCTGCCCTACATGCATTGCAACATGAGATGCAGCTGTAAAACTCAACACTTTATATTATTAAACAGAAAGGGCATAGATGGTAATGATATGTTATTTCCATTACTCGAGTTATTCTAAGAATATGCTGATGGATTAATAGCACAACAACAAATTAATTCAAATAAGGAGGTTTTCAGAAGCATATTCGCCAAATTTCAACATCCATAGCAACTGACATTCAAGATTTTCTAGCAACAAACTATATTTAACAAAGAACAAATGTTATGCAACGCATTCACTAAGAAGCGATGTTAATTCCCAAATTCTTTTGAAGGCAAAAGGGCACCAAGTTTAGATATAAAACCAGGTTTCATAAGCAAATAGTTCTGATAATAAGCTATGTCTAAGTAGGAAGGGCAAATACAGTAAGATACAATACAAGGCCATAAACAAGAGATAGGAAACAAACCTGAACTCTACCTTCTTTATTCCAAGTGCTATAACCGTGGCGAACCAGAGTTACCTTCTTCGAAGAAGACAACAATTTCTGAGTAAGTGAAGTAGTAGCTCTCCCAAAATCATATGCCCCACCAGTCAGTGAAGAATTCTTTCTAGGTACCTCTGTGGTGAATAATTCATGGGATCATGCATACATTTTAGAGAACCAAACTTGCAAAAATACAGAAGAGATAATAGAGAACAACAACAATAAGCCACTCTTTAACAATTGTTCAATCAAACTCACAAGAAATAGGCTTAGTAGTAGAAATAGAATACATCATCATTTACTTCAGTTTATACCAATTGATAACAACGGAATACATAAATCAGTTGAAATTATCAAAATAATAGACCTAAGCAAGATGATAAGTGTTTCTTTCTTGGGAACTTCTAATGTGTGCCAAAACTGAAACATAAGTTCAAAAACTATAGAAATTGACTGCAATTTTTCTGAGTTTTTCTCAACTTGCCCATGATAATTCAGCATAGCAAGTAGCAGCTAGCAATATTAATCCAGTTCTTGATTCATTGCAAAAACAGAGTAAAAATCCAGAAACCGAAGTTACCAGTGGCGACGGAATACTCTGGAGCGGAAGATGAGCACCAAATTCGAACGGATGGGCCCAAGAAAGAAACGATTTTGGGAGGTTTTCTTGATTCTCCAATGGCGAAGTTGGACAAAAAGGGATTGAGCACGAGATTGCAAGCCATGGCGGAAACCTGTACTTATTCCAGTTTTCAGTGAATATATTTCACGAGTTATTATATCTTTCCTTCTGCTTGAGAATGAGATGATCCCTCCCTTCTGCTACAACGTTAGCCGAAAATCTCAGTGCAGGATTTATGAAGGATGACCATTCATTTTGTAGTTGTATGATTATTACATCTATTTTTTTCTCTTTTCTTCATTTCTTATGGTGTGGATTTGTCGGATTTTTAATAAATTGTTGGATATTGTTCTCAAGACTGGAATATTCTTGTTTCTATATGACTCCTGCTTCAAAATAATTTATTTTATTTACTTTCGCATTTAAATTTAAAAAAAAGTCAATATTTAAGTGACTAAAAAAAGAATTTCCCCTAATAACTTCGTCAATTTGTCATATTATTCATCGAGAAATTAATTTCTCCCTCCTTTTATCTTGACATATTTTTTTTTACACATATGTTAAGAAGAGAAGGATTAGAAATAACAATTATAGTTTAATTAATAATTTTTTGATAAAAATATAGTGTTGGACCGTATGAAATTAGTTTACCTTTTTTAATTAGAATATTTTGCCAAAAATAAAATATACCAAAATAAGTGGGCATACTAAAAAAAATAAAAAATTATACCAGGACAGAGTAATTACCAGCAAATTATGTTCTTGAATAACAAAATAAAATCTTACATACCTATGCATATTAAAAATATAATAACAGTATTATAATTACGACCATTACAACATTGCATCCAGCCATCCACACATAATTCCGAAGGAAGAGAAAATCAACAAAAATGAAACCAGCATGCATGCTCCCATATTTTTACCAAATAACACAAAAGGAACTCTAATAATAATAGTAGTAGAAAACAAGGAAATTAAACAGAAAGTAACTAGCATCGATCGATCTCTCTAAGTGTTGGTGAGAGTGAAAAGATTCATAACATTATGAATCGAGTACAAAAGAATGAGAAAATAAGCAAGCAGTGCCACAAAACTAGCAACCATGGCTCCAGTAACATGATCACAAAACTTAGGCACTTGATCGCATATCGGCAGCCAACCTGCATGGCTATTCCCATTCTTCCCCACCATCCCTATCGCCAAACACGCCGACACGCTCGAAACCAGCAGTATTACTATCACCTGCATCACGTACAGCGCAATAATAGTATTAATAATATAATCTCGTTTTTTTCATTAGACACAGCTGACTTTCTAGCTGGTTTTGGATTTTTGGAGTTTGGTTTCTATAGAAGAACTAAACTCCAAAAATCTGTCATTGCAAATCCTCAAAAGCACCAGCTAGAAAGTCAGATGTGACTAAAGATGTTGGACAGAGGGAAGAGCATGCAGATGCAATAGTACCAAATCGAGGAGCAAGATGAAGTGGCCGCATGAGCTCTTGGAAGGGAAGAAGAGCATTATGAGGGTGTAGCCGGCCGCGACGGCGTTGATCAACACGAAGTACCTACAACAAGAGAGAGATTATTATACATACATAAATAACTTTCCAAATCTAGAATTGATGATGATGATGATGAGTAAGCTTAAGACATACTTCATCGTGGGGGAGTTGGTGTATTTGGCCTCGAATTTCATGTTGAAGACTTGGGCCGAGTCTTCGCTGGTTACCATGACCACGGCTGCTGCGACAGCCGCTCCCAAGGCGAGCAGCCTAAGCACGAAGATCGGGATGTTCTTGGACAGAGCCATGGGAAGCTTTTGTTTGATTAATTGTTGTTTTGTGAGGTTTGTGTGTGGATTAATATTAATAAGAAAGAGAGGTAAGAATAGGAAGTTGAGTTAGGAAATGCAGATGAGTGGGAGGTTATATTATGTGGTGAAGGGTCAAGCTATAGGTAACCTATAATGTAGCCAACCCCATATGTTTCGCCATTTGTAGGCTTTTCGTGAACTCGATCACCAATCTCTCTTCCTTTTAAATTGTAGCCACCCATAATTATTAGTTTACTTGTTACCGCCGCGGAATATTATAAAATTACTACTTACCGTAATGTTTGAATTACTAGGGGGGTTATATATGTTACATAGTACTTCAAATTATTACTTGTGTCCAAAAAGAGAGAGAGAGAAAGGGAGTATTTGTGTCGTCACATATTTTCAGTTCAACTACCTACCTTGTGAGTGTGTACGGCGCTTCACCTACAATATCAGCTGCATAGATTGTTTATTTATATATAAATTCAATCTAGTAGTATTATATTTTAAAAGATATGTAGTCTTCATGTTCGTTGCATTGCATCTTCTTTCTAAGGAAACTAAAAAGAATCTTCATATGAGCGAAGGCTATGATGCATTGATCTAACATGCCAAGACAATATTAGAGTTCGGAGCTTAATATCCAAACGTGATGTGATCCTCTGTCCCACTTTTCGTATAGTTTGTCCCGAATAATCTTCCTTTTGCCCATTAAAACCTTTTTTTAAAAAATTAAAAAAAAAAAAAAAACTATGTAGAATTGGTGATTTGCTACTTTTTAATTTTAAGTTGTTCAACGAAGCCAAGTTACAGCTCTTCTTTTTCTCTCCCAAAACCCACATCCCACCTTTTTTTTTCTCTCGTCTTCATTCAAATCGCCAGCTTTATCCACGATGAGATGCACCTTTTTTTTCTTCCTTATTCTGAAAATTTAATCGTATTAATTTAACCATATTATTATAGGCCCGAATTTAATGGATCAGATAAATAGGTCAATGCTCAGAAAATCAATCCATGGTTCTTGAATTCCACACGATACGGGACACTTGTCTGAGCATCACAGATTAACAATTCCACCACTTGAATTATAATACTCCATACATATTAATAGTGATGCACAATTTTAAAATAATGCGTGCGTTTTGAGGGCCAAAAAATTGATGTTTGAACAAATAGCTGCGACTAAATCAACCTGAAATGTAATGCTATTTTATATACCCAACCCCTAAAACAAAAGGAAAGAGAAGAAAGGTATGATCCTTTTAGATTATATGAAATATTCACTTCAGTTGAAGAATTTCTTACTAACACACCTTATATTCCTATGAGTAAAAATTGGTAAATCTATGAAGATGAATAATAATATAGGGAATTGCATAAAATCGATCATTTGCAGTAACAAGCTTGCATGAATCCAGCAGATAAACTGAGAAACTTATTCATGAGAGGAGGTTTCAGGAGATACACAACTGCTATAAAACGATTTACACAAAAAATAAAGAGGATATTAAATCCATATGAGATATTACTTTTCAGCTTCAATTAAAGAAACATACCAACATTTGTAGAGCAAATGATCCAAGTTTAGGGGAATCTCAGTCATCAGGGGGGAAGTCTTCATCTGAAGCATTTCCAAGAAATGAGCCCAGAGTCTTTCTCAAAATGCTAAAGGTCTTATCATCCTGCTTAGAAGAAAACATGGCATTGATACTTTATTCTAGAATCTAGGGTTTGAAAGAGCATGGCACAAGACAAGAAGATTAACTAATTTCACCTGTTTCTTCTTCTTGAGGGATTCCTCCAGTTGAGCTATCTTGGCTGCATTTGCTTTCTCCAGGTCAGCTATCATATTCTTCTCTTTCTTCCCTGTAAGCATTTTTTTTAAGAATTGATATTCTTACATGTTCTCTATAAGTAGACTGGGAAATATGACGAAGTTTTCTCTTGCTCACTCATTTGTTCATATCGGAGAAACAACTTTTCCTTCTCCTCTTCATATTTGGAAATTACATCTGTCAATGCCCAAGTTGGAGATAACCATCAAATAATGTTACTACTAATGCTATAGGTAGGTTGTCAAAGTTTGATTTCATCTACAGATAATTGTTACAGAATAAAATCAACATAGATACATACACTAACTAGTATGTGTGAGTACTCTAATAATTACTACATAAGTTATTTCTGGATATCAAATTATACCAATGCTATCAATACATCACATTAGAATGATTGTTAAAACATGAGTTATAGAGCAGAAACTGCAGATCTGCAGTGACAAGTTCAGTGAGCATAACAGGACCAAGCACCTTTAGTTAATGATGTGATTTGATTCTTCTAAGTCATACAGAGTACCAATTGTATACATCAAAACATCTCTCTTCAGATAAACACTCAATCTTGCAATTTCTAGATGACTAATATCAAGATCTCCTTTCACATAAAATTCCCCTACATCCAGTTGCTACGATCATCTAAAATCTGAACTTAGAAGTAATTCATAGAGCATAACACTGAGCTCTGACTAGAAAAGGTATAGAATGAAGACAGAGATGTATGAACATTACCTTTCAGGCCTTGCAGATGTGAAGATTTCTCCTTGCAGAGTTTTTCATAAACTTCTTGGAACTTGGCAGCCTCAGTCTTCAGTAAATTTTCACACTACAGAAATGCAGATACATTCGTTAAAAGTCACAATTAAGGGAAGTGATGAGGTTTTACAAGATCCAACTAGTTCTCTTTTGTTTACTCCAGGTCAGGACCTCTTTTGAGCTCTTCAAAAGACCCTTTGCAAAGGTTTGCCTGTCAATTATTATGAATAAGGATACTTAAGTTCAACCAAGCAATAACCATAACCAGGAAAGCATGACAATAACGTGATTGTGCAAATAATATTCATCTCACCTTTCTTTCTCAAGTTTTGATTTCAACTCATCCAAGCTAGTTTTGATCTCTGAAGCTACACTGTAAACAGAAAACCAGGAGTTGATTGAGCTACCAATTACTTCTAGTCTCAGTAACAATATGCAGCCACATACCATAACTGATTCAAATGGCAAATGACAATTGCAAAAGATCTTGCTACTCATGCTTGCTTATCTCCTCACTACCATATTCTAGAAAATGATTCCGTTTATCAACATTGTGAGGAAAGTTGAAGTGATTGTGTATGAGAATGTGTTCCATTCTTTCTATTGACTGATAATCATCATTTCGCCAGATTTCCATCAACTATCTGTATTCAAGATATAAGGAGAAGATCCTAGGTGCACAAACATACTAGAACTCGCTAGATTAGTGAAAATGAGCAAACGAAATGTGTTCGAGCCTAAGTAGTTTGTTCATGCACATATCAGCTACAACACAGGGTGAGGTAAACGATCTGGTAAATTGGAGGGATAATTTTATTTTCAGCACCAGATCATCATTTCTATAGACATCATAAGCTAAATCCCCAATCAAACATACGAATTCTAAAAAAATTAACATTATCCTGAGCAAATCGTTGTTTAATTTAAGATAGAATATAATCTGAATGATCAAATCAAGACACATCTAAATTCACTCCAGATCTTACAAAAGAGACGGAGATTTTCACCTAGAAATTGTCTCTTCGTTCTTCTTCTGACCGTCTTTCTGCGTCTTCTCTTTGATCTGCTGAAGAGCGCTCATAATACCTTTAATGTCACTGCACTTAGAACAGACCTTCAGCAACACTTTTCACAAAATATTTGGTGATAAAATACAGTAAATCAGCTCGGAAGAAAAATTCCTTGTAAAAATCTTACTCGGAGATGGCAGCATCAAAATCATCTTCAACATTGAGTCTCTTTCGCCGATCCTTCGAAATCTCCGACTCGGAAGCTCGTTTGCCGCTCGCTTTTGCTGCCGACATTGTTAACGCCTTCCGTCCTAGTCTTCAGCTAAGTAAGCAGAGCTCAGTTTCTGCGCCTATAGGCGAGAGCGAGAGAGAGAGAGAGAGAGAGAGAGAGAGAGATGAGGGAAAGACGCGGTTTCAAATTGGGGCTCTACAAATATCTCTGGATTTGGCGGCAAAAATGTTTGTGAAAATGATTTTATTTTATTTTTTGAATTAGGTTAGAGCGAAAAATGATGTCATTTTTCTTATAGCAGAATTTTATTATATTATTATTATTATTTAATATAGTTTTGTTTTGAGTACTTTCATCAAATTACGTGCGTTTGTTGCAAGACTCGTTACAAAATGTGTGTAAAGGTTTCAACAAAAGTCGATGTTTTACATCAATTTTAAATTACATTCAATTCCTTATGTTTTTTTTTTATATGTCAGTATTACTATACAATTTCTAGTCAATTATTTTGAATTTCATGTTTACCAATTCTTCTTTTTTCATGTTTACCAATTCTTCTTTTTATAAATAAATAAATAAATATCAGTCGTATCACTGTCAACTAACTTAGTAGTATGATTTTTCTTTTAGAGATTGTTGAAGAATCATAGTTTTTGTTTTCAATTTCTAGTCTTAAAAAGAAAGTCTGTAAAAATCATGAAGCTGCACTCAAAGTCTCCATGTCCGGTCAACGCGTGCACTTGACTCGAGTTTTTTCCAAAATTTCGAGCATATTAATTCGTCGAATTATCGATTTAATTAAAAATAAAACAATAATTTTGGGTATGATTCATATACGAATTAAGGCGCTTGAAAGAATTCATGTAACTTGTCATTTTCTATAACATGGGCGATAGGGATTTTATTCTAAAATTCAAGAAAACTGCACTTGGTCAAATTTTAAGAACCATCCGAAATTTCTGGGAGATTTCTCTAAATGTATAACGTGGCTGGATTTTGAAAAGTATTTTTCCAAATTTTCTTGTAAGACTGGTTTTGTTGTTATATCAACCGTAAACACGTTAAGTGTGTTTGCGATGAGCATTTGAGTGTTTATGCTGATATGAATAAACAACATTGAATTATCAAGCCACAACTTCTATCTAAGAATTTTTAATATTAGTAAAATTGTGCTTGAATTTGCATGCATTTCAAAATAATTATAAAGCCATGGTGAATATTCCTAAAAATGTTTATTCTCATATTGATTTTTAATTATCGATAAATTTTATATGTTCATAATAATTGTAACTACTTTCGTTTTTAGCCCGTCTATCAAAATTTTAACCACTCATTTTTGAATATGTACACCACACATTATCTATCCATATTTACTAAAAACTCACTTAAACCATATTACATCCTTCAAAACAAAACAAAAAAACTCACGGCTCTACCGAAAAACACAATAACTTTTTTATTTTTTACTAAAACATATGTCAAATCAACCAACAACAAATTTTTTTGGATGAATGGAGTAGTACCAAGTACCAGCAAGTAAAATAATAGAAAAAATAATAAAGACATGAAATTAACATTGTTTAATTTTATGATTTATTCGATCGTGTGTGCAAAAAGCATATAAATGTCGATTCTCTCAGTTGACGCGTAACATCCTTGTATATTAGATAAACTCAAAAAATGTTTAATTATTATAATAAATTATTATAATAAACCTTTATAAAACGGATGGCCTTCTAGAAGCAAAATGCTTTCAATCCTAATGTCTTTCTTGCTCACACACAACGATTGCAATCAACTTTAATAGCCAACCACTAACAAAGTTTAATTAAATTCCTCTTCTATAGTACCTCAAGTCAAATTTCAACTTTATATATTCATATTTTATGCTTTAGTTTCTAGAACGGACTATAAAAATGTCTAAATAGTCTATGAGATTTTAGCAAGAGGCAAAGAGGTTTTGAAATCTTCAAATCTTAATTAGGTTCATTTTTTCTTTCTTTTTAATATGTATGTGCATTACCCTCACCTATCTCGTTCATCTTATATTAACTATTATGAATCTGGAGTTTATAATTTGCATGAAATCTGATTCCGAAAACAAGTGAGATCTCATCTTTTGCAAAATGTGATAAGCACCTTTTCAACTAGCTAATCACATCAAATCATCAGGAGCATGGATAAAATATTTAATACTAATTTGTTGTCATTTTCATATAATAAAAACAAATAGACATTTGTTTGCATAAATATCGCATCACAAAACTACTCTACAATTGGAATTGATGGCAAATTGAAGTGTTAACTTCCACCTACAATTAATTAAATACGTCTCTTAGAATTTTGGCACGTATGATTTATTTTTGGGTAAATATAATAATCATTTTTTATAACCTCAGTAGAATTGTGTTACAGTACTGTAAAATTTGTAAAGTATATCTATATTGACGCTATTAATAGACACGCATTTTCAATTAATTGTAGAAATAAATGCACTATTAATTTGAGTCAACTTTTCACTTTTATTTCTTGAAAATATATTTTGATTTGAGGCCCATTTTAAAAGATTTTAATTAGACCAAAATACCCTTTGTGGCACGCGACGCGGCATGCATTTAAACTCTCCTTCTAGAAGGACATCGTATAAAATTTGGATTAGGTCGACATAAATAATGACATTCTAGAAGCGGCGAATATTGACAAAATAGGCCCCTCTCCCATGCTGATTTTGTTGCTTAGTTTAGTTTAGCCAATCGAAAATACTACCTCTAATCCTCTATGCTCTGATTTTCACCTAAAAGAACACTATTGTTTTAGTAATACTCTCTCCGTTCAAGGATTGCGCTATTATGACGTTGAAATTTGAGAAACAAAGTTGAATTATTTAAAATATGTTGAAATTTGGAGAAAATGTTATAATTTGAAATTTTTGAAAAGTTTAGATCATTTAAAAAAAATGAAGTAAATTTCAATTCATAAATAAAAAAAATTAAAAATTAAAGTCTTTAAAATAAAATAAAATGTAATTCAAGCCACAAATCAAAAATTGATCAAAAGTTTGGGTCATAAACCATGAATAACCTTTTAAACTACTTTTTATCTAAAATAATGCAATAAGACATTTATTTAGGAGAAAAATAGCAAAAACACCCTTAACGTTGTCACTTCGGAGCAGAAATACCCCTGACGAATTGTTCGGAGCAAAAGTAGCCTCAACGTCTGCATAAGAGGTGCAAAAACCCCCTACTCTCACATACATTAAATGCCCTCAAACTAATTAACTTTATCTGGGATCCACCGATATATTTAGCGGGAGGGGGAGTTGCAGAGACGTAATACTCCCTCTGTCCTCCATTTACTGACTCTGTTGACTTTTCAGATGATTTTGGAGTTTCGTGATGATGGATTTTAAATTGAATTTTTAGAGATTAGTTTTTTTTACACGATACTACAACACTCGTAGTACCTTATAAAAAATACTAAATTCCAAAAATTCGATTTTAAATCCATCATCACCAAGCTTCAAAATTGTTTAAAAAGTCAACAGGGTCAGTAAATGGAGGACGGATGGAGTATTAAATTTAACTTCAACTTTTTTTTTTCTCCAAAAAATCCTCTGTAGCAATTTATTTCAGGAGATTGAAGAAGAGTTGGACGACTATCGAACAAAATATTAGTAAAATTACTCCCAACATTTATCTCCATGCCATATTAGGTTTTATAATCAGCCAAATACACTAAAAAGTAATTGTTTAACTAGATATTGCATATTGATGAGTTTTTTAAGAAAATATTGTAGTTTTTTTGAAGCACTTAATTGAGAGGGGAGAATTTGTGCACCACTTATGCAGATGTTGAGGTTTTTTTTTGCTTCGAACGTTTAGTTAAGAGTATTTTTTTTCTCCAAAATGACAACGTTAAGAATGTTTCTGCTACTTTTCCCTTTATTTAGGGAGGAGTTGGAACACTAAAAAAAAGATTATTGCCCAAAATTAGATACTATAAAAAGCCATTAAGATGACGTGGAATAGAAGCTTCCTCTTTGCCAAATTCAGTTAACCCAGCTGAATCACATTTAAACTCCACACGGTAGGTGTCTAAACCAATCAATTACTACCTCCATGTCAACTAATTAGGGACATTTAATGTAGTCCAAAAACCAAGAGAGTAGGGAATATGTGACTGTAATTAATTCTGAGGAGAGAGAATTAATTGTAGTCAAGTATTCTTTGTCATTTTAAAAAATATGTCTAATTATTGAGACGGACCAAAACGGAATATGTGTCTAATTAAATGAGATGGAGATAGTATCACATAATTTTATTTATATCTCAATTTTTTAAAAATAATTCAGTACCTGCACTCCTTTTCTCTAAGGGCGGAAATTCAAAATACCCAATTTGAAGATGCAGATTAACAAATTACCCAATTTGAAATTGCATCTTCAAAAAATACCCATTTTATTTAAATAATAAGATGGGTCCCGCTTTTTTACATAAATTTCTGCAAAGCTTGACTCCTTAATCGGTATTCCATTTTTTTTTATCGTATTATGTCTCTTTATTTACTACCTGAAACATTCTTCAAATAAAAATAAATTAAAAAAATCCGGCCAAGTATAGAGACTTGAAATAGTTAATTATGCTCAATTTAATTAATTATGTGATATAAGGCTTAATTATTCTTAATTTAATTAATTATGTGATATAAGGCTTAATTTTGCTTAATTTATTGTAATTTTAATTAATTAAGTTTCATTCTTAATGTAATTAAGCTTAAATTCACGCATTTTGTTATAATAATTCAAGTTTTGAAAATCATTAAAACTATAATTAAAACATTGATTAGTGAAATATATGTATTGTTAGTTATTTATATTTAACTATTTTTTTTAATTATGCTTAAAATAGCAACCAAAAAAAAAACGTAAATAATGCTACAAACATTTAAAATCGGCAGAATTATTTAACGGTTTTGTTTCTTCTTTCACGGTTTTCTTTCTTCTCTCACGGGCCGGGGGTCTCTCTCAATCTCTCTCACTCTGAAACCTTGAACCTAGCCCCCAATTTTTGTTTTTCAACCGTGAGATATCTCACGGGTATCTCTCAATCTCTCTCACGATTCAACAAACCAAACCGTGAACCCTAGCCCCCAATTTTTTTTTTCAACCATGAGATTTTAATTTGCCGGCACCGGAGAGAAAAGAAGACGTGGCCGATTTCGACCATAATTCAGGTAACGAATCCGAAGGCGTTGAAGTTCCTTCGCAGCCACGTCGCCGAGTTCTGACGAGGGAAGAACGGGAAAACCTTCCCAAGCCGCCGCCGCCGGTGATTTTTTTTAAAAAAAATAATTTTTTTTTACAGTTTATATTGATTTTACAGTGAATTTTAAGCATGTTTAGAGTTAGAATTAGAATTTTAAGCATGTTTATGGTTATGGAATAGAATTAGAATTATAATGTGTATAATGTTATCTTTTAATCCTTTGATTTGTATGCTAAATATGTAGATTTATGTGCTTGAATTGGGAGTTCGAAATTTGTATAAATCTGTAGAAATTGTTGCGAATATTAAATTTGTTGAAGAAATTAGAGTGTTTTCACGGTTAGAATTACATCAAACCGTGAGCTCTCAAACCGTGAAAAACACTAAATTGTGCAAATTAAATAATTTTTGAAAATTTGATAAATTAACTAATTTACATTTTTCTTTCTTTTGCAGCCTAGGTATGAATGGTACAGGCCTCGTATGCAAGGATTCCCGGATCTAAATGAGAGATCCACCGTTCTGCTTGGAATGGACGTATACGTGAGTTTTTATACACATATTAAATGAATTTCAATGAATTTTTATTTTATTTTGTGTGTAATCTCTAAATTAAGATATTTGTTTACAGTACTAGTTGAGGATGGCCCTGATGAATTTTCACGATGGAGATCAAACAGCAATGGCGAAGTCGAATCTAAAGTATCGTGATTACAAGCTGTTAGATCATCTCGAGAATTGGTTTCACGGCGTGGGCTCTTACGATGTTTGGATGAACGCAACTTCTGTAAGTTTATTCGTATAAACTTTGTGTTTTTATTACGTATTATTATTAGTGCTTTATAATAAGAACAGTCGTTGACCCTCGTATGCAGTTTGTGTTTATTTGTCACGTATCCTCCGATCACTGGGTTATTTGCCGAGTACTGACTGACGAGTGGACGATGGAGGTATACGACTCACTTCTACATCAGTTCGCCAATGCTGATGAAAGAATGCAGCGGAAGATCCAGCTCTACCCGATCCAGAAACTGTGGCCCAGAGTGTTGCAAAAAGTTGGGTATTGGGAACAACATCCACGGATGCAGAAGCAAACTGATTTTCTTAAGGTTGTTTGGATCCCCCTAGAGCAGCAATACATACAGAAGGACGATTATTCATGCGGACCGTTCGCTTGTATGTACATCGATCGTATATTCGCCCTGAAGAAGCCGCGCATTCAGAGGATTGGCGTGAGGTACCTCTCCGGGTTTCGCTTAGAGGTGGCGAAACGGATATTTTCACTTTCACGACGTGGAGCCGAGCTGTGAACATTATCGTTGACTTGTAGAATATTTTTAATTTATGCAAATTTATATATTTTTTAATTTTTAATTTATGCAAATTTATATATATTTTGGTATAATTCATTCGATTTAGATTAGATTATTACTACCATATGTTAGAATATTTAAATATTCGATTTATATATAAGTGAACATTCTACATCACTAACTATATGTATTAGTGTATAAGTGAACACAATACATCACTAACTACGCCATATGTATAAATGAACATTACTAGCATATGTATTAGTGTATAAGTGAACACAATACATCACTAACTACGCCATATATAATATGTTTATATGAATTAAAAATCAAATTAAAATCAAATTTAGGGGCTTAATTTTGGCCAAATTAGACGGTTAGGGTTCACGGTTAGGGTACACGGTTTGAATATAATTTCACGGTTTATTTATTAAAAAACCGTTAATTTTTTATATAGGCCAAATTTTATAAATAATAAAAGGACTATATACTCACGGTTAGATTGTCATTTAAACCGTGAATTTCACGGTTTAAATAATAGTCTAACCGTGAGAAATACTATTTTTTAATAAAATTATTTGTCAATTCGAAAAGGTAAATCACGGTTAGAATAGCATTTAAACCGTGAATTTCACGGTTTAAATGCTATTCTAACCGTGAAATTATGTTTTTTTAATTTTTGGAATTTTATAATTTTGCCTTTTTTACTATTATTATTATTATTATTATTATTATTATTATTATTATTATTATTATTATTATTATTATTTTATTATTATTATTATTATTATTATTATTATTATTATTACGAACGACATCTGCATGAATTTAATTCAGAAAAAAAAACAAATTAATAAAAATATTATACGCATAAGTTATGCATAAAAATATTACACGCATAAGTTATGCTAATCTAACCGTAAAATACCTGTCTGAATTAACAAATTATTTTATTAAAAAATAGTATTAAAAGCACTTTTCACGGTTAGAATTAAGTGAAACCGTGAGATCTCACGGTTACACTTAAATCTAACCGTGAAAAGTGCTTTTCATGGTTAGATTTAAGTGTAACCATGAGATCTCACACGGTTTCACTCTAATATTCGCAACAATTTCTACACAGATTTATACAGATTCTGAACCACATTCCTATATTAATACTATTTTTAAATAAAATCATTTTTTAATTCAGAAAGGTGTTACATGGTTAGATTAGCAGTTAAACCGTAAATTTCACGGTTTAAATGCTAGTCTAACCGTGAGACATCTTTTTAAACTATATTAATAAAATTATTTAAACAGTAAATTTTCATATTTATCTAAATATCTTACGGCTAAAATCATACTATTATACCGAAGAATCAATATAACATTGAGCTGTAAATCTCAAAAATAAAATTAAAAAAATAGAATAATTAACTTGATAATGTACCTTAAAAGCTATAATTTCGTGAGCTTTTTCAATTTCGTTTGCTTTTTCTTCCTCTTCAGTTTGCGACCAGTAAGTTGTCTTTGATTGCCTTCTACCGCTAAAAAAAATACTCCAAATTTTAAGCTTTTAAGAAATGACGAAAATAATTTTTAAGCTGTTGTGAGTGAAGAAATGTTCTACACTCTACCCACTTTATAGGATAAAACAAGTATGAATTATGAATTATTTCCTGTGAAAAATAAATTTGATAAAGTAGTCAAATTTGTCCGAATATAATTATTATTTTCACTATTTAGTCTGTGAAAATGAATTTTCAGAGAATGCATTCAATAATTTAACTGTTTCACCTATCATTAAATTTGAGTGAATTTGAGTGAATTTGAATAATCCCTTGGTGTCGGTGATATAATTTCACCATAAAAAATTTGTTTTTCAATTGGTAAAAATATAAATAAATCACAATATATAAAAAATATAAAAAGTGGGGCCAAAATTCTGCACCTCTGCCCGCCGCTGTTCATTGATTTCAACAATATAACATTAATATATTAAAATGAGTATTTTCTACACATACATTTTCAAAGTGGGTATTTTATATATACCGACTTAAAATTTGGGTAGAAAGACTTATTCCCAGTTTCTCTAACCGAGCCTGCCGCGTCAGCAGATGTTGTTTTCAGAGGTTTTATTAAATTTAATCCCATTTATAAAAACCCTCGGCCACCATTAGTGTTTCTCATCAATTTCCCCTCTCTCTCTCCTCTCTCTCTCTCTACACCTCTCTCTCTCTGCGCTCAGTTATCTCAGAAATCTCGTCGGAGAACCGAGCACTCATCGATCTGGTACGTATACATCACCCGAGCAAGCATTATTTGTGCAATTGATTCTTACTAGGAACAAGCAAGGGTTTGACTGCGTGTTTTGAGCGTTAAATTCGTGATGTTTCTTAATCTGTTTTTTTTCTCCCCTTTCTTCTGAAGTTGTAGTATACGAATAATTGCTTCTTCATTTGTTTGGATATAGAAAAATCTTCTCGATCTGCAATCTGGAGCTTGGCGAGTGTTTAATTGCTTGATTATTAACCAAAGTTTTAATTCAACTAGGAAGAATTTGGGGAGAAAGTTAATTTCCCGATCGTTGTTCATGAACTTTAAAGATCCACTGCTTCCTAATTGAGTTGGATCTGTCAGAATTTCTCGAATTCAACCTAGATTTTGAGGATACTTCGCAATTTCCAGCTGCGTATTTTTTGGCATAATAATGTTTTCAAATGTTTAAGCTGAAAAGATTTTAGTTTATATCAAGGGGGAAACATGATCTGTACCATGTTTGATTCTGTTATTGGTTGCTTCTTCCTTCATGTGATTGGGTTGGTGGGCGGTGGCAGATTTTCGTTTATTTTATATTATTGTAACAACTTTTATCCAACAACTCATGAAGACTTTAATAGGGTGATAGCAAAATTTTTGCAGATCAAGTTCTTGAGAAATATGATGTCCTTTTTATCTTTTCAACTCTGATTTGAGGGTCTTTACATCATGCATTTTGCATAAGATTTGTCAAAAAAGTAAAAAATAACTTGATCGCTGAGGCACTCAGTCTAATAATGTAATGTTTTCTATCATTCCACAGATAATCGAGTCGAATTTTGGAGGAATTCTCGGAACAAATACAAATGGAGTTTCAGCAGTACTTTATGCAGGGATGGGAATCCATTCCTCAGGGAAATGGATCCAAAGAAACTGAGAAAGCTTCTTCTGCTTGCTTCGATTGCAGCATATGCTTAGACTTCGCTCGTGATCCAGTAGTAACCCTATGCGGCCATCTCTACTGCTGGCCTTGCATATACAAATGGTTCGACTCCCAAAATTCTTCCCTCGGTTCAAATGAACATCCTCAGTGCCCAGTTTGCAAGGCTGAAATATCTGAAAAAACTATGGTCCCCTTATACGGCCGTGGCCAGTCCCTCTCTGAAGCAGGAGCCGAAGGCAAGGTCATCCCTCCTAGGCCTCCGGCTTGTGGTATAAAGGGCCTCGCGGATTTGTTCAGTCCAGAGCAACAGCTTTCTCCTCGTGATTCTTATCAGAGTCGACATAGCTATGGTGAAGATACTTCTCCTCAGCTGTTTAATCTTGGTGGTACAGAAGCAGTCTCTCTTTCTCATCCTACTGTGGGAATGTTCGGAGAAATGGTTTATGCTAGAGTGTTTGGCAACTCGCAAAGTCTGTATACCTATCCGAATTCGTATCATACCGTAGTGAGCAGATCACCGAGGCTGCGAAGGCAGGAGTTGCAGGCTGATAGATCTCTCCACAGAGTCACAGTTTTCTTGTTCTGTTTTTTCCTTTTGTGCCTTCTTGTATTCTGATTCTGTTACAGAATGATGTTTTTGTATACATTGTACAAAATTTACTCTAAATATCTAAATTTTTTGCACGCAGCTCTCTTTTCTTCAAATTGAATCCTTTAATTTGATGCATATCAAATCCAACATTTCTGGAGATTCTAAAATGCCCTAATCATTAACATCTTCAGCAAGTATATCCAAAGAATCTTGATCTTCTCCAATATCCTTTGTGAAACTGCAACACTCATCGGAAGCAGGCGCCTTCGATACACCCGTCATCCTAAAAGACATTATCATCTCCGTTGCCTTTTCCACGTTCTCATTATTCTGCAAACACTCTAAACAAGTAATCAAAGAATGCTTCTGCGACGTAAATTTAGAGGGGCATACTGAGATTGCCTTCCTCAGTGATCTAACTGCCTCGTCTACTTGATTCTTCGTAGCATATCCTCCTGCAACGTGGCACCACGTCGTTACGATTGGACTTCCACCTTTTGATACTACTTTAGCTATTAGGGTTTCAGCCTTCTCCATGCATCCATCATTACAGTAAGCATCGATCAAGAAATTAGGAACCCGGAAATCAAACAACGAAGCACCCGACACCCACTCCTCGAATATCTTCTCCATCCCTTTAATATCGTTAAACTTCATCAACGAGCGCATCATGCTAATGTAAACCTTATTAACAACCTTCCCATCCTTGGTAGCCTTCCAGATTCTGAATATTTCTTCTTTCTTCCCTGCTTCAGCATATAAATTGAGGAGGAAAGCTAACAAAACATACTTATGAGGAGATATCTTCATCTGCTTTTCCAGTTTCCTCAGCACTTCCATAGCTTCATCAATCGAATCAATTTTTATATAACCCTGTGCTGCAGTAACTAGTGTTCGCCAATGCATGACTACTGAAGGATCCGACTCCATAATCCTCACGACCCTATCCATCCCCACAGAATCAGAAGCCATTGCACAAGCACTTAAGCAGATTGAGTAGGTAAAGTGGTCGTACGAGATGCTATTCGATTCCATTTCAGACAGAAGCTCGCCCATCTTTTCCCTATTCCCTAGTTGGTAGTACATATTCATCATGAGATTGTACCATATCGGTTTGTCAGCATATTTCAAATCTCTAGCTTTCTGCATAATCGATTCTGCTTTCTCCACGGATTTAGAGATCGTGTAGCAGTTGAGAAGGGCAAGATAGATCTGATAATTCCTCAGATTTTCCGGAATCTTAGTGAAGTAATTCTCAGCTTGCTCCAAGCCGAAGTTTTTTAGTATCAATTTCAATCGCAAGCCAATATCGAAAGGAGTAGTGCGATAACGTTGTTCATTACTCATCCACAGAGATACCTGAAAACATAAATAAACCTCAAGCAGTTGAAACTTGAAACAGCTAGAAATCTGAGATCACAGCATTATAGAAAACAGTGGACAATTATAATTCCTAATTCCTCAAAGGCTAAATACAATTAAATTAAACCTCAAGCAGTTGAAACTGAAAGTCTGAGATCACAGAGCATAATAATTTACAAAAGCAGTAATTAGACAAAAATCTTATATACATTCGATTAAAATCTATTCAAATCAAAAGAGAGCACGCCACAATCCACACAATCACGCACAAAAAGCAGAAAAAAGCTAAATCCTCATTTAATCTTAACATGAACAGACCGTTAATTAGGGGAATGATTAAAATAAAACTGGAGGAGAAATCAATTTATTCATTCTGCGATTAAATGCGAGGGCACGAAAAACAAACCTCAAGAGCATGTTTGAATCTCTTCCAAGTCATAAGCTCAGAAATAAGCTGTTGAAGATCGAATTTCTTCGCATGGTGGCCTTGTTGGACCCACTCGTCGAGCGCGGGCAATACCGACACGTTCGGGTCGCCCAAATGTGAGATGCTACGGTACAGAGACTCGAAGGCGGGAGTTTTCCCCGAGGAACGGGTCTGGATTCGGGTTCGGGTCCGGGTTTGGGTTTTCCGAAATGAAGAAAGAGCGAGGCGTTTCAGAGGAGAAGAAACAGAGAAGAGCTTCATTGTAGGCGTGCTGCTGTTACCAGGGCAGGGCTACTGAGAGATACTTTTACTTAAAATTTCTGAGAAACCACAACTCTCCTATGTGTGCGTGGGCCCGTAATGAAATGGGCTTACTCCGTTTGGGACATTATTGGGCCTTGAATTTCCATTTTGGCCCAATAATTTTAGCAGGCCAATGTAAGAAGAGGAAAGAGAGAAGAAAATGATCCGTACAGAAATTCTTAATATATTGGTATAATAACCAAAGAGTCAAATTAAGTTTGCCACCGACTGCTCCTATCAAGACTCAAATTAGTTAAATCAATGATATATATGCATTTTTTTTTATCAGACAAACACAACACACTCACACACACGCATCTGAAGTGACTCGAACCCCCGACCTCTTAATTATAAGGAAAATGTCTTACTAACTGAGATGCGCTTCGTTGTCGATATATATACATATATTAATCGGACCTATTTGTAACGTAGGTAACTTCCCCTCTAATCCCCCTAATATTTCTATTAAGTTGTACCCTGTTCAAATATTTATTACCCTCTTGTGCATTATATTTTTTCTCGTTCTGAGAAATATTTTCATATCTTGGCCAAAGAATGTCGTACTTTTTGTAGACGAAAAAGTGTAAATAATGTGTGATATTATATAAATTAAATTGATTTTGCCGAGAATCTTCTTCTTCATGCACGAGTCAGACTTCTCGGCCCTTCCATTTATTTTGCCCTCCCGAAATCAGCTAAAGTGTACAAAAGGGATCATAATTTTACGTCATATCTTGACCCACATTTTTAGTCCAATTATTTAATCAAGCCACGCCAATTTTCATTTTTGCCTAGATTTAATAAGGCCATCGAAAAACCAATCAAATGCACTTTCTTAAAAATAATAATAATAATAATAATAATTAATTATATTATCATTTACATTGTAAATTTTGTTATGTAGTAGCAAAATTTAAATGCGATGCTCTCTTGTTGGTATGGATTTCATATTTTTTAGAAATTGATAGATACTCCCCGTGTCCCGTTGATAAACGATCAACTAGCTCATTATTAATGATTAATGAGACGGAAGGAGTATCAAATATAAAAATGAAAAGATAACACTATGTGAATCGAAAGAATTTTAAAATTATAATGTAACTATGGAGCAAGTAATATTGGAATTTCTTTTGCTAAATAAATAAACAAATAGTAGGAATTTCATACAGTCCAACATGTGAAGTGGAAATGATGTGTTCAAGTTGCAAATTTCAAATTAAAAAAGTATATAAAATTCAAATATAAGGTGAAGGGCAGGTTCGAGAGTAGAAGGCGCTTGAAAAAGTAAGAAAATGAAGAAAGCTACACACCACCTTCCGGAAAATGCAGCGGCGCTTTCTCTTTAACTATAAATAGTAAATACAAAATCTTTCACTTCTTAAGTCACCTAATTATCATATTTTGGTGACCCGTTTGAAGGATCCATGACCCGAAAAGGCAACAGCCCGGCTCCATTTCTGTCCAAGACTTATGATCTCTTGGAGGCGGAGGAAAGGCGGCGCCGCGGCGGAAGCGGCGGCGAGAGGATAGTCTCGTGGAATGCGGAGGGGAATGGGTTTGTCGTGTGGTCGACGGCGGAGTTCTCGGAGCTAATGTTGCCGAAGTATTTCAAGCATAACAACTTCTCTAGCTTCATTCGACAGCTTAATACCTATGTCAGTCTCTCTCTCTCTCTCTACAGATTATGGGACTTTTTTCTTTTTCTTTTTTTTCATTTTTATATATTGCAGATTATGGGACTTTTTTTTAATTGTAATTGCAGTATTTTTTTTTTCTTTGAGAAAAAATTGTAGTAGTAAAATGTTAAGAGTGGCTTGAAGAAAACTAGTCGAATTAAGCTGTTTGCTGATATATGAATTAATTAATTATCTCATTTTGCATAAAAATATATATGAATTAATTATCTAATTTTGCATGTTGATGAGAGTCAAATTAGGCATGCTACCGTCTTTGAAAACATTTCATAGAAAAAAGGATGATTGTACTTACTTATTTGGACTTCTCCTTACCCATTATTTAATTTTGCATCGTCCACGAAAAAGTACAATACTCTCTCATTTTTCCACATCTATTTTATATTTTAAACCCTTCTTTTCTCGTTATTTAAAAAAAAAAACTTTCACTTTGTTACTTAAATTTTTTTTATCAACCATTCATCTACATTTTTCGTGCCACATAAAGTGTATCATATTTTTCGTGGACGAGATAATATATTTATTATTGTAAAGCACAAAATATTGAAATATATGAATGAAATGCAAGCAGGGTTTCAAGAAAATAGCTTCGAAAATATGGGAATTCCAGCACGAGAAATTCCAGAGAGGAAAGAGGCATCTTCTATTGGAAATCAGCCGCAAGAAATGTGAGCCAAGCGCTTTTCCACCATATCTCAAATCTTCTGCAGATTACCACCAAAATTTGGTGGAGGAGAATAAGAATTTGAGGAAGGAGAAAACCCAATTGGAAATGCAGATTGCTCATTTTAAAGCTCTAGAAATGAGGTTGCTCCAATGCCTTAGCAACCTAACATGATTACTTAATTATGTATTGTATTGTATTTAATTTAGTTTAGTTTCCTTGTTTCAAAATTAACACATACTCCGTACTTGGCTTTTTTTTCTAATTTTATTTTTATGGAACGACGGCTTCAATATTGGATAGTGACATAACATTACATGTTGCTACACAATCAATACAATCTCACAAGTTACTATTAAAGTATCTGATTCTAATCATCTATTGTGTTTCAGTGTTGCATGTTTTTTATACGTGTTAAAAACATTTTTAAAATCAGAAATGATTAAAAAAACGTCACACTTGTAATGAACATCCAACAGTATAATAGAAGATGCAACACCGAAATATAAAAAAGGATTCAGACTGATAAATACCTAAGTCTCCAAAATAAAATAAAATTTAGCTAAGTCAAAAGTTAAATGACATTTTCTCTAGTTGATGAGCTTGAAAAATGGAGGTGAAATAGCCTCAGATTAAATGAAAAACCTTGCATTTCTACTTTAGTCCTTCGAAATTCTTTTATTGCAATTTCGCCCCTCCTCCAAAACTCCTAAACCCTCCAAAAACCCTCCGCCCAAATTCCGATCGGAAAAAAACTGTAATTGGTTGAATCAGAAATGCTTTCTGGTAGGAAAGGTTTCAAAACCCTAATCGATAGCTACATTATCAGCAAACGATGGTACCGCTCGAACAACAAGAATTCGCTCTATGCCAAAATCAGCCCCCAGGGAAACCCTAGCACCGATCTAACACCGGAGCTCGATAATTGGGTTGATACCGGAAACAAACTCAGATTCGCCGAGCTTCAGCGCATTATTCTCGATCTCCGTAAGCGCAAACGCTTCAATCAAGCTCTCCAGGTGCGTGTGTGTGTGTGTTTTGCTATCTGCTTGGATTGTTTGTTCTTATGATTGAAAAGAGAATTCCGTTTGAAGTATGATGTTACTCATCTTTTGTTACTGTTATGAATGCCGATTCGTCGATTCCTTAGAGTATTTCCATAAATCTGGGGATACTGTGTATGACTTTGTGAGATGTGAAAATTCTGGGTTTATGTATTCATCCTACTGCATTCGCGTTCTTAATTTGATTGAGGTGAAGTAGCAAAGGCGTAGATCGGAAAGGATTTCATATGCAATGGTTTTGATTCATTTCATAAAATTTCTATGTAAAACCATATTCTGCAGGTTTCTGAGTGGATGAAAAGTAGAGGTACCTACACTTTAACCCCAGTTCAGCATGCAGTGCAGTTGGATCTAATCGGTAAAGTTCATGGATTCTTACAAGCAGAGACCTATTTCAATAGCTTGAGTGAGGAAGACAAGACTGATAAAGTGCACGGTGCTCTTCTCCATTGTTACGCTCGACAGCACGAAACTGGGAAAGCACTTGCACTTCTCAAAACCATTAGAGACAAAGGCATGCCTCTCTCTTCTGTAGCTTTCAACGACATCATGTGCTTATACGCCTCGACTGATGAGATTGAAAAGGTCCCCCAAGTCTTCATGAAAATGAAAGATCACGGAGTTCAGCCCGACAATTTGAGTTATCGAATCTGCATCAATTCTTTCGGAGTGAGGTCCGACATAGAGGGGATGGAAAAGATTCTAAACGAAATGGAAAACGACGGTGAGATCACCCTGGACTGGAACACATATGCTGTAGTGGCGAATTTCTATGCGAAAGCTGGGCTCGAAGAGAAGGCAAATATCTCTCTTCAAGAAGCTGAGAAGAGGCTAGCTGGCAGTAAAGATACATTAGGGTATAACCATCTCATCTCGCTCCATGCTCGTCTGGGGAACAGAGACGACGTTTCCAGATTGTGGAATGAGGAAAATCTTGCTTGCAAAAGGTGCCTGAATCGAGAGTATATAAACATGATGGAGGCACTGGTGAGGCTGGATGATTTTGAAGAAGCAGAGAAGGTGCTCAAAGAGTGGGAAACCACCAAAAATTGCTACGATTTTCGAGTACCGAAAGTGGTGATTGTCGGATACATAGACAAGGGTTTATGTGAAGAGGCTGAAGCACTGCTCAACCATTTCACAAAAATGAAGAAGGAATCGACTCCGAATATTTGGGGCACGCTGGGAAGAGGATACCTTGAGAAGGGTAATATCGAGAATGCATTGAAGTCTTTAGAAACAGCCCTCTCTTCGAATGATTCAAGCAAAGAGCTTAAGCTTGATAAGAAAATGATTAGAGGAGTAGTGAGGCTGATTGGTGAGAGAGGAAGCTGTGATGATTGTGAAAGAGTTGTGAATTTACTGAAATCGATGATTCGGCTAGAGAGGCCGGTTTATCATACGTTGTTGAAATCTCGTATCGCCAAGGGTAAAGACGTCAATCGGATAATAGAGATGATGAGATCCGATGATTACGAAGAAGATGAAGAAACTATCAAGATTCTTGCTTTGCCGCAGAATGCTGCTATCTAGATTCTTTATTTTTGTGAAATCTCAATTTAGGGAATACAGTGTCTTCATTCCAAGATTTCTAATTTCTTAACGTTTTCAATTTGCAACTTGAGCAGATCAACAAGTGAAAATTATGCTCCCTCCCATCTTGCCTGAGTATGCATATTTTCTAACGAGATTTAGTATTAAAATGTGCATATCCAGACGAAACGGAGACGGAGGGAGTACTAACAAAAAAGACAACCAACAAACACCAATTATATCTCAACAAAAATGTGGCCGTAACATGTTCAATACATATAAAGATTAAACAGTCGAAAATATAACCAACTATAGGTCCAAGAACACGACCATTTCTTAAAACATCACTCAAATACCACTGAGATAGAGAGCAAGAAAATGAAGTAAAGAGTTGATATGCAATAAATAACCTGTCAAGAATTTACTTTGTTTCACTCAGTCAAGGTGCTCTTTAGTTCGCCATTATCACGGAGCTCCATCACGATATCACAGCCGCCGATTAGCTCTCCTTTGTAATACAACTGTGGATAAGTTGGCCAGTTTGAGTATGTCTTCACTCCTTGCCTCACCTCCTCATCAGTCAAGATATCGAAGGAACCGAATTCAAGACCCTCCTCCTTTAGAGCGTTAACTACCTTCGAGCTGAAGCCACATTTGGGAGAATCTGGCGTACCCTTCATGAAGAGCATCAAAGGAGAAGAATTTATCAGCTTTTTCAGCCGATCCTCGAGAGTCTCACCAGCAGAGACTCCTTTCTCGGCTAGGACCTTCTTGAGCTCTCCACTCTTTTGCATTTCCAGCACAATATCTGATCCGCCTATGAGCTCTTCCTTAATGTAGAGCTGAGGATAGCTTGACCAATTTGAGTACACCTTGAGCCCCTGACGGACTTCGTCATCTGTAAGAATGTCGAAGCTCCCGAATTTGACTTTCTCCTGTCTGAGGATATCGACCACCTTTCGGCTGAACCCACATCGTGGATCATCGGGGGTTCCCTTCATGAACAGCATAACTGGATTTGAATTAATGATGGCACGTAAACGATCACTCGTAGCAGAACTTAAGCCTGAGGAATCTGAGATGCCGCCTTTTCCTCCTTCGGATTCTGCTTTTCCTGTCCCTGAATCGATTGTTTTAATACCGTGGTCTTTGAAAACCTGGCCAAGTTCTCCACTTTCATGCATAGCAATTGCAATGTCAGAGCCACCGAGGAGTTCTCCCATGCAGTAGAGCTGAGGATAAGTGGGCCAGTTTGAGAACTTCTTCAATTCCTCACGAACTTCGTGGTCTGTTAAGATGTCAAAGCTTCCGAATTTGACGTTTTCCTTCTTCAAGATATCAACTAGTTTTTGACTGAATCCACACTTGGGGGACTCTGGATCCCCTTTCATGAAGAGCATGATTGGGTGAGAGTTAACAAGCTGGTGGAGTTTCTTTTTCAGATTTTCGCCCATACTAGGAGACACTTGGCTACCGTGCTGAGATGCACCATTTTCTTTGGCAAGCTCCTGGACTGTTTCGAGTATAGTGGGCCCTGCAGCCATCCCAAGGCTAGCAGGAGCTGCAGAATCCCCAGGTCTGATAGATCCTGCAACTTTTGCAACCTTGTTAGCCAGACTAGAAGGATCAGCACCTTCCAATGTATCAGCAGCCTTGCCGTCCTAAATGAAACAAACGTGCACCAAATTAGAGAGCTAAGATAAGTCAAAACAGCGGTCTTTCCAATCTACATGAATGGAAGAGAGGGGGCGGGGGGTAAAATTTATAGACTGTCCAAATGTTATGTGATATTGGAAAGTCACTGCTATTGGAAGCTAGGCAAATATTTCTTATAACAGCTGATCTTTGATCAAGGGACAGTTGAAGGCCTTTGCTAGGAACTATATCCCCGTGTCCATAAAGAGGCAAAAGTAATGATATATGTAACACGGTACCTTAAAGAAAACAAAATACGGAACAGCAGAAACTTTATATGCCTCAGAAATTTCAGGTTGTTCTTCGGCTTCCACCTATAAGATCAACAGGAACAGAAAACTGTGTCAGGCAGGTATGCATTACTTGCATAGTTCTCCAAGAGCATTATTGCTCCCTAATTTAATAGAAAACCCATAGGTTCATGAACATTGTATGAACTCAAAAAAGCCATCACGCAAAAGAGAAATTTAACACGTGAAAGCAAAGGTGCAAAGAGACAATGAAATCATGTCAGGTTGAAAAGTGGAAAACCTGTCCAAAAGTAGTAATAAATAAAAGAACATATTATCGCAAGAATATGAAATACAATATCAACCCTTCTTTTCGCCATTACTATCAAGGCCATCTGCGTTGTATCTTTCAGTGTTAGATTCTCAAGAATATGACTTGAAAATCCCTTCTCATCATCTATTTTGGCAGGTTAGTTTTCAGACTATCACTGTAAACATAAACTATGTTCTTCAAAGGCAGTTCGAGAGAACATATCCACCCAATACAGAAATAAGCAGAACCGTCATTCTTAGATCCCAGCAATTCATTCTTCCTTTTGAGCATCCAATTTCATTTCTGAATTGAAATAATTCTTTCCCTCGGAAATTATCAAAAGAAATCCAAAACAGTTCCTTTACAAAATTTGGTATTATTCAAGCTACTACTGCCACTTTAAACTAGACATTAAACACACACACACACACACACACAAAAGAGTATTCCAATTCCTCCAAGCAGAGGTAGTAACATTTTTTTTATTGTTCATTTCTCGAGAAGATGAAACTCCAAAGCTATATACTCCATATAAATCACAAAAGTAAAAGACTAATAACATTAACATCTCGCAGAAAAAAAAGAAGAACAAAGAACAGTAAACTCAAATCTTATGAATCATTCTTCGACGTCGCCAATACCCTAATTAAACAAAATAAATAATATGAATTCACAATCACATGTAGCGGGGAAATTGCACTACGGTATAACACAACGATGGAAATATACAGTCTCACATAGAGGGAAAGGTGATATAGCACATACTCTTAGGAAGCGAGCGAGAGGGAAATCGGTGGAGAGGTGCGAGAACACTTGATCCATGTGCTTGGACGCCTCGCACCACGACGCCCAGAAGTGAAGTGCTACCGGAGCGCCCTCGCCGACGATACCGTCGAGTTCCGCCTTCGATTTGACCTCCTTCACCGTTCCGCCGCCGGCCGCCGCCATGATCTTCTAGAAGGGGTGGTATACGTTGCTCAGACTTCGCCGGTAAAAGAGTAGAGTGTTTCGAAAACGAACCTATTTGGGAATTCGCTGTTGCCCTCTAATTTATATCAACAATTTATTATTATTATTATTATTAAAAAATACTTACGAGCTTTATTATTTTTAATACCGAATTTGAAATATTATTTTTATTTAAAAGAAACATAAAGATGTACAGTATTATTCGAATCCATTGGAAAGGCAACGGCGGGGTCCATTGTTTTCCCATAGTCGCGTTTTTCGCAATCAACGTCGGTGTTGTGGATAAGTGCGAGTTTTATTTCCTATTCTTGGAAACTAATAGCGTCATTGTTTATGTCAGACAACAATTAATTTAAAGTTTGATTTATTAATTATTAGTGGTTTCTGTTAAATTTTGTGTGAACCGACTTTCATAACGTATGTTCTAGTAGTATTAGTTTGTGATAATGTATTATTGTGAAAATGAAGTATCGTAATCGAAAAGAAAAAATGTGCGATGACAAAGTAATAATATTGGAATAGAGATGGAGAATTGGAATAATTTTAGTGCTTCACAAATTTAATATTGACCAAGTAACTTATATTCTTGTTTCGATTTTTTCATATTTCATGTGCGGTGTGGATCATATAGCTAAAGTGAACAAAAGCCCTTTGGTTTCCATATGGAATATTTCATTGGATTTCCTTTTCATTCGTAGGATTTATGTTTTAGCTGTTGGCAAAATTGTCCCAAATTACACACAGCATCGAAATATGCCTATAAATACATAATTTTACAATTGTTTATGATTTGGCACACGAGATCAATTGTTTCCTAATTTTGTCAAATTTTTTACTGATAAAAAAGCCGGAAGTTAGATCTGTTAGAAATTATATCATTCATATAGACGATAAAATTAATTTTTCTGTCAAATCCGACTTCTATATCAACACGAAATCTGACAAAATTAAAAACAAATCGATCTGGTGTGTAAAATTAAAATTAATTGAAAGATTATATATTTATAAAAAAAAAAAAACTCGTGTGCAAAATCAGAATTTAACAAAAAATTGTGTAATTTGATACAATTATACCCCTACTTGTTTCCCTTGGATAGGATGACAGAGTCCGGCAATTTCCTTCGAGGACGACGAGTAATAGTATTTCTCAGTAAACAAACAAGTTTTAAGATTTTAAACCATCCCATAATCTCACTGGTATAATTATTACAATTTACACAACATAAGAGATAAAGTTGAGTAATGCAGACCTCACCGCACACAGAGCAACGTTGATGCTCCCTTGCTCACTATTTTCCAACGGCGGCGGCGTCGGCCCAATTGGCGGCGCTGCCGCTGCGAGGGATGCTGGGGATTCTGCTGAAGAGATCCACTTGAAAAATAACAGCAGTCACATCGCCATCATCGTCCTCCCTCACAATCCCTCTCACCTCATTCAGAGGATGATCAAAGCTCATCAAACCATTCCTATCTATGAATATGCACCCTGCAAGGTTTCACTTACGCGATTCAAGACAAAGAAACGAAAAAAGATTCGAGTTTTTCATAGCTCGTTTCGGGGTTTTGGCATGGCTCACCAGGAGGGAAGGGAGCGTAGTGCTTCCCACAAGCTGCGGAGATTACATTTGGATCGTCGGTGCACACTAAGGAACCGTCGCCTGCTGTTGTTCCCCAGTATAGTTGCACGCTGCCATCGCGATCCTGTTAGATAATTCGATCTCGAGTCAGAATGGAATCATGTATGGTTATAGAGGAGTAGATTAAAGTTGAGCCACCCTTGCTAGGAAAAGTGTCGAAGCTTTGGAGTCGAAGAGGATGAAGGCGAATTTCCCTTCTAGTTCTTTGATGACTTGATCAGGAGGATACGGTGCACGGTCACGTAGAACCTTATAAGCCTCGACTACAATCATGGCTTCTGTGGCCTGCCTCGACAGCCCATATCGTCGTCTCATTTCACAAGTGTTGTATAATGCTCCGGAAAATATGCAGAAAATATCATCCATCACTACAACAGACCTATTTTCACATATGATAATTATGGTATTGAGTTTGTACAAATTTATACGAAAATGGAGTGGAGTATGAGTTATTAATACCTAGGAATTGCTGGATTTTCATCTTGATGTGATAAAGCCAAGAAGTTGCCATCGGAGAGGTGGTAGACGGTATAGTCTGATCTCCACGAACGAAAGATTTCCTCGATTTCATCAGAGCTGTTCAAACAGTTCCCCCCGGTAACTGGAAGGCTCAGCTCCTTCGGTGGCTTCCCTACTGATTTCTCAAAAACTGCCAACATTCTGAAAGAGAAAGTGACGACAAAGAAAAAATGCAACAGCTACGAATCAAAACCAACAGGATAACGAGATGAAGAACGCTGAGAGAATGCTTATCCAAATAAGGGATGATATTGTTTTTGAGGCTGTATAGTTACGTGTAATAACATGAGAGCAATGATATAAGCAAGAGAGAAATGAGTCTTATCCAATAGTATGGATAATCTGCAACTGCAACAGATTAGTTTACGCTCTTCGAGAAATATGGACTCTTCTGCGTCACTGCTTCATTTAAACAAATAATTGAACCATGCACTCATGAACACATCACACAGATTCATGTGACCAAGGCAATCCAAGTCATTCAAAATTTTAGAGTGAAACATTTTCTCTGTGTCAAATTTCACTACAAAACTTCGAAGAAATAGCCTCCAACATTATACTATAGAGTATATACTAGAATAATAGTAATGATTAATTATATGTGCACACATACATGTCATGGTCGTAATTCAAAGAGAGTCGGAGCTTCCTTATATGGCTTGATTGGAGCATTTTCACTTGATGTAGGCGACTGTACAGCCATAGTTCATCGGGCTCTCCTGTTCGAATTTCGCAATACGAGGATGTTTTTGCAGTAGTTCATAGACACGCTCCTTCAAAACCCCGGTGCCCATTCCGTGTATGATGAAGAGAACTGAATTAGGCCCTCTGATATTGATGGCCATCTCAACATTGAAAGTGGCTTCGTCGACTCTCATTCCTCGCAGGTCAACAGTGTTTCTCGATGTCTGAACTACAGCACCATAGGAAGCCTCCCCATCTTTCATGGTTTCTGAAAGATTTTTCAGATTCTCGAGTCTCTTCATTGGCCGACCCTACAATATCAATTCACAAGAATCCTCAAGTAAAATCTCCCATCTGCAACTAAAACAACGCATGAGATAATGAAAAGTATGAATCTTTAATATTGAGTTACAAAGATTTGTAAAATCATCCCCCTAGGTCCTTGCTGCAATTGTTTCCCCTATCTGAATCTAAGTATCACTAGTCAGCCCACGACTACGAGTAGTAGCAGCAATTACAACAAGAAGGTCCCAACAACTTGATAAAAGAAAACTGAAAATAAAATAATACCAAAGTTCGCATATAATCATATCATACCTTTCTCCTTGGTTGTGGGACTGATGCCACTGCACCATTAGCTGCAAGAGCACTTATACTGCTAAGGTTTACGCGGACTCTTATTTTCCCGTATTGGATAAGGACAGTATTATCATCATTTGGTGCTTCAACTACAGTAGCCAACTTATTCCCTAAATCCTTTATAACGACTTGCTCTCCGATCTGTGGTACGTAGAAACTACTAGCATTCTTATCTCCAGATTCATCAGCAGAAGGCCGATGAGCTTGAATGATGGATGAAATGGTAGATTCTGATTTCTTCAAAAGAGTCTTAAAGTCCTTCGGGTCTGTAACTTTCAGTTGCTTCTCAAACTCTTTCACTACGGTATCAATCTCAGCCTTCACAGCCTTCAATTCCTGTTGAATCTGCTTGGTTTCCTGTGCCTTGAGAGCTGCTTCACGCGCATCAAGATCAACTGCCTCATCATGAATCTTCAGTAGGGGAAAAAGGAAGATTAGATGAACGATGCGCAACAGAATAACTATATATCTATGTGTTTTCAAGAAATTTTTGAAATATCACCTCATGATAAAGTCTCAATGCATCTGAATGAAGAGAGGCAGCTCTTTTCGCCTGGGTTTCGAGTTTATTCCTCTCTTCAACCAGAGACTGATACAACAAGGTATTAAGCTTCTGCATCTTCTCCGGTGTTAGCTTCTTTACCCAAGATTGTGCTCGCTCGATTATTCTTTCATCAAAGCCTATTGTTTTAGCAATACTCAAAGCATTCGAATCACCCATGCTTCCCCAAAGAATCCTATAAGTAGGCTGCAGATTCTCCAGGGAGAACTCCATAGCTGCATTCTCAAACCTTGCATCCTTCTCCTTCAACCGAGTTAAATCTGCGTAGTGGGTTGTCACGACAGCCAACTTCACTCTTTCCTTGAGATATTGCAATATACTAGCAGATAGAGCCACGCCTTCCGATGGATCAGTTCCACTTCCGATTTCATCGAAAAGGACAAGAGATCTCTTCGTGGCCACTTTCAGTATATTACAAATTCGCGAGATGTGTCCACTAAAAGTTGAAAGGCTTTGTTCTAGAGACTTGAATAGGAAGCAATAAACTTTGTATCAATACACATTCTACATCACAAAGGAAACAAGCAGTACAGCATCGAAACACGAAGGTGAGGTTAAAGGTTGAAAGGCTTTGTTCTAGAGACTTGAATAGGAAGCAATAAACATTGTATCAATACACATTCTACATCACAAAGGGAACAAGCAGTACAGCATCGAAACACAAAGGTGAGGTTAAAGGTTGAAAGACTTTGTTCTAGACTTGAATAGGAAGCAATAAACTTTGTACCAATAGGTCCAATACACATTCTACATCACAAAAGAAACGAGCAGTACAGCATCGGAAACAAGAAGGTGAGGTAGAAAATCCGATTACCTGACGATCACCGATATCTGCAAGAACAAGATCAAACCATGGCAGCTGGGGATGATCCTGTGCAGGAAGGTACATTCCAGCTTTCAGCATGATAGATGCCAATCCCAGAGTTTTCATGGAAGCGGTTTTACCTCCAGTATTAGGCCCTGAGATAACAACCACTCTCACTCCATTCCCAATTTTAATGTCAATAGGCACAGGAAAACCAGAAGAAGATGAAATGTTTCTCAATGAAGACTCAAGAAGCAAAGGATGATGAATGCTGCTTACATCGACCGACAACGAGCTAAAATCTGGACAGACCCCATTCATCCATTGAGCATGAGCAGCTCTTGCAAAAGCAAGATCTACCTCCATCACTCTATCTAACAAATACTTGATCTCACCACTGGATTCTGAAATTTCAGAACTAAGGTAACTTAATATGGCTTGCTCCTCCATTTTTTCAGCATTTGATAAGCTTACTTCCATATTATTCAACTCTACCGCCTCCCTCGGTTCCATGAAGTACGTAGCTCCGGAGCTGCTGGAGTCTAAAACTACGCCATCACGAAGGAGAGATCGGTGTGTAGTTCTGATCGCTACACACATCCGCGAACGACGTTTGGTAACTAGAGGTCTGTCGATTCCACCGGCTTGAAAAACTTGAGAAGATATCTTCTTCAGCATTGCCTCGAGATTCTCCATGTTTGTCTTCCTCTCCAACCTTATGATTTCCAGTTCTTCGCTAGCTTGGTCGAGGATTATTGAGAAATTACAGTCCACACAGAATCCTATCTTCTTCTCCAATTCTACCAGAAAATCGCACTTCCTAAGAATTTCAAGCAGCGGCAAGCACCTGGTTCGATGAAACGGCCAATCAATCACTAGCTAACCAAGCAATATAAAAAACCTAAACAAATTCAATCAAAAACCAGTAACTGAACAGACCTATCGTACGAAGAACTGCGAGAAGCAATCTCCTCCAACTGTTCGATCAATGATCTAGCCGACCTTAGCGTCCTCCGTACGGAACAGAGCTCGCCAATCATAAGAAGGTTACCTGCGACGGAAGCATCAACAATCGGAGAAACGTCTTCGATTCCGGAGAAATCCAACGGCCGGGGTATCGCTACGGCGGCGGAGGTCTGGTCGAGGAGGCGGCGGCTCTCCGTAGGTGTCCGGCCGACTGGAATCCTTGCCGACTGCGCGGCGGCAAGAGCCATGGAGGTGGAAGTGAAGTCAGAGAGCTGGTTGCAGAGGGAAGGCCATTCGAGGATTTTGAGAGTCTCCGATTGTAGCGAGTCGGCTAACTTGACTCGTTCCGGCACCGGCTCAGGCGAAGCGGCGGCGCGGGAGTTGGTGGTGGAGTGAGGGAGATTCCGAAACCGAAACGGCGGAGGTTTATTCCAGAGAAGGAGGCTGTGGGCGAGTATCATGGAATGAGAGCCGCAGATTTGAATTTCTTTTTCTTATCCTCAACTAATTGGTGGGAAAGCTTCCTGCGCAACAAATTCTATACAAAAATTCTACTGTTGTGCTCGATCCAAAAGTGAAGAATGAAGATTTCGGCGGAAATTCGTAATTTGGCGGATTCAATAATGGTGGAAAATAAGAGAAATATTATGCATACAAGCTAATTATATAGAATTTCGAAAATGATAACATTATCCAAATCCAGATTCTATCATTATTCATTACAATCTAGGCATTAAACTTTACATAGACTGAAATTCATTATATACAGTTGGAAGAATCGTAGCTATTCGCAACTAAGATTGCGAAGAAATCAAAGATGAGAGAGTACATTATTTCCATGCATCAACATACCGAACCATCTTCTCAAGTCGGAGATGAAAATCGAAACGAAAGCAAAAAATTCTTCAAATTCTTCTTCTTCTTCTTCTTCTTCACCTTAATACCTATTCATGTAGCCAGGATCGAAACGCCGCAGGCAGCCGGAGCATGTTTCCCGTCTTGGTAGACGAGATTACCCCTAACAAATGTAGCTAGAACTTTTCCCGCCAGTTTCGAACCCATGTACGCCGAAATATTCTGCACGGATCGCAGGATTTTTCAAAGAGGTCGAAGTAGTAGATCTGAGGAGAAATTCGAAGTTGTTAGAAGAGAATCATAACTTACACGGTGCTTAACGTATACGGGATGATCATCGTCGAGTTCGAATTCCACATCAGGATCCCAGGCCACGAGATCTGCATAATTTCCAGCTGCGATGGCGCCCTGCGCAAAGTTTGTACCAAATTCAGCTCTGTTTCTTCAAAAATTCCTTTGAATAATTCGAAAATGGAGATCTGAATGCGAAATATAATTTAACCTTGAGATGCTGGGAAGCAAGTTTTGCAGGCTTCTCACTCCACCATGAAACTAATTGATGGAGACTGATGCCGTGTCTACGGCCGTACGACCACGTCACCGGTAGAACAAACTGCACAGAACATCAAACACCAGATCATCACAAAATCGTCGAATAATTCTCCGATTTTCGTACGAAAATGGCTGTCTCTGCGAGAGAGAGAGAGAGAGTATTGGACCTGAAGAGAAGAAATGCCACCCCAAGCTCTGAGGAAATCGCCCTCATCGAAGAGTTTGAGCTCCGGAGCTGAAGGCGAGTGATCGGAGCTCAACATATCGATGTCTCCATCCTGAGACGAAAGTTCGAGGAAATTATCGAACAAATTCACAGTTGCAACATCAATGGAGCACAATAATAGTAGTAATACCAGCAAAGCTGCCCAGAGTCCATCTCTGTTACGAGCATCACGTATAGGGGGAGCGCACTTGAATCGAGTATCTCCGTCTCGGATTTCTTCAGCCGAAAAGGCCAAATAGTGGGGGCATGTTTCGACACTAATGCTATCACCTCTACTCTTAGCTTCCTGCTAGCAGAATCATATTTCAAAAGAGTTTACGAAAGCAACGAAGAAATCGAAAGCACGGAAAAGAATACCTTTATAAGGTCTAAAGAGGATTTAGCATCAGCCAAGTGAACAATGTGTAGATGAGCACCCTCAGCAGGACCTCCGGCTCGAGTGTCTTTCGTTACTGCTACGAGCTCTCGTATCGCACCTTCTTCCCTGCACGATCGATGCTATCAAATACTTACTAGACAATCTAGACTTCACCATGGTTGATTATTAACTTCCTTACCATGAAGGAGGGCGAGTTTTGAGATACGTGGAGTACGATCTAGGATCAGCAGAAGCGTCTTCGACCACCATATCCAGTCCTTGAGGTTCCTGTTGAATCTCAGCATGTACGAGAAGTGGTCTTCTATATTTAGCAAGAACATTCAGCCCTTCCTACATACATACAGTGTCTCCGGTTATTCAAGAATTCGAGCATCTTAAAAAAAACATCACGCGTGAGGAAAACAACCGGAGGTGGTCTCATAATCGTGCAATTGAGATCAAGAATCGCAGGCGCAGATACCTTTATATGGCTGGAATTCGTCATGGGAAAGTCATTGATTCCGGAGGGGCACATGAAAGACTACAAGAAATAGATAAAGATTCAGACGATGCACAATGAACAAGTGACTATAATCAAGAAATGGGATCGAGGAGGATCAGCATTGGTATTCATCATTTTAAGCTTAGAATCAACTTAACAAGATTTAAGTGCTATGTTTGTCAATGCCAAAGAAGGTTATGGCTATCCATGGATAAAGCAAATCCTTTAGTCACAGATGATTTCATTCAAGAATAGTATATATATGTGAACCTTGAGGCCAAGTGCTCCAGCCTCGAGAAGATGCTCCAGAGCAGTCGAATTGAATGCATTTTCCGGAACCAGACCTCCCCAGAAACCTACTCGAAGAAAAAGTCAGCCACTAGCACTAAAATTTGAGGTACCAAAGAGTCGAGAGTGATAGAAGAAAGAATAAAAAGCCTACCAACATCAACGAAGATCCTCCCCTCAGCAGCCTTGATCTGAATATACGAGCAAGAAAGTAAGTGAAATGAGCAACAGTTAGACACACAAACAAATAGATAGATAACAACGAGTGATAGATTCCAAGTAAATAGGGAAAACTGTAGTTTAAATCATCGTACCTTAAGTTTGAGCGTCTCTTCTGAAACTGTCGAAGGGAAACTATTCAAAGGCATATCAACCAATGTTGTGATACCACCTGTAGAAGCAAAACAGAATATAAGGGATACGAACTTCCGAAGCTCGTATCGTGATGAATAGTAGAAGTGAACATTCTACATTGTCTCAGCAACTATATTCTATATTAAACAGAACACTAAAACTGAACATAATCAAGAGAATTCAGTAGAAATATGTCAAGCTAATATTTTTATGATCTGGGGATGAATCAAAATCATAACGGATAGGCCAAAGGCAGGGATCATGATCTCAGTGTGTAATTAGCAGAACTATGATACACCCTATTTCCATAAGCCCTTTCAAGAATCAATATTTATATCTCATTATCTTGTTACTTTACCACCAATTGACCTTGAACTTCACAAATTCAAGAAAATGATTAAGAGAGTAAAATGAATCCGCATACCAGCAGCAGCTGCCATCGTTCCCGAAGGAAATCCTTCCCATTCTGTTCTTCCGGGATCATCAAGATGAGCATGCCTGCCAAAAAAAAAGTTCTGTTGTGCCATAGATATGGAAGGTGCATTTTTAACTATCCCTTGTGTTTTCCTCAACCAAGGAAACCTCCAACCTATGAAATTTCTGATGAATGATGATGCATAACATGAAGGGGAAAGGGAATAGTTTTATCAACTTACACATCGATCAATCCGGGCATAACAACGGCCTCTCCATAATCGATGATCTGGTGAGACCGAGCATTCCCACGCCAATCGTCTCCCTCAACAACAGCTAAAATCTTTCCATCTTTCACTTCAACTGTTCATTGTCCACAATCAAGAAATGTGAAAACTAACATTAGTCTATTGAACAAGCTGCTTATGCAAGGATACTATACAAAGAAGGTGTAAAACTTAAATGCGATTCTCCTCACCTGCACCAGAAATAACTGCATTTGGTGTAACAATGCGGTTGCTAGCAATCCAGTAATGTTTTTGCTGTACATGGCTGCACTTGATTCTGTTGGCTTGTATAACAAACTATGGTGGAGATGGAGAGAGAATACGAATCATGGAACATCAGTAGGCAAGAAATGAGTATTTAAGAGTTGGAAGAAAATCATTTTAGATGTAAATCATCACAACACTGTTCTTTGGAATCTTGGCATCAAAGATTCCCAAGAAAACACCACTTTTTTTTTATTTTTTTTTAATTTTACCCCTTTTGTATTCATGAAAACTTGCCACTATAAAATTGGCAGAAAGTAGCAACAGTGACTTTTAGTTCTTGGATTCTTGGCATCAAATAATCCCAAGAAAACAACATATTTTTGTTTTTACTAAGATAATTCACCGACGTTAATAAAACCACTTCTTCTTTTTTTTCTTTCTTTTTTCTGATGAATGCAAACTTACGTGGCAAAAGCCACAATTTGCAACATACAATTTCACAACTCGAGTAGCACTGTAGCACATAACATAAGCCATTGAGATTTTCTTGAATTCAATTCAAATCAATTCATGCTTGCATGCAGGATCATTTCTGCTAATTTCTTTTATGCACAATTGAATCAGCAAATATCTCTACTTTATGTGGGGTAAAGAGATATTCTAGATTACAAAGTAAAACCAAAAATCTCCAGAAAACACAACTTTTTTTGAGTATCCAACTTTTCCCAGAATTCCAAGAAATTTTTCAAACTTTTTTCTTTGCTTTGATAAAGAATGCCCAAAAGCTTTAAAGAAATCTCCATTTAACCCAGAAAAAGGTGAAGATGGTGAAATGAGAGAGTTAGAAAAGAAAGAAAGAAGTAAGCAAACCTGCGGAAAAGTATCGGAAAAGAGTAGAATAAGAGATGCAAGAATTGGCAGCAGAGCAAGAAACCTCAATTTCCCAGACTCCATCTTCTTCTCTGCCACTCTCTCTCTCTCTCTCCCCTCTCCCTCACTGTTATATGTTTCGTATCACTCAGGATCACTTCCTTTCGTGCAACCTATGACGTAATAAATAGAAATATACGGAAATAAGTATTACTACCTCCATCCCATTACATTAGTCCTCTTTGCTTTTTGATTGTTCGGCACGCTTTTCCACCGAAACCTAGTACGAGTTTTAAAATATAATTTTGACGTATTCATTTTTTCACGGGCACTATGAGTGCCCGTGAAAAAATGAATACGTCAAAATTATATTTTAAAACTCGTACTAGGTTTCGGTGGAAAAGCGTGCCGAACAATCAAAAAGCAAAGAGGACTAATGTAATGGGATGGAGGTAGTATATATTAAAAATAAAAATAAAAATGTATAGTCCATATTTTGCGGAACCAATAAGGAAAGAGCGGTCGGCCGCCGGTTCGATATATCGTAGCGATATAACCTGCGTAGTACGCCGCTGCATCACAGACCAATGAAATCGCTCTTTGGTTGCAGCCCGTGACACCTTATCTCTCTCGCCACCTTCGCCAAAAGATTCCGACTTTTAGTGGAAAGATTCCAATTTCCTATTGCAACTACTCCCTCCGTATCCTTCGAAGTGGTCACGTTTCCATTTTGAGATGTTCATTCTGAAGTGACCATTTTTCTTTTTTAGGCCCAACATTATTAAATTAGCTCAATTAAAAAATATATTATCCCCATCTAACCCAACCTTAATCCACTAACCATACTTCGTCTTCTCCTTATCCGCCTTTCCTTTTGGGACTTTTTTTTTTTTTTTTTGCTTTTTATTATGCCTTCCTTTCATTATTTTGCACATTGCATGATTAATTGTTCAATGAAACTTAATATTGTTTTGAATATTTATTGTGGTAGAAATTAAATATTAAAATTTGAATTTTGATAGGAAATTCAAACCTATACAATTAGTCTTGATCTACATTCATTAAAAGAAGTGGACATCACCATTAAGTCATTTCTTAAAAATAGTGTCGAAAAAAAAGTGGCCGCTTCGAAATATACAGAGGGAGTAGTATATACTGGCAAATTTAATCTCTCATTACTTTATTCTCTCTTTGTTAAAAGATGTTCACTTTAATTCAAAAAAAAAATTGATGTTGACTTATATGAAGTTAAAATAGAAAAATTATTAAGATTGGCATTGTTACATCAGTTGTGTGCTGACTCTAACACATAGATGCTCTAGATATCAAAATCTTAAATCATATGTAAAATTATATGATCAATTTATATATTTATTTATTTTCAACTTTAAGAGGAGATCCTAACTGTAGAGTACTATGAACCTTTTTTTTCCCCTTAATATAAAGGCAAAAGTTTCATTCCGAGAGATCTCTAGTAAGATCCAGCTCAAAAAGTGCTTTTAGATCTCAACTTTTTATATATTGGAATTGGAGTATATCTCATCAATTATCATACTTTTCATCCACACCCATATCTATGACACGATTTGATATTATTTGCCACTTGATATATAATTTATTTTATGATTAATATGCAAAAAAGATAATTCGATAAGTGAATTATGAAATTTGAGTAGCCAGTTTATGCAAGTGGCGAGGTGACAAATTCCACCCCGAAAAAAAAAATTGATTCATTATTAGAGCAGTCGCAGCGGCAAGGGCTGCGCCCTCCCGCCCGCCGCCACGTCGGACCTTACGCCCGGGCGCTGGCAATGCAGCCCTCGCCGGGCGCGCCCTCACGGGCTCAATTCCGCCCGTCTAGCCTCAGCTCGCGCCCGCCGCGTGGCATCACCTAGTTGGTCAACGGTCGTTGACCGTTGACTGACCGATTTTATTTATTTATTTTATTTTCTTAATAATTTTTTTCTATAAATACCATACCTCATTCCTCATATTTTCACATCAATTTCTTTATCAAACTCTCTCAACTCTCTCTATTTTTCCAACTTCTAATCCTCTACATTTTTTTCAATTATTTCAAATGGCCGATCCCAACGACCCATATTCTTGGTTTGGAAACGACTACAACGATCCAAACCAAAATAATCCAAATTATCCAAATAACTAAAATTATTCAAATTACCCAAATTATCCAAATTTCCCAACTTATCCTAATTACCCAAATTATCCAAATTTCTCAAATTATCCAAATGCAACCTCTTCAAGCCCTCCACTTTACACTCCAACACCTCTCATCCACACTCCAACACCTACCCGCCCCCAAGGTTTTCTTCCTTACGCCTCGAAGCCGAACTTGATAAATTTCTCAAACCGAGGCGGCTTTCAAGCGGCGTCATCACCGAGGCCGTTGTTTTCCTCGCCGACGGGCCCTTCACGATCGAGACATTCGCCTATAAGTCGCATGTCTTCATTCGACGAGGATGACGACGACTCACTTCCAGCCGTGAGTTTGGCCGATGAGTCCGATCCACCGGGGGAAGACGTCGAGGTTCAGGAGGTGCCTTCGCCATTTCAACTAGCTCGAGGAGGCCGAGCATGATGCGGAGGAAGAGCTCGAGGCGGAGGAAGAGCTTACCGATCGAGCTCGATGAGGAGCTGAATTGGGACGTAGAAGCGGACGGCGCCGTCCCATATTCCGAGGACGAGACCGTGTGCCTTGCTCGTGTTTGGGTAGATATATCCCACCATCCAATCTCGAGCAACAATCAAAAGGAGGGAGCTTTGTGGATTCGTATCGCCAACACCTACAACCGACTTCGCCCGAGTCGTACTTATGCTCGCAACTAAGAGAAATTGCGCCATCATTGGAAACGCGCAATGAAAGACATGAAGTTGTTTAGCTCGCACTACTATTCGTGCTCGATGAACTTGGCGAGCGGGAGAGGCGCGGAGGATATAGTAACTGACGCATACCGCCAATTTCAAAGGTCGACGGGAAAGTCGTTCAAATACTTCAAGGCTTGGGACGAGGTTAAAGAAACTCCAAAATTCTTAACGGCCACCGGCTCCCTCGACTATGTGAAACGATGCAAAAATAGCATTGACGGCTCATACTCCACTGAGAGTAGTAGGGAGTCTACTCCTTCGACGGAGATGGGGGGTTTGACAAGGATAAGCGGATACCGACCCCGGCCTGAGGGTTCCAAAACGGCCAAGGCAAATGCAAGAGGGAAGTCGAGAATGTCCGAGGACGACGAGGTAGGCTCGGCGAGTGCGAAGGAGAAGGCGGCGAAGGCTCTCCAAAATATATCAAAACATCTTGAGTTTGGGACCACGTACGAGATCTACATGAAAGATACCTCCCAAATGTCTCTGAGGACGAAGAAAAAACACCTAGTAATGGTAAATTACCTTTCCGAACAGCTCGGCCTCCCCAAGCCTTCCGACGATTAGATTTTTTTCACTTTGTATTTTTTTTTCTTTCAATTGTATTGTAATTTTCCAAATGTGCAATACAATCGAATTTAACAAATAATTCCTATTTCTACAATTTGTGATTAATTAAAAAATAAATATTAATAAAATATTAGAGCCTCGGAGGACTCCCGTACAACAAATTTGGGAGCCCTCCACTTTAATTAAAATAGTAATATATATATATATTAGTATAATATTGGGAACCCTCAATTTGGGAGGGTTCCCTGAATGCTCTTATTACTCCATATTTGGTTTTGGTTCCCTGAGTGCATATATATATACGTATTGAAGCTTTATATGGGCCGGCCCATTTTCTACGAGCCCAAAAACAAAATGAAGAAAAATCAAATTCATCATCCATTCAGACCGTTCTCTCTCTTCATCGTAATAATTTTCGATGCTTTGAAATTTATTCTCTTGATTCCGAAACCGATTTTCTTTTTTCTTTTTTTTTTTTCGATGGCGATAGATCAGTGAGTGGAGTGGGCGAAGAGCATAGGAGAAATGATTCCGGCGCAGTGGACTCCGCCGTGTAACAGCCAGTGCACTCACAAATACGCAGCTCTTATGCAAATTCCATGTAATTTCATCTTTCCTCTCTCCTTTGAAACATGTTTAATTGATTCGCATCACTCGAATTTCCGGATTTTTATTTGGTTTTGAAATTGATATCTACATTTGTTGTTCGATTGAGCTAGTATTTTAAGTGCTTTTGTTTATGCTGGAGTGCATTGTTCTTCTCTGATGACTTCAATGGTTCAAGGAGGTAGTTGAATCGTGTTATTTTGGGATGAAATTGTGAAAAGGAGATACATTTTCACCGTTTTAGTTTATTATAGGTCCAATAGGAGGAGGATTGAGCGAGCGAGTTTTCGTTCAAATTGTTAATCATTACCTATTTATTGGCTTGGAGCTAAGAAGAATAGTTGATATTAGTTCTACCAATTTTTCATGTTAGATTTTGTGTATACAAGCTATAAAGCAAAAGATGTAGTACGTTGGGGGGTAAGATTTTGACAGAGTATTTTAGTTTTACAGAAACATATTACTGTTCTTGAGGGGTAAGATTGTTATGGAATATTATTCTCTTAAGCCTCACCTTGATGGAGGCAATTTGTCAATTATCACAAGTAATGCAGGTGAAAGAAAGTAACTGCATGACTTATCTATATATGTTTTGTGATGCAATGACTTTCTTGCCTACAACATATGTGGTTCTTTACAAGCTTAAGAAGTTGAAAAGGGCATTCATGATACGCAGTTAGTCCATATGACAGAGGAGAGATTTGGAAAATCGGATTTCATTTAGTGTCACTAGGCTCAATAATGTGGAAACAATTGGATAATGTAAAGATTCGCATGCAACATTTATATGTTAACCATATATTCTTGGTCGTATACTGTGGATTCATCTTTTGGGAATTTCCTTATGGTGCATTTCTTCATTAAATGGCAGAAATGACTAGCCAATTAGCCATATTTTTTTTATGTCCTTGCAGGGAGAGTATTTTGCAAAAAGGGGTGTGATGCTGATGGTGAAACATGGGATGACTGTAAGTTAGACTCTGCCACGCCAATTACTAATAACCAATTTCACTCGAGTCTCATTTGCCTTTTTGACCATTTTTTCTCGCTATTAACATAATATATGTTTGTTCAATCATTTATGAATAGTGTTATACTCCTTGCGACCCTTGATTTTATCACTTGTATGAGAAAACTCTAATTAGGGTGAATTTGATGATGCACTAGGTTCTAGATTGTGATTTCATCTGGATGTTTTATCTTTCCAAGGAAAGTTAATAATTTATTTCGTCAGTAGCTAGAATTATTATGATCTGTCACTATAATTCATATTTTTTATCATATGTGGAGATAAAAAGGAAGAGATGACCAAAATTCAATGTATAAAGGTGTGGGAGAATGTGATGAGATATGCTACAAAGACCCAGTTCTGAAAGACCAGCAATGGAGTGCTTACATTGATCGTTCTCCTGGTTCTGCCACCTATTCGGAGGTTTTTTCTGCATCAAGTTTTTCAATTCCATTATGCTTCTGCTTTTCATTCCACTCCTTTGCATCTCTCCATATTACAGTATGAAGTCGTTGTTTATGAGTAATTACATTATCTGGTTGATGATTCCTTAGAATTGGTTAGTTTGCTTTTCTTAACCTCGTTCAGAATCTTAGCCATATATCACGTAATTTTAGCTCCTTTCATCATGTACAGGAATGCTTTCGCGCCTGTGTATCTGGCTGTGGCTACAAGGTAGATTTGACTCTGATTTTTAAGCTCTGTTCAGCCATTCATGTAAAGAACAACGATTGCATCCATCAATAACTGTCATTTGAAAATGTATAGTACTTCTTGAGTAGCTTCTGCAAGTGCTCAAGCTTCTTCAGTATTTTGTTTTTAGTCTAACTGAAGATGATAATATCATGCCATTAGTCATCTTTTATGGATCACGATTCACGACAAATAATTCTCCAATTTCTCTGTTTCTGAAAGAATAGTTAACTAATCTCATTATCTCTATAATTGACAATGATATTGAAGCCATTTGATATCGTAGAACTTGCATTGGCATTCTGTAGGCCATATAACCTCCTATTATGTACTTCTGCAAGGAAGTTTTGGTTTCCAGTTTCTATCTCTAGCTGTTATCGAATCTTCCTTCATCATGGCATATATGTCTCCAATAGATTTAGTTACTTTTCCTTATGCCTTGCCATGATAACTGGGTAAAATCGACATACACCTTACATTATTATCAATTTTGTCGAAACGTGTTTATCTTGCCAATTAACATGTTTCTGCTTGTTAACAGTTTGAGGTTCCCTCGGAGAAAGTCAGTCAAGTTCATTCAAGACCACCAAAGCCTCCGATAGAACATAAACCAGTTGAAAATCCTCCTACTGCTGAATCCAGGCCAGCCAATGCAGCAAAGCCCGATCCGGATGAAGTACCTACCACTTCCGCATAAATCTTCACAAACGTGAGCCAGAAGCCTTTAGTTTTCGTACCAGGATTTAATGGAATCCCTTCCCAGCAAGATTTTCTGGCAACTTTTAATGGCGATGACGACATATTCTTTTTTGTTAGAAGTATTTGAATCACTCAGATGAGTCTAATGTGCTGATATGCATTTTCTTGGTCGCGACTGGCAAACATTTTTGCTCGTATTCGTGTAGTATCGAGCCATACTCCATAGACCATTAGTTTATCGATCTATTGTATTTGGTATTCTTTTTAGCAACTGAATGTTTAAATGTTAGGGTTATTATCACTTATTGTTTGTTTCAATGTTTCAACTTTTTTCCAATGGCGTCTCTATATAAATTAAAAAGAAAAAAGAAAAAGAAAATTAATGAGACAAACCAATGATTCACTCTCATCAGGGTATGGTACATATTGTACTGTGGGGTTTAAATTTTGAAACAACCTTTCATTTTCCAGAAACAAACAGCAAGAGTAATTTCTAGGAAACTTCCTTGCTTTCAAGCACCATTCATATACCTTTAATATCTTGCAACTGAAATGGTAGCTAATTATTTGCTGCCTTTACAATGTTTAGTACTACTCTTCAATAAACATGCACAGGTTTTGGTGAGACTACTTCTACTGCTCTCACCAATCAAATGCCCAGCTACTTATGGTTCTCGTGTTCGTCGCACTTCTGTACCGAAAATACGAGCTGCGGAGAAATTAAGTCGTCGTTTCTCAATTGATCGAAGACATGTATAATAATATCCTGAGGTTGTCTTTCAAAGTGTGGAATTCCGCCATGGGACTTGGCGGCATTGCTACTATTATGTATGGTATTTTGGCCTTTCGAGTTTCTGATCAATCCGATGAAGGAGAAAGCTCGTTGTCTTCTGTTCCATGGTAAGGTTGATTAGTCTCTGTTTCTTGATTCTATGTTGTTTGATCCGAAGAATCAGAAGAACGAACTCAAGAACTAAAGAGAGAAGGAGAGGTACTGCAATTTTCCGTGTTTGATTTCTTCTCTGATGCCTTTGCAGGTTCTTTCACGCCTTCCTTTTCATCGGTATCGTGTTGTGTGCAGTAACCTGCTTAGGCCATTTGGCTGCAGACACAGCAAATACTTGTTGCCTCTCTACTGTATCCATCCATACACTTCATATCCAGTTACAATGAAACATATATATATAAACATTCATAATTAAATATAATTAAATATCATGCATCAAAATATAAGGATGGCCTTAACAAAAGTGCAGTACGTAGTTGTTATCCTTCTGTTGCTGATCCTAGAGACTGTGATCATGACAGATGCTTTCTTGAATTCTAAGTGGGAAAAGGTTTTGTAACTACTACAAATTATCTCTCTTCCTCATCTTAAACACATCATTATCTAATTAATTGTTTTTTTTTTTTTTGTTAGGATTCACCAGTGTTTGATGATTTTAAGGATTCTGCTTTGTCAAGTGATTACATCTGGAAATGTATTGCTCCCATTGATTTCTTTGTACAGGTACAGCTCTGGCTTGAAAGAATGAGTGCATATATTGTTAGAAAATGTCATGACATTTGAGCTAAGAAAGTAGTGTATATAACCGAGAGGATAAATGCAGGCGATTTGCGTATTATTGGCGGCTCTGAGTATTCAAGATCATAATGCGAATTACATCCATGTCTCTGAAAGTGATGAATCTGAAGAAGAAGAAGAAGATGACGATGATGAGCAACCCAGTCATGGACCGTACTACCCTTTTGCTCGATGGCAACATTCTGAACGCTACGTTGTCTGAAAGGATACACATTATATCTCATTTTTGAAGGCTATTATGTGTGTGTGTCTGTGTTAGAGAGAGGGAGAGAGAGAAACTACAGCCATCTTGTGCTTAGTACTATGCATATTCAACATTAATGGAGATTGGAGGGAAATATGATTCTCATCTGATTCAATATGTCTCAACATATCTAAAAACTAATCCTCCAAAACGGGACCAAATAAAAAAATAGAAAGAATGATAGCTAAACAAGCATGAGCAGTTCAAAAACTCAAACTCAGCCTATAACCTATTCAGATTTCGACTTCACAGATAAACTTCTCTTCATCCGGCTAAACGGGCCTACGGCTCTATCCATAATATACATGTAAATAACCTGGCTCCAAGATTTATACGAATCCAAATCATCATAAAACTCCGGTGCAATCTCCTTCAACTTATGAAGCTTATGCCCCGGGATTCTTGGAAAGTCATGGTGCTCGTTATGGTATCCTACGTTCCATGTCATCAGATTCAAAGGGCCATAATACGAATACGTTTCTTGATCCGGGTTGAAAACATAGTGCTCCGAGATGAAGTGTCCAGCCATCGGATGCAATCCACCTCCAACGAAAGTAGACAGAATCAAGTAACCTAATGCCTTCCACCCCCTAAAATAAACCATGGCAGAATCAAGGGCGACTTGCACAGTCAAATTAACAAACTCCCACAAACCGGGAGGCTTAGGTTTGAGAAAGAGGGGTCGAAGGGCGTAAAAGAAGAGCTGCAGAACCACCCAAATCGATTTTGTGAAAGCATTCCTAACAAGATAGGCCTCGGCTTTACTGGGAATGTCCATATCAACTCCATCAACCCCTTGGTAACGGTGGTGCTCGAGGTGATACTTTTGGAAGGTGACAGACATTGGGACACCGATGGGGAGGTTAGCGAAAATCCCAAGCCATCGGTTGTAGACCGGAGTGGAGAAGGCTAAGTTGTGACTGAGCTCATGGATAGCTAAGAAGAGATTGTTGTTGAGGAAAGAGCCAAAGAAGTATGCTATGATTAGTATCTTCAACCATGAGGCATTGCTTAGGAAAGTTGCAGTCCACAGTTGAATCAATACAACCACAGCAATCTGAAATTTCCCCACATGAATTAACTCAGCTAATAAATTCCACCAAAAATCACAAAACACAGAAAAAGATTCAATCTTTGAAGCAATACTTCAAGACCCACATCAGAAATTCTCCAAAAACACACAATGCAGATGAATACGAGCAATTAAAACCCTAAATACACCAAAAAGAAAAAAAAAATGCAATCTTTAGAACCCAATTACTCAACATGATGACTGAAAATTCAAAAGAGAAAGCCCACATTCATGAATAAAAAGAATCAAAAAGTGAGAATTGTAATATACCTTGAGGAAAGCAAAGGGGTCGGGGCCAAAGAGTTTTCTGATTTGAGGATATTTAGAGATGATGATTTTTCTGCGAGAGGCGTGTGGCTCATCTGTATAAGACCAGAAAAAATCAGTAGCCATTACTCTTTCTTCTTCTTCTTCACTCTCTTTTCCTTTGTACCCCATTGTTCTCCTCGCTGCTTTGGACTCTCTCTCTCTCTCGCTGTGTTATTTGCTTTTCTGGAAAGAGATTTTATTGGTTCCTTGAGGTGGTGGAAGGCTAAAGAGGATTAAAATTTGATTTATTTATTATTTGTTTTTTTTTTAAAAGATGGAATGTTTGCAATGGTTCTTGAATTCGTCGGAACACGAAGGATGATTGGGGATTGAAAAAAGACGACGTTTCTTGAATTGAGAATTTGAGATGGAGTTCGGTTTTACAGCTGGGATCGAACGCTGCTCAAAGGGTATATTCGGTATTTTAATGGGGACCGCACGTGAAATGGCGCGGACAGTTGTCAATCTTCTATACAAATTTTAGAAACGGAATTATTATTTTAATTTCTGTATTTGTCCATATATATCTGTCAACTTTTGTCCATATACTACCTTCATCTCATTAAGGTAATCTCATTTGCTTTATGCACGTATTTCCACCGAAACTTAGTACGAGTTTTAAAATATAATTTTGTAGTATCGTTTTTTTACGGGATACTATGAGTGTCATAATATCCCGTAAAAAAAATGATACTACAAAATTATATTTTAAAACCCGTACTAAGTTTCGGTAGAAATACGTGTCAAATAGTAAATGAGACAACCTTAATGAGATGGAGGTAGTATAACATTTTCTCTAACAAAAATATTAGAGCATCTCTAGCCGAGAGAAAAGGGGCTCTCGACACTATTCCGGTAGGGAGGGGCTCTCTTCAGATTTCACCTTCAGCCGCAAGCCCCTCCCCCTAGCTCTCTCTTATTTTTAATTCATTATTTATTCGATTTTTGATATGTTTTTTAATTTATTTTTCGTTCGATTTTATTTATTTAATTAATTTTATTTTCAATTAAAAAAGTAACAATTTTTTTTGGAACTTTTTTTATTAAATTGAAACGAAATACATCAATTAAAATATTTTAAAAAAAATTACAATTAAACTAGCCCATCACTTCTCGGTCATGCTCCATAATTTAGTCATCATGAGCTGATGCTGCTCCAACTCCTCCGGTGTCATATGTGTGGTATCAGTGGCGAGTAGCTTGCTATACGAGGTCATGAGCTTGCTTGTATAGGCTTGCTTCTTCTTCTCCGAGACGTCGTCCTTCTTATTTGCAATCGAAAGGTACGTCTAATTAATTTCGGCACTTGATTGCCAAAACTCCTGTTCGGCTCCCTCCGGAACGTCATCCAAATCAATCGTCTCCTCAGCTTGTTTGCCTTTTCCTTTATTCCTTCTTTGGGCGAGAGCTTTTTTGTTCCCCATCGGCCGGGGACGTTCCGGAAAATAGTCATCCTCTTCAACAGCTTCTGCGTCGGGATTGCTGGAGTTGGACGACTTGTCTGTGCCCTTCTGCTTTTTATTACCGCGAAAAAGATCATAATTAGGCAATTTCAGCAGCTCTGCATAGGCCTTCCCATATTGAAAGCTTGTTTCGTCTCAGCTTGATACAACTCACATGTGTTGAAGACGTCGTTTGAGTCTTCTCCGCTCTTCCACTCCCTCACAGCTTGAGCGTAGTAGCCATGGAATTTGTTGCATTTCGGCAACATCCGCTGATAATGCCCCTTCAGCATCTTCTTATTTCTGGGCTTGTAGCCAATAGTATGAATCGTAGCGTTGTACCTAGCTACGACCTTGCCCCAGAAAATGACCTCCTTTTGTCGATCGCCAACTCCCGGGTCTTCGGAAATGCTAGACCACACCTTGATGAGATGAGCCGACTCCTCCGGACTGTACGGTACGGCCTTCATCTAGAGGTGCCCACGGTTCCGGAACCGGAACTGAACCGGCAGTTCCGGTTCCAAGATGGCCGGAACCGAAACCGAACCGGAATAGTAACGGTTCCGGTTCCGGAACCGGATATGAACCAACTTTTTTTTAAAAAAATTAATTTTTTTTTGTTCGATTATGATTCAATGCTTCATTGTTTATTGATTTAATTTTAATTGTAAGACAATTCAAATTATAAAATGTAAAAAAAATACTTGAGAGTGAGATTGTATAATTTTTTATTTATTTATTAATCCTAAACCCTTGGATATCACATGTCGATTCCAAGGACCGAGCCTCGTTAAAACCTCCGTGAGGAAAAAAAGTACTCGTCTAAGCATTTTAATAGACCACTACATATTGTCGAAATCGTCGTCGAAATCATCCGTTTCTTCAGAGGCATCGGTGTCGGTTTCTGCTTCGGTGGTACTGATTGGATCATGTTCAAAGACCTCATCCCATTTGTTCTCTTGCTCACGGTGTTCGGCTAAAGTGTAGTTCTTGAGCAATACTTGAGCTTCGAGATTCCGCGGGGTCATCGTTGATCGTCTTTCGTCTAAAGTGTACCCTCCGCTGCTAAAAGCTTGCTCGACCGACACTGTCGAGGCAGGAACAACAAAGAGTTCTCGAGCCATTATGGATAGGATTGGGTATTGAGTTGTTCTTCTTGACCACCAATGCAAAAGATCTTGATTGTTTCTCAATTCTTCAAAATTATTAATTTGATGACAATATGACATCTTTTATGTAAATTGTCATCTTCAATTCTTCATCATCAAGTGACATTGTTTATTATTAATTTAAAGATATTTTTTGTATTAGTCTTATTTATTTTAGCTTATTAAATTGTGAATTATAAATTAAATGATAAAAATATTTAACTTTACAAATATAACATTTCCATATAAAAAAATGTAACACACTAATCAGTAATCAAATGTTACATCAAATAAGTATACAAATACAAGTATAATATTGAAACATAAAATAAAATTAGAATTAAAAAAAAAACCCGGTTCTTTTCGGTTCCGAACCGGAACCGATCCGTCGGTTCCCGGTTCCAAACTTTCGGAACCGAAACCGAACCGTCGGTTCTACCGGTTCCTCGGGTCGGTTCCGGAACCGCCCGGTTCCGGTTAAAAACCGACAGTTCGGTTCCGGTTCCGGTTCCGGTGGGCACCTCTACCTTCATCCGCTTAGTTGGCTCCGGATTTGGGGGGGCAGCCGTTGATGCGCTTGCTTTCTTCTTGGCCGCTGGACGCATGTTCGAAACTGACTCGAACGAACTCGGCAGATTTAGCCCTTCAAGCTCTTGCGGAGTTCTGAATTGATCGAAGATGGGTGGAGAGACGTCTTGATAACCGGCAGGAGAAAAGCCCATCACTCCCTGGGTAGGAGGACTCGCATAGGCCGCAAATCCGAGGTTGGAAGGCCGCGGCGGCGGCGGCGGAGAATCATCGTCGAGTGGAGAATTATCATCGGGATGCGAGGAGGAACCACCGACGGCTTGGGATCGCAACAATTCAAGAAACGACTCGTCATCCATCGTTGGATTTGGTTGAGAAAGAAGAAAATAATTTGAATATGTAAAGAAATTGTGGGATTGTGAAGAAGCGTAGATGAATTGTGGAGGTGTGAGAGATGATTTGTGGGATTGTGTATTTATAGGGAGGATTTGGGAGATAGCTGTTGGGCTAGCCGTTGCTTGCAACGGCTGAAATAATTTTTTTTATATATTTTTTTTTATTTTTTTCGTCAAAAATCAATAAAATAAAATAGAATAAAAATAACCTGGCTGACGTCATTATGACGTCAGCACAGGGGGGAGGGAGGGGGCGCGAGCCTGGCTCGGGATTGCGCACCGGGCTCGCCGGAGGAGAGGCTCGCCAGCGCGGCCCGGGCTCGCACGCGGGCTCGAGCCCCTCCGAGCCGGTGCGCTGGAGATGCTCTTAGAGCACTAGCAATGGAGCCCTCCAAAATAGAGGGCTCCAAATATTATATTAATATATACATATTATTATTATTTTATTAAAGTAGGAGGGCTTCCAATTTTGCTGCACCAGAATCCTCGAGGGCTCTGATTATTTTATTATTAATAAATATTTAATTATTTTGTTTTTTATTTTTTAATTAAATACAAATTGAAATTAATACGAGATATTTTTTTAATTCGATTGTATTGCACATTTGAAAAATTACAATACAATTGAAAGAAGATAAAAAAAAAATATACATAATGATAAAAAATCTAATCATGCAAGGGAGGGGGAAGGCCGAGCTTTTTTCAAACGATTTCTACCATTTGCTCGTGCCGGGCTTTCATCTTCGGAGGCATTTCGGATGTATCTTTGAGGTAGATTTCGTACATGGACAAAAAATTCAAGAGAGTTGGCTATTGCTTGGAGCTGCTCCTTCGCCGACTCCTTCGTACTCCCGGAGGCCGCCTCGTCGGAAGTGAACATTCTCGACTTCCCCCTTGCATTCGCCTTCGCCGCTTTCGAACCCTCGGGCCAGGGTCGGTATCCGCCAAAGCTCGTGGAATCCGCCATCTCCGTCGAAGGAGTTGACTCCCTACTACTCTCAGCGGAGTATGAGCCGTCGATGCTAGTTTTGCATCGTTTCACAGCATCGAGGGAGCCGGTGGCGGTTAAAAATTTGGGAGTGTCGTGCACCTTTTCCCAAGCCTTGTAGTATTTGAACGGTTTTTCCGTCGTCCCTTGAAATTGGCAGAATGCGTCACGTAGAATATCCTCTGCGCCTCTTCCGCTAGCCAAGTTGGTCAAGCACGAATAGTAGAACCCTTCGAACAACTTCATATCTTTCATTGCGCATTTCCAATGATGGCGCAATTTCTTAGATCTGCGAAAAAACGTATAACGTGGGCGAATTTGGTTGTAGCGGTTGGCGATTCGAACCCACAAAGCGCCCTCCTTATTCTTGTTGCTCCTGATTGGATCGTGGGATATATCTACCCAAACCATGGCCGGTCAGAGTGCGAGGCAAGAGAGGCGATCGCCTCAGGCCCCCAAAAAATTAAAGGCCTCTCATCATCAATGTATTCAATTTTGTACATATATTTAATTAATGTGTGTCAGTTAAATAGTTTTCTCTAGAGGCTAAGATTATTGTGGCGGTAAAAGTTAAGATTATTGGCCGTAACAAAGCCCATAGATGTTTAGGCCTCTATTTCTTTTTCATATAAATTCGTTTTTTCCTTCTTACTCTACATTAGATTAGGCCTACTTTTTTTTTCTTTTTTTTCCAATTAATTGTTTTAGGCCTGTTTTGTCTTCTTCTTTTTTCTATTTCTTTGTACCAGAATTAGGCCTATTTTTTTTATACTACACTAATATAAGTATTTTTTTAATAATTCACACCAAGATTAAATCTGCTTTTTTTTTTTCTTCTTATCATTTTAAAATTTTCATCTTACACCACATTCCTTTGAGATTGTGTAACTTTGTTTTTTTTCCAATATATACTAACACTAAAATTAGGCATACTTCATTTTACACAACATTTAACTTAAAAAAAAATAATTATGGCCTCATTTTTTCTTTCTTTGTTGTATACAAAATGTAATAAAAATAGTAATTTTATATTTTGATAATAAATATCAAATAAATCTTAACAGTAAACATTTTATTTTTTCTTGCTTTACGCCTCAGGCCTCATTTCATCTTGGACCGGCCCTGACCCAAACACGAGCAAGGCACAAGGTCTCGTCCTCGGAATATGGAATGGCGCCGTCCGCATCGTCCATCGACAGCTTCGCTTCTACCTCCGTCGGTATTGCGCCTTGAGCTCTTCCACGGCCTCGAGCTCTTCCTCCGCCTCGTGCTCGGCCTCCTCGAGCTACTTGCACCGGCGGAGGCACCTCCTCGACCTCTTCCTCCGGTGGATCGGATTCGTCGGCCAAACTCACTGCCGGAAGTGAGTCGTCGTCTTCCTCGTCGAATGAAGACATGCGGCTGATAGGTGAGTGCCTTGATCGTGAAGGGCCCGTCGGCAAGGAAAACAATGGCCTCGGTGATGACGCCGCTTGAAAACCGCCTTGGTTGGAAAAATTTATCATGTTGGGTTGGGAGGCGTAAGGAAGAAAACCTTGAGGCCGGGTAGGTGTTGGAGTGTGGATTGGAGGTGTTGTAGTGTAAATGGGAGGGCTTGAAGATGTTGCATTTGGATAATTTGGGTAATTTGGATAATCTGGGAAATTTGAATAATTTGGGTTATTTTGGTTTAGATCGTTGTACTCATTTCCAAACCAATATTTGGGGTCGGAGGGATCTGCCATTTGATAATTTGGATGAAAATGAAGAGGATTTGAAGTTGGAATTGAAGAAAATAGAGAGAATTTGGTGAAGAAATTGATGTGAAAATGTAAGGAATGGAGTAGGGTATTTATAGGAAAAAATTAAAAAAATAAAATTAAAAAAATAAAATGTAAGCCGGTCAACAGTCAAAGACCGTTGACCAACCATACGGCGACACGTGGCGGGCACAGCAGGAGGTTCAACGGGCTTGTTTCCGCCCGTTGGGGTGCGCCCTCGGAGGGTTCCAACGCCAGCGCCCGAGCGCGGATTGTGAGGTGGCGCCGGGCGCGAGCCCTCCCGATGCGAATGCTTTTATAGCATGTCCGTTTTACAAATTTAGTGGCATATTAAAAAATGGAAACAAAATAATTATCCATGTAGTAATTTATTTTCTTTATTTATAATTATTTTTCTTAATTTAAATTATGACAAAAATACTCTACAAATATTACTTTACCTTTTTGATTACTCAATAAATAATTTATCATCGAGTTTAAATATTTGTAATGAATGGAAAGGTAATCGGGAGGAGAGTAGGGGTGAGCAAATTAATCCAAAAAACCGGAAACCAAACCGAAATATTTAATTTGGTTCGGTTAGTTTGGTTAATTTGGTTAATTCGATTTGAAATTAATTATTTTTTTGGTTTTTCGGTTTAGATCGGTTTAATTTTCTTAAAACCAAACAAAACCGAAAAACCAAATTATAATATTTGAATTAATAATATTTATATACTAAAATTTTAATTGTATATGTTTATAGTATTTCCTAAAATTGGTCACTCTTAATTTTCTTATTTTCATATTTAGTATTGGTGTCTTGTGACTTTTTGAACACTGAAAACTTCTTACATTGTTGATTTTGGATGATTTGGTTATTTTTTAATTTTTTACAACGATTGCAACATATGTACTTGTCAATTATTTTATTTAATGTTGAATTTACTTACTGTTATTTTTTTTATATACTATTCATTTGTTGGTTATTGTTTAACTCAAAATCTTATATTTTGTTTTGATTTTATGAATTATTAATACTTGAATGATATCATATTTAGTATTCAAAAGAAATATAATTTTTTTTGGACAAACCGAATTAACCAAAATAACCAAATATTTATTTTGGTTAATTCGGTTCGGTTTCCGAAATAATTTTGGTTTGGTTTGGATGTAATTTTAAACTTTTTCATTATTTGGGTTGGTTATATTTTAAGGCAAAATCAAACTAAATAATCGAATGCTCACCCCTAATCGAGAGTACAGATTCGATTACTATCTTTGAAAAATAAAATCAGCTGTGTGAAGCTATTTACGGCCATCCAGCCCAATATCTATGTGGGAAGTCGGGCTGGTCTGAATTGGCCCAAATATTTGTTGGCCCATTTATTTTTTATTTTATTTTAATAAATTTAAAAATTAAATGTTAAAGACCACTCCATAACCATTACCAACTCAGCTTAACTCAGCTAAAATTAAACTTCATTAATGGCTTTAAGAATCCTCGCGGGCTTTGAAACGGTTATGGATGTCTCGATTGGTAAATTCTGCTAATGAGTGTTGTACAAATCTACTTAACCATAAAAATAAAAAATAAAAATAAAAATTAACAATGTTAACTATACGTATTAACGCCTTCCTATAATGTTTTCCTGAGATGGAAGGGGCTACCGGATGTCGAGAATAGTTGGGAGCACGAATAGCACTTGTGGCAGATTTGGAACGAGATCAAAGACTATCACGCCAAGGTCGCGCCAAGGACGGCTTCGACTTAGGTGGGAGAGAATGTGATGTCCCGCCATGTCCCGCTATGCCACGGACCCGATTTCGGAGACTTTTCAAAATAAATTTACTTGATGAGTCCGACACTTAGTAGAACTTGCGGGAATTCTCTTGTATATAGTAAAGAATCGTAAAAAGACCTAGAGATAGAATTCTTCATAATAGTGTAGATGATAATTCTCCAAACATAGTAAAGAATCGTAGAAGGACTTAGAGATATAATTTTCTAGAATAGTGTAGTGTAGATAAAAGATTTTTCTAGAACATGGGAAGATTTAGAATGCCTCTCACACTTGTATAAATAGGCCCAATTGGAGTAATTAGTACTCGGATCTTGTAGGCTCACAACATTTATCTTTAAAATATTCTCCATCGTCCGTATTCGATCCCAGAGTAACCTCAAGTGAATAATTTGGTAATTTTCACACGAATATTATGAACGAAGGGAATAATAAATAAATTAATCATATTAATCATATTTTCAAGAAGGGAATATAATTTAAAATAAATCAATCATATTAAATTAATCATACTATTATATAAGAGAGGATTATATATAATTTTAACTGAATTACTCAGGAATGGTAAGTAAATGTAAATTAGTCGTACTAATAGAATCATCTTAATTTTGACTAAAATTAATCAATACCAAATCACAAATCATACCAAATCTTGATCCGTTTGTGGAATTTGAACTCTATCCCGCCAAAATCCGCTGGTCTCTCCCCCGACTCCCCCGTCCCTGTCCGTTTCCTTCCCCTGCCTCGTTCGATCGGAACTCTCTCTCCGAGATTCCAATTTCACCATGGCTATATTGCCTCCGCAATACGGTTAGCGCTCGTCCGATAACCTAAGCGGTTGTGCTATTCGGGCCGCGCTGAAAAGTAACAAGAGTTTGTCTATCTGTTAACAAATTCTATCGGGATATGTTCAGGAGTGGCATTCAGCACATGGTGGAAATGCACAGGATTGGACGTTGTTTTCGTGGGGACTGAATTTGGCGTCGATCACGTATCCGTAGATTGGGACAACGCAAGAATGGAATTTATGGTTGAATCGCATCAGATTGAGACTGAGATTGAAGATGGTCATAAAGAGTCGATGGTTAGCGCAGATATGCTACGAATGAGTTCGATCATCAAAAGTGTATTTGAATTGGGAGGTTGATATTCCATTCGATTTCCATGATCAGGACCCCTCCTGACTACAGGTAATAAATTCTTGTTACTTTTCCTTCAAGAATTTTCTTTCCTTTTATTTTCTTTCGTGTTTCTTGAATCCGTTCTAAAACACAGGATGTCGGATGCGGATTTCATCAATAACCACCTTGCTGTGTTGAATTCTATGGATAGAATCAACTTTATAAGATCGTTTCAGGAGAGGAAGAAAATTTGATAGGGTTATGGAGATAAATTTGATAGGGGATGGGATCTTGAGGCGTTCGATCTCAGCATAAAAGATGCTGCAACCCACGTCTTCTACTTCCGCGCTCTTTCTCCAGAAAAGCATGTTCATTTGGAGAATAGCTCCTATTGAGCTGACGGAAAGCAGCAACAGAATGCAATGGTGCTAAAGCTATGTAGGGATCTCTGCGTACACCTAACGGACCAACCTGCATAACGTATTCAATTGCTGCGTATGAGTCCTTCAATTGCTTTTTTGATTATGAAAAAAGTTGCAGGCTTTTATGGAGAAGAAAAAATAGTTGCTACGCGAAGATTTTAAGAAGATCATCGATTTTTTTTTAATTATATATTTTTTTTTTCCAAATCGTGAAATGGTGTGCCAATAAATAAGGTAGCGGATCTTAATAGATTTTTCATGACTAAATTGCCCTTATAGGTAAAAAAGCAGTTAATCAATATACTCAGTAATATTTAATCTAAGAATTAATCTATACCATAGATTTGTAAGAAAACAAAAGCCCAGATTAGTTCATAATTCTCACAATTAGTAGTATCACCCATTAGAACCCACCTCTATATATGTATATATAATCAGCTGGAGTATTTTGTATTTGTTTTGCTAAGTTTAGTAAGCTACTTTACTAGCCCTTCCATGGCTTCTACACACTCCTATTTGTAATTGGTTTCGTCTCTGGTCGAACTATGAGACTCGGTACTTCTGAAATTCAAAGGGTACATTCGGTATTTTAATGTGGACCGCACGTGAAATGGCGCGGACGGTTGTCACTCAATCTTCTATACAAATTCTAGAAACGGAATTAAAATTTTATTTCCTTCCATACCTTAATGAGAATTTCTATATTTGTCCGAATATATCTGTCAACTTTTGTCCATACATAACATTTTCTCTAACAACAGTTCCTTCTTCAATTTTTATGATGCGATTTTTAAAGTCGATTTTAAGATTTGTAGTAGTAAATGGAAATATAGTGAGATCGATTTTAATATTTGTAATGAATGGATATATAGCAAGGGAGTATAAAATCCAACTGTTTGCTTTGAAAAATAAAATCAGTTGTTTGAAGAAGCTATTTAAGCCCACCCGGCCCAATATATGGATCGGTGCGAAGTCGGGCTGGTCTGAATTGGCCCAAAATTTTGCTGGGCCCATTATTTTTTATTTTCTTTTAATAATTTTAAAAATTAGATAAAGACCGCGTCATTACCCAACCCAGCTCAATTAAACTTCATTAATGGCATTAAGAATCATCGGCATTGAAACGGTTATGGATTTCTCGATGGGTAAATTCTGCTGCTGTGTGTTGTACAAATCCACTTAACCATAATCTCTGTACTAACCAAAATTAACAATGTTAACTACACGTATTAAATTTTTCCCTTCCTTCCGTTCACTCACTCGACTCGACTCGACACCATTTTTTCCCCCCTTCTTCTCCATAGATTAAAATCAATCCCAGATCTAAGAAATCAAGGAGAGGTAAAAAAAACGAACACTTAAATCTCCATTTAGGCGAAACAACTAACTATACAAAACGAGTTGCAGTCTAACCACAACAAAGAAAAAAAATGCCAAAAAATTCCAAAAAAAAAAAATGGGCAAAATTTCGCGATCTCCGATAGCTGAGTCAGGATTGAGAACGAGAATTCAAATTTAAAATAGAAGACAAGGAGTGAGCCAACCCGGAAACAATCGCCGCCTTCACCTGCCCCCTCTTTGGAATCGGACGGCCGTACTCCGTCCTCCTCCCCGAATTCCCGCCGTTGATGCTCAGACTCATCATCTCTCTGCGTCCTCCTTCCATCTCCCTAATTTTTTTTTTACTTCGGAGAGAAGCGATTCACTCTACTGATTTTGATTTTGATTTTCAGTATATTTGTGTTTCTTTTCTTCGTCTGAGGCTGTGGGAAATAACTGAAGCTCAGATCCGCTTTATATATGAATCCGGATTCCCGAAATGCCCTTGGGTTTGAGGCGTATTTACGGCTTTCCGCGATGAGATTCTCTGCACTCCATTTGGCGGTAGCAAAAAGAAAGCAGTGGGGCAAAGCAATAAATAATTAACTTGCTTTTTTTTTTATAATTATTTAATAACACGCCTAAATTGACTTGCACATACATCACGTGTGATTTTTTCCCAATTTTTTTATTGCGTTTGTTGGCATATTGTGAGTGGACATAGCTGTCAGGGGCCGGGTTGGGCAGCGTATCATTAGACCCGACTAGATTAAGTGTCGGGTCGGGCCATCCAAAAATGAAAGCCCCACTTGTTCATTCTGAGGACTTAGCCTTGAAAATGCGGCCTGGCAAGATTTTGGGCGGGCTCAGCCCGGCCCGTTGATTTGTCATTCCTACTTGTCATCATGCTTCGATTTGATCGATTTTCTTCTTTCAAGCTTAAATTTATTTTTTGCTATTCATAACAAATAAATAAATATTACGATTATAATAGTCTAACAAATAAAATGCATTGCAGAGAGCAGCGATGGAGGCGACAGAGAAGAAGAGTTGGTTCAAGCTCACTCTATTTATTATTATTTTTTTTATCTTTGTAGAAAGTCCATGTAACTAAATTTAATTTTCAACTCGAAATTTAGAAGAATTTAGTTGACTCAATGATTTTGATGAAAGAATTGAAATCTTGAATGGAAGACTTCTTTCTTAATTCTTTAGGAAGGTAGGATTAGGAAGACCAATCTTGACCACTCACACGTTCACACCTCACACCTTTCTATTTTTAACCTTTTCCTTTATAATTTTAATGAAAGGTCACTTTCACCCCAATGCTTTATCAAAAAAAAAAAAAAAAAAAAAAAAAAAATGACGAAAGAAATGTTCACATGAAGTTATGGTTATAACTTATAAAAACATGCAACACTATGTGGCCGTCCACGAACAAAAGTGGCATTAATATTATAAAAGTTTGGCTTCTGTATATATTTTGGTTGTAACTTGTAAGGTACACTTTGAGTACACTTCATTCATATGAAAAAAGCATGCAAATAGAAGGTTTGCATCACCTCAACTCAAAAGGGTGTTAGTGAAATTTGTCATTAAAAAAAAAATAGTGAAATTGAAACTTATGATCTTAAGATCAATCACTTCACACTTGTGAATAAAATAAATATGTATTAATATCAGACATGATACGCTCCAATGCTCACCGTGGGCATACTTAATCTGTCCACTGATGATGTGACAATGGCACGTCGACAATTTTTCCCGTTAGGATTTAGTTATTTTAGGTAGGGTTTAGTTTTTTATAGTAGACTTTAATTAATTTTGGTATATTTTTCATTAATTTCTTTATTTATGCCAATACCACGTCATCCGTGGACACCACATTAAGCGTTGCTCACGGTGGGTATTGGAGCATTACTCGTATTAATATAGTAACATATTAGTCAACGAAGCGCATCTCAAGTGGTAAGACGCTTCCCCTCCAACCAAAAGGTCGGGGGTTCGAGACACCTCGGGTGTGTGTGTGTTGTGTTTGCCTAATAAAAAAAATAATATATATATATATATATATATATAGTAACATATTAATTGCGTCCCATTACTTATATGTATACACTATAAATATGTGTTAGGTAACACTCATTCCGTCTTATTCATACATTTCTATTATTTTATATTTATATTTATTCAAAAAACTTATTAAGTAAAATGAGACGGATGAAATAATTAATACTCCGTAATATATATGAAGGCAGATATAGAACCTAATTACTTAGTGTGAAAGCGAAAGATAACACAAAGATCTCGAATCTAATGTATTTTATTTAAATATCTGGCATCAAAAGTTGGGTTTTGTAAAATATTAACATAAACAAGATAGTGGGATTTACTTTAATTATTTTGTTCGAAAGAGATCTTATTCCAGATTTCCTAAAGATTCCAGATTTCCAGTTGTCATTAATTCCCCTAAGTTGCCATATTATAAATCACAAGTTGGATGCTAATTGCCCCACACAACGCTACCTTTTCGAATTTTCGAGTTTCACATGACTTTCTATACTTTGCATTTGGAATATCACATTCTAACTTTTTATTAACATTTTCTTTTCTTTTAGCCGATTTTGTTTGAAAACGACGTAGTTTTATCTCTCGTAAATGAGACGTTAGTTGAGTTAGAGATTTTGTGATTTGCTGCAATTAATCATTTTATATATGTAATTGAATAGTTTATTATTAGAACAAAATGTGACCATATTCCTTGAAATGAAGAAAGAAAGGAGTCGGAATTTGATTTTTTGATTCCATCGCACGTGCCAAGTTGCATGTGTCGCACGTGAATCCTAGGAATCTGTCCTTGGAATAAGGTACAAACGACATGGTTCGTAATTGTACTTGTAATAATTTCGCACAAATTAAAAAATGAAAAAAAAAAATAATTAAATTAAATTTGGGGAATTTATTTATGTATATTACAAATACCCATATTTAGACACTGCGGTCACCCTCTCACCCTCCTCAACCCCTCCAAGAACTCCATCGATCTCCTCCCCCACTCGCCGCCGTGTGCTGCCCCCGTTGTTGCAAGTCCTCGATCTCTCCTACAACATCTCCGGCGATAGGCATCTGTCGCCGTCCCGTTGCTACTCTTTGCCGAGTTTCCCGAGCAACAACACCACCACCTCTCCATGTTGGATTTAAATTTTTTTATTTTTTTTTCAACTTTCACAACTAAACACGTCGTTCTAGTAAAGAGGGCGCCAATGCATCGCCACGTTTGATACAATTTGGCCACCTAGGTTCCAACTTGACCGCATTTGAATTTATGGAAAAATTGCTATGAATTGAAAAATCACGTATTTTTTAATGTCAATAACTCTTTCTAATTTCCGCTTCAATCAAGTCAAGGCTTCAACAATATTCCATCCTATTTTTTTATGAATCAGTTCTGCACCTTTTATTTATATTTAATATAAGGGTCGTTCCAGACTATTTCTTTTTTCTTTTTTTCCGAAATTGTCCTCAAATATTATCGTGTGCATTGATTGGTTCCAAACTTTAACTTTCTATTTTCCCTCAATTTACCATCATTAAATTGGGCTGATTTTGGAAGATTTATTATTATTATTATTATTATTATTATTATTATTATTATTATTATTATTATTATTATTATTATTATTATTATTATTATTATTATTATTATTATTATTATTATTATTATTATTATTATTATTATGTGTGAAAAAAACTTAGAACGACATTCATTAAAATGAGGAAGTATTTTTTTTTTGTGTTGAATACTTTTTATCATTAACCATAAGGTTGAATTGAACAAATTATTCTCATTAATAGAGGAAGTGCCACGCATGATATGTATAAATATGGAGATATATTAATATTATAATATGATATATGCATATTAATTAAATTATTTATTAATATAGCTAAAGACACGAGAATTTAGGAAAATATTCACGAAAAATGTTTAAAATTCCACATAGGATTCGGATCGGTTTTCGTATTGATATTGATATTGATTCTTTATGAAAGAACAATATACTTTGAATAAGAGCAAAATCTCTCTCACTTTAACAATTATCTAAAAACAAAGCCGTAATAAATATACAATTATCTTTTAGAGCTGCTTAACAGTGGAGGAAGTATATTAATTAATTTGTACATCTGAATTCCCATTTAATGATATACGTGTCTACGTCAATTTTGTCAACCAAAACTTTTCTAGCTACTAGGATGGGGTTTACATCTACAAAGAAAAACAAAAAGAACATTAGTTTAGTTCCTAAATGTGTTGACGAATTCACGTACGAAACTACAAGTTGTATATTTTATTGGACTTTTACGTCTAAAATATAAATAAAATGAAAGATGTAGATCAGTGCAAATTTGTGAAAGAGATCCTAATTCGAGGGTAAGTCGTATAGTCGTATAGTCGAATGTATACTCGAATTGTATGTAAGTCGAATCTCAAGGAAAACTTACAAGAACACTTTTCAATTATAAGTGCTAAAAGCAAGTTCGAAAAATATTTGCAGTCGCAACCTAAACATATTCAAACATTCTAATGAAAGTGATTTTCACGAATTAACTGAAAAACTGAATTAGACAAATATTTAAAAGCAAACACGTGAAGAAATTCAAATGATTAAATTCCTCTATCTATTTGCAGTCACACTCCTACACAATAACAATCTCCACTCCACCTTGACTACTGGAAGTGGAAATAGCTTAACACAATTGTGTTAAGACTCTAATTAATTTAGGGCAGAAGATAATAATAAATCTCTTGTATAATGAATATATCAAAGAAAGAAATAAGGGATGAATAGAGAAAACGTTATTGAATCACTCTAGACCGATCCAAACAAAATGCTGTACTAGGAGTATTATTTATTAGATGTAGATGTAGATGAAGAGGGAGTGAACCAAATCATCCTATTAAAATTAAAATCACAACTAGGGTAATTGTAATTGAAGTTGAAGGGTGAAATGGTCATTGTGTGGTAGTCAAAGATGCCAACATCATGGCCACCACCGTAAATCATCATGTCTTCGTCGGCGTCGGCATCCGGCCGAACAATCCTTGATTCGGCATCCGTGAAAAAGATGGAGTTGGGCTTGAGTTTGGTCCCGGTCCCGGTGGTGGCCGGAATGGCAAGGGCGTTGTTGATCCCAACGAACAAGGCCAGACCCTTCAAGTCGTCCACAACCTCACACCTGATCTCTCCTCTATCGATTTTAAGAAGAAGAAAGAAGACAGTCGAGTGAGGGAAGCTATGAAGCCTAGCCCTAGACAAGTCCTTACTACGTGCCACTTGGTCCATTCCAACCCCATGGTTCACGATTCCAATCCCACGGTTCACAAAGCGCATCACGATCAAAGGGTTGCTATCACATATGCTCTCCGCCCACACAAGATGAGGCATCTGGATGCATTCCTTCTCTAGCATCTCCACCACGTCGGCATTAACATTCATCTCCTTCCACAACGCATCAAATGAGCAGACGTGGGTTTCGCCCAGTCCACCATTTCACAGTGTTTCTCCCCTCTCCCGTATTTGTCTCGGGCGAAACCCCCATGGTTCCGCAAATCGAACGTGCAATCATGGTGAAGTAGGCTCCCCTGCGGTGGACGAGGTCGTGGTAGGGCCGCATCGCGAACTTCACGTGCTCGTGTTGGGGCTCGTACGGCTGGAAGGCCCGTTCCATGGGCTGCCACGTGGCCCCCGGGCCCCGGGGGCCAGAGCACTGAGCCGGTCTGCCCCCGGGACCGAAGGTCATCACGGCGCTCCACTCTTTCTCTTTCTCTTTTTCTTCTTCTTGTCCGAGGGGGGGGGGCGGGCCCGATATGACCACTCGGGACACGGTGCCCCTCCCCTCGAACAAGTTTATATGGGGATCGGGCAGCGTGTCGATGGCCGGTAGCTTCACGTGGCGGTCGGAGATAGGGTCTGAGAGGAACACGTGGTTGCTCTTCTCGTCGAACAAGGCCAGCCACCCGTGCGACGACCCTACTATCTTAGCGTCGTCCGGTGGAATTTCTTCTTCGTCTCCGCCACCGCTGCATCTTCTCTTGCTAAAACTCAACACCTTTTCCTCCTCCAGACTGTAGAACTTGTAATTGAACGCGCCGCCGCCTTCCACGACCGGCGGCAGCATCAGCCATGGGGTGGTGGCTGAGGTTGAGGTTGTGCAAGTCGCCGCCGCCGCCGACCTCATCTTCACCCGACCATGGTGATGATTATTCCCCCATGATAATAGTAATTTATTACTGAGTAAGAAGCTGCCGTACAAATCCCCATACTAGGTTAATTAGGTTGATTAGGTCTCTCCTCTCTCTCTACAAGAATATATAGGGGGTATATATAGGGGGTGAAAAACCCTCCTCTAATTAATACTTCTCATGTTCAAGATTTCTGACCCCTTTCGTTTCGGCATGCATTTTCTATGCTTCTCGATAATGAATTTTAAAATGAATTTTTGAAGTAAATTTTTTTTTACGGGATAGTACGAGTGTAATACTATCTCGTAAAATAAAAAATATTTCAAAAATTTATTTTAAAACTCATAATCGAGAAACATGATAAATACATGCTGAAACGAAAGGGGTCAGAAATTCTGAACATGAGGTAGTAATTAATAAGGTAATATATTTTTTTCACCCTCCTCTAATTAATAATTCATAAGGTAATATTAGAAATGCTCCCCACCCACCGTGGGCACACTTAATGTGCCAACCGCTTATGTGGCAGTGCCACATCATTAATATTTTTCATTTAGGGTTCGATTTGTTTTAGTAGGATTTAGTTTTTTTTTTTAGGGTTTAGTTTTTATGGTATATATTTAAATTAATTTTCTTATATATAATATTGGCATGTCATCCGTGGGCACATTAAATATGCCCACGGTGGACATTGGAACATTCCGCAAGGTAATATAGTATATTTTTTGATAAGGTAATATATATATATATATATATATATATATATATATATATATATATATATATTTTGATAAGGTAATATATTAATAGCTCCTTTCCATATGATCTCTTTTTATATGATATGACATATCTATATAAATAAAAGAAAGTAAGATAGTTTCTGAGTTACTTTCCAGCCTAAACTTTTTTCAACAATAATTAATTTAATTCAATTAATTACTATAATTATTTAATTAGCTATTGAATCATTTAATGTTTGTTTACATTTGGAAGCGCAATCATCATTCTCAATACAAGGAGTGAGATATACTAATTAATCAATTCAACAGTCATTCATTGCTAAAAAAAACTAATGTATATAATAATTACTCACATGGTCAAAGTTTCATCATATTCCAATTCCAATTTTCACATTCAATACATCATTCACAATCTGTAGAACTCGAATGAAGAATTTAGAAGACTAGAAGTTGAATCATTTTTAAATAATTAAAATAAAAATTATGATTAGTGGTCATCATGCAGCTACTCATATTTCGAGATAATAAATACTACGTAGAAAATTGAAGAGATTGAAATGCAATCTCTTCACTACCCCTAAAATCATATATATAATATACCATTTCGATTACTTTTCTTGCAGATTCACTCTCATTTCCCTGCAACAGATTTATTTATTTCTTCAATTGTAGACACTTTCTTCAATGGTTGGAATGTGGTCGACTTTCAATGACCTTCGTCCTTCTGGAGACAAGAGCACGTCAATCATAGATCATAAACAATATTAACTATTTTGTTAAATTATTGTGTGAAGGGGGAATAAGCTATATTGCACTCTATGGGAGGAATTTGTTGATGAATGGTTAAAGATATATGATGAAGACAAAATGGATGTCAACATTGTTGAAATCCAATTTTGTAGGTCGAATGTTTATCAAGGTAATTTCCTTTTTAAACAATATTTCTATTTTATAAATATAAATCATATTATATTTATTATTACCTTTAATATTTGTGTGGGTGTGCTTAAAGTATGCAACGATCGTTATGCTACTAAGATCTTGCTAAATGCTAATATACCGGGAGTGAATGAATTTAGAAAAAGGTACTTACATGATTTTTTTTTACAGAATTCCGTATTATAATAGATTAGTGTGCACGCTTATTTATGACTAATATTTTTTTTGTTTGAAGTCTTATCTTTGACTTCAGTTTAAGTAATATGGACATTGGTAGTACTTCACAACAAACTAACTCGACTATCAGTGACGAGCTTCGTGCTGGAGTGAAAGTTCTAACAATCAAAGAGCTTTGTGATATTTGTTGGAAATTTGGTTTTTGACCAAATAAATAATAACAAATATTTAATTTATTATATAAATTAAATATTAGATTATTGTTCTATTCGCGGAGTAGATGAGCGTGGTATATTTATAGGCTCAAAACCGATTTCCGGTGAGTGAGATATAAATGTTCAAAGTTTGGTGGAGAGTTACTTCATTAGTTAATGAAGTGTAAGTTATACCACATTGATTAAATATTAATGTGGTGTGCTGTTTAAAAGTGTTTAAACATGTGGGCTTAATAACAAGTGGGCCAAGTAAGTGGTTAAGTGTGTGGTTGGGCTCTCGCGTGAGCACACACTCGATCTGGCCCCGCCGTCCGTGCCGGACGGCACGGACGGCTCCGGCTCGGGCTCGGGTTCGGGTTTCGTGGCCGTGGACTTGGATCTTGGCAATTGGTCCTTTGGGTGGTCCTTTGGGCCTTTGGCTTGAGCTTGGGCTTGGGGTCTTGTGTACTATATTTTTTGGACCACAAAATATATAGTATTTTGGGCCATGTGGAAGCCCAATTGCCTAGCCCAATTCTAATGAGATGAGGCCTACCCGTCCAGCCCAATTCGTGGCCCATCCGGAAGAAGACTCTGGAAGGTGTCTCTTCAGCTGAACAGTCAGCCTCTTCCACTCCACCACTAACCCACTACCTTAGTGGCTGTTAATGCCTTTATGGCATTGATGTCCCTACTGAATGAGCAGCCTATAAATAGAAGGCTCTGCAGGCCATTCTAGGACACACAACTCAAAGCATTTTGCATCATCTCTTCTACATCATTCAGTTTTTGAGCTCAGTTCCTTCGCCTTTTATTTCCAGTTCGCCGGAGCTTCTTAGTTTGTGGTGCTGCTACTAAGAAGACGAGAAGTCGTTTTATCTTTGGGGACGAAGCGCCAAATCCGCGAGCACTAGCCGGGGCGTAATTCGTCTTGCGGAAAGAGGGTTTCCTCGACTCGACTTCAAATTTCACTTTGTTCGTAGTTTTTTCTTATTTCACTTGTAATCTTCGATTGTATTGTACGCCCGGCAAGTTCTACTTTTCCAACAAACGCAAGATGAATTACTACTTGCCGTTCCAAGGAGTTTGATGTTCAATCACCTATTCGAAGATGACAAGTGCTGCCGCTTCCACCGACTCGTCCATTGGAGCTTCAACATTGCCATCCACCATGTCCGCCACTGTTCCGTCAACAATGACTACTTCATTGCCAAGCTTTACAACAGCATCTGCAATGAATTCAAACACCGGAGGTTCGACCATGCCTTCAAGTTCGTGGGCTTTCAATAACCCATTTCTGTCAAGCGGTGGTTCTGCTTCAAGCGGCACCGTGGGTTCCACTTTTAGTGGAACTGTTGGAGCACCTTTCATGGGCTCAACTGTGGGGGCGGCCTATGGGCCTAACCCAAGTGGCTCCCTGATGGGAGCGAGCTCGGCACCAAGGGTGATGCCATCCGCCGAGAAACCGCCGAAGTTCGGAGGAGCCGACTTCAAAAGGTGGCAACAAAAGATGTTGTTTTATTTAACAACATTGGGGGTGGCGAACTTCCTAACGGAAGATGAACCACCTGTACCAAGTGCGGAGGAGGCCAACTTCCATGTTCGAGCCTTCTACGACAATTGGCGAAATGGAGACTACTTGTGCAAGAATTTCATCCTAAATGCCTTGGATGATGGCTTGTACAATGTGTACTCCGGTGTCAACACCTCCAAAGGAATTGGGAGGCGTTAGACAAGAAGTACCGTAGCGATGATGCGGGTACGAAGAAGTTCGTGGTAGCACGATACTTGGATTACAAGATGGTCGATTCTCGACCAATGATGGAGCAAGTACAAGAGTTCCAACTCATTGTACATGACGTCCATGCTGAGGGGATGGTCCTTCCGGACGCGTTCGTGGTTGCAACATTGATCGAGAAGTTGCCCCCTCATTGGAAGGACTTCAAGAGCTACCTTAAGCACAAGCGAAAGGAGATGACTCTTGAAGACTTAATTGTGAAGCTACGCATCGAGTCGGATGTGCGCGATCAAGACAAACCGAAAGCACCGTCTGATGCCAAGGTGAATTTGATGGAGAAGGGCGGTCCCTCCAACAAGCGTGATCGCCTAAATGCCAAAGACAAAGGCAAGGCGAAGGGACCATCGAAGAAGTTTGATGGTGATTGCTACAATTGTGGCAAGCATGGGCATACTGCGAAGGACTGCAAGAAGCCCAAGAACAAGAAGAAGAAGAAACATGCTGCCAACGTCGCCGAAAAAGATGGCGAGTGGGTGAAAGAGGACTTTACGGCTGTGGTCACCGAGGAGGTCAACCAAGTCGAAAAGTCGGGAGGCTGGTTCATCGACACTGGCGCTACTGCGCACGTGTGTGCCGATAGGAACAAGTTTGTTACCTATCAAGTTGTTGAGGGGAGGAAGCTCAACATGGGGAACCAAGCTTCGTCCGTGGTTGTCGGAGTTGGAGATGTGGTGCTAAAGCTTACATCCGGGAATTCTCTAACTTTGAAGAACGTGCTGCATGTTCCCGACATCCGAAAGAACTTGGTCTCGGGCTCTATTCAAGTTAATAAGGGGTTTAGACTAGTTTTTGAGTCTGACAAGTTTATTTTGTCAAAGAGTGGTACTTTTCTTGGAAAGGGTTACCTCTCTGATGGTCTCTTTAGGTTGAATGTATTGGCTATACGCCATGTACCAAAATCTATTGAGAGTAATGAAAATGCTACTACTTCCTCTTACATTGTTGAGTGCTCTAATTTATGGCATTGTAGATTAGGACATGTTAATCTAAATGCTATAAAACGATTAGTAAATTTAGATTTACTAAAGTTAAATGAAGTTAACACTCAAAACAAATGTGAAGTTTGTGTTGAGGCAAAAATGACAAAACCACCGTTTCATTCGGTTGAGCGGAGCACGAAACCCCTTGATTTAATTCACACCGATGTGTGTGATTTAAAGTATGTGCAAACTCATGGTGGTAAGAAGTACTTTATCACGTTCATCGATGATTGCACGAGATATTGTTATCTTTATCTTTTAAGAGGTAAAGATGAGGCTATTGAAGCGTTCAAACACTTCAAGAATGAAGCCGAAAATCAACTAAGTAGTCGAATTAAGAGTGTTCGAAGTGACAGAGGTGGCGAATATGTCGCTCCGTTTGAGGAATTATGCAACAAAAGTGGTATAATTCATCAAACGACGGCTCCATACTCACCTCAATCAAATGGCGTTGCTGAACGTAAAAATCGAACTCTTAAGGAGATGATGAATGCTTTGTTGATTAGTTCAGGGTTGCCCCAAAATATGTGGGGGGAAGCTGTCTTGACAGCCAACTATATATTAAACAAGATTCCACTCAAAGGTAAAGATGTTACTCCTTATGAGTTATGGAAAGGTTGGAAACCGTCGTACAAATACCTTAAAGTGTGGGGGTGTTTGGCGAAGGTTGAAGTGCCTCTACCTAAACAAGTTACAATTGGCCCTAAAACGGTTGATTGTATCTTTATTGGGTATGCACATAACAGCAGCGCCTATCGCTTTGTTATCCACAAGTCGGAAGTACCCGACATGACTGTGGGTACAACGATCGAGTCAAGGAATGCAATATTCTTTGAACACATATATCCTTGTAAAGACAAGGGTAATGTAGAAACCAATTCTAGCAATAGAATTGAAGGTGAAGCCACGAGTTCTAAATCCGAGGATGAAGAACCTAAGTCACGCAAACGACAAAGGTCTAATCCGGAAGATAGTGAACTGAGACGTGGTAGTAGAGTTCGGAAACCAAAGCAATTTGGTCCGGATTATATAGTGTTCATGTTGGATCAAGAACCTACGACGATCAAAGAAGCTTTTTCTAGATCGGACAGTCCGCTTTGGAGAGAAGCGGTACAAAGTGAAATTGAGTCCATTAGGCAAAACCACACTTGGGTGTTGGTTGATTTGCCCGAAGGGTGTAAACCCTTGGGGTGCAAATGGATCCTTAAAAGGAAATACAAAGCCGATGGATCAATTGACAAGTACAAGGCCCGTTTGGTTGTCAAAGGGTTTAAGCAGAAAGAAGGGTACGATTATTTCGATACCTATGCTCCTGTAACAAGGATTACATCCATTCGGGTGCTTCTCGCAATTGCTGCATTGCACAATCTCGAGATACATCAAATGGATGTGAAAACTGCTTTCCTCTATGGAGATTTAGAGGAGGAAATCTATATGGAACAACCAGAAGGATTTGTAGAACCTGGTAAAGAGAAGAAGGTTTGCAAACTGGTTAAGTCCCTTTATGGATTGAAGCAAGCGCCACTTCAATGGCACTTGAAATTTGATAGTGTGATGCTATCAAATGGTTTTAAAATAAACGAATGTGACAAATGTGTTTACATTAAGAACACAAATAACGGATATGTTATTGTGTGTCTTTATGTAGATGACATGTTAATTATGGGTAGCAATATCCGTGTAATTAACGAAACGAAAAGCATGTTAAAGAGGAACTTTGACATGAAAGACTTGGGTTTAGCGGATGTTATTCTTGGTATGAAAATACTAAGGAAATCCGATGGGATTGTCTTGTCACAATCTCACTATGTTGAGAAAGTGCTCAAGAAGTTTAACGCTTTTGATAGCGTGCCCGCTAAAACTCCTATTGAACTTAATGTTCATTTGAGCAAGAATCGAGGTGAGTCGGTTGCTCAAGAAGACTATGCTCGTGTCATAGGGTGTTTAATGTATCTTACAAATTGCACTAGACCCGACATAGCATGTGCCGTGAATAAATTGAGTCGATACACGAGCAATCCAAGCAAGGAGCATTGGAGAGCTCTTGTACGAGTTTTGAGATACTTGAAGTATACTCAAAGTCATGGGCTACATTTTTCGAGATACCCCCCGGTACTTGAAGGGTACTGTGATGCGAATTGGATTTCGGACACGAAAGATTCACTTTCTACAAGTGGGTATGTGTTTATAATTGGGGGTGGAGCTATTACGTGGAGATCCACAAAACAAACGTGTATAGCCCGATCCACCATGGAGTCTGAGTTCATAGCTTTAGATATAGCTGGTGAACAAGCCGAATGGCTAAGAAACTTTCTTGAGGACATTCCATGTTGGGAGAAACCATTGCCTCCGGTGATGATTCACTGCGATAGCCAAGCGGCTATTGGTAGGGCAAAAAGTGGTTTGTATAATGGTAAGTCTCGACATATTCGTCGACGACATAATACCGTGAGACATTTGATCACAACTGGGATTATCTCAGTCGACTATGTGAAGTCGTTGGATAATCTGGCGGATCCACTAACCAAAGGGTTAAACCGTGATCAAATGAATAAGTTGCTAGAGGGAATGGGAGTAAAATCCACAAATTAAGAACTATCATAGTGGTAACCCAACCATGATGATTGGAAACCCCAAGAACTTGGTTCAATGGGAAAACTAAGCTGTAAAAGTTCGGGTGAAAACACTCACATTTATTTATTCCCTTGAAAGCATTTGAGTGTTGAAAGCTTGCCTAGTGGTGAGGATAAGTCTATGACTTTTAATGATTCCTAAATACCTCGAGGAGGTTGAGTATGGCAAGATACTCGGTAAAGAATCACCTATGTAAGTGTAAAGTGAGGCCGCTTTGTTAAGATACACTTATGAAACCAAAGGGGTGTCCAAGGCCGAAATGGACACAAAACGTGAGAACGGATGAGGTTGAGGTGTATAAGCGTTAACATCGTTGTCTCGGTGCACGCCATGGAGGGATAGTTCAAAGCATTGAGCTACTATGCCGCCTGTGTACTCGATGGTGTTGACTATGGAAGGTTCAAAGCCACAAACTACCTATCCTAATACTTTTATACCTCGTAAGGACTGAGCTCTTGCATTTGCATACATTTGCATATGGCTATCTCACTCATGTGGGGGATTGTTGGAAATTTGGTTTTTGACCAAATAAATAATAACAAATATTTAATTTATTACATAAATTAAATATTAGATTATTGTTCTACTCGCGGAGTAGATGAGCGTGGTATATTTATAGGCTCAAAACCGATTTCCGGTGAGTGAGATATAAATGTTCAAAGTTTGGTGGAGAGTTACTTCATTAGTTAATGAAGTGTAAGTTATACCACATTGATTAAATATTAATGTGGTGTGCTGTTTAAAAGTGTTTAAACATGTGGGCTTAATAACAAGTGGGCCAAGTAAGTGATTAAGTGTGTGGTTGGGCTCTCGCGTGAGCACACACTCGATCCGGCCCCGCCGTCCGTGCCGGACGGCACGGACGGCTCCGGCTCGGGCTCCGGCTCGGGCTCGGGTTCGGGTTCGGGTTTCGTGGCCGTGGACTTGGATCTTGGCAATTGGTCCTTTGGGTGGTCCTTTGGGCCTTTGGCTTGGGCTTGGGCTTGGGGTCTTGTGTACTATATTTTTTGGACCACAAAATATATAGTATTTTGGGCCATCTGGAAGCCCAATTGCCTAGCCCAATTCTAATGAGATGAGGCCTACCCGTCCAGCCCAATTCGTGGCCCATCCGGAAGAAGACTCTGGAAGGTGTCTCTTCAGCTGAACAGTCAGCCTCTTCCACTCCACCACTAACCCACTACCTTAGTGGCTGTTAATGCCTTTATGGCATTGATGTCCCTACTGAATGAGCAGCCTATAAATAGAAGGCTCTGCAGGCCATTCTAGGACACACAACTCAAAGCATTTTGCATCATCTCTTCTACATCATTCAGTTTTTGAGCTCAGTTCCTTCGCCTTTTATTTCAAGTTCGCCGGAGCTTCTTAGTTTGTGGTGCTGCTACTAAGAAGACGAGAAGTCGTTTTATCTTTGGGGACGAAGCGCCAAATCCGCGAGCACTAGCCGGGGCGTAATTCGTCTTGCGGAAAGAGGGTTTCCTCGACTCGACTTCAAATTTCACTTTGTTCGTAGTTTTTTCTTATTTCACTTGTAATCTTCGATTGTATTGTACGCCCGGCAAGTTCTACTTTTCCAACAATATTGAGCAGGTTATATAGTGCAATTTTATTTAACCATACACAATTTTTCATTCTCGATCACTAAAACTGTTATTTGATATTTGTTACAGGATGGATATGTGGTACCATTAACAATATTGATGGAAGTCAAGGTTGGTTTTATGTAGCTTGCAATAAGTGCAGCAAAAAAATAAACAAAGTAGAACATCGGTTTTATTGCAAGAATTGCAACAGCTATAACGAGGCATGGAAGATGAGATATAAGATGATGATAAGTGTTAGTGATGAGTCCACCAGCACGACATTTTTTTATGGGACAGAGAGAGTAGGAAAGTGATAGGAAAATCAGCAGAAGAAATCACTTTAGAGACGGTTGAGGTATATTTTATAATCAAATTATATACAAATAACTATTTTCTTCAAATATGCAGTTTATTACAAGTTTCTAACTAATATATTTTTTTTTTAATTTTTATTTCTTTAAGGAAATTGGAAGCTCATCTATTCCAAAAGAGGTTAATGAGGCCCTGCTAAGGAAGAAATTCATGTTCAAAATCAAAGTTGCGCTTGAGGAAACTAGGAGGTTTCACAGCTCATATAGCGTCTTATATCTATCATCTGATCCAAATGTTCTGGCTACATACACCCATGTGGACAGCCAAGAGTCTAATTCAATCAACATGTTGGAAATCTCAAATGAGGAATATGAGAAGGTTGCACAAGCCACACCGATGAATTCTGAAGTTGGATTTGAAGTTTTAAGTGAGTGCACTGACGATGGATCACACAAGCGAAGCCTAATGGATCAATTTTCTGCTACTAAATCTGAAAAGAAAGCTAAATTTTCTATCAAGAAGGAAAAGGACTAGATTTTTCTATCAAGATTGAAGCCGGAGAAGGACTAGAATCCTGATGTTTAGTCTTCTAAATGATGTTAGATATATTAGATATCAATAATTATATCATTCTATTAGATATAAATACTATTAATGCAATTTGTAAATGCATATTATATAATTTTATAAATTATAAAATTTACTAAATGTTTCGTGTTCGTTATTGACGGTTGGAGTAAATTACACTAAAATATGTATCAACGAATTTTGAAAGCATACAATATATAGTTTTAAGGATATTACATACTTATTTTTAAGATTTATAAATATAGAATAACAACACATAACTACATAAGTAGTATTAATAGTTGTTGAATATAAGATACAACACCTTATTATCTTATAATATTTTTTTACTCATAATTCCAAATAAATTAAATCCGTGCATCGCACGGGTGCAATACTAGTATACTATATACTAGTGTGTAGCCCGTCAAAATTCGACGGGAAGAGATTGTTTCGGATTTAATTTAATTAATTATTTTATAATATCTTGATTTTTATAGTAGTATTTATTTTTGTTTTTGTTGGGAGTATTTGAGGGGGATAATTTAACTATTCATGGGGTAAAGAGAAGATCAAAGAACATATCATTCTTTCAAATTTCAACCAAGGGATAATGGTGACAAACATATTTCACTTACTTTATTCACATTTTGAACGTAAATAAAAAGAGCAAACGTACTAAGGCAGCAGAGGATTTGTTATAATGTAGCTAAGATGTGAAAAATTGTTGGTTCACAGACCAATGAGAAAATTTCAAAGTTGTCATTCAATTCCTTAATACCTAACATGCATTGACAAAATTCTGATTAGTGCTTTACCTCTAATGATGTCCTGAATCCATTCCATTCACATTTTAGTGTTTTCAGTTTTTCTGTTCTTTTTTTTTTTTAATTATTTTTTTTAAGATAACCGTGTGATTGTTTAAAAAAAATGAAACGGAAACATAATGTAAAGTTGTTTCTAATATAAAAAAAATTAAAGAAAAAGCTAAATTAAGATATGACTTTTCAAAATTCAAAATAATTTTAGTGATACCGTAATTAACATAAACTTTAAAAATATTTATTTTTTTAAATGCGTAGTTTTTTTGCATTTAGCAGCATACAAAATCCTCCAGGAGAGAATGGCAAAAAGTAAAGGTGAGGATGAGAATTATTAGAATAAAAAAAAACAATATTAAAGATTTGGTATAAAAAAAAATGAAATTGTCCCTAGTTTGAGTTGTTGCAAAAACGAAATGTGAGAAGCCAAATTATTACTCTCAGCACATTGAACCTCATTGGTTTCTCTTTATCTCTCTCTCTTTATCTCTCTCCCCTTTACGTATCCTGCATATCACAAAAGAATGCAAAGAAAACAATTACATTCAACATCCAGATATAAAATAGGAAATTCGCAAAAAAAAAAAAGAAAAAAAAAAGATATAGGATAGGGAACTCTAATAATCAAGTTAGTATTTAATATTTAAAAGTTAGAATTATTATTGTAAGAGTTACCCGAGATCTATGAACTAACTGTAAGTTGGAAGCCTACAAAAATTGAATAGAATATTTTTTTCAATTAAAAGTAAAAACACATTCATCGTAATCACGTAACAGAAAAATTTCATGAATATTTTATCTACCTCATTTTTTTTTTTGTGAAAATTGTATCTTGTACACCACGTTTGCCAGTGTCATCACAAATCAAAAGTATTTTTAGGCCTTTTATGCAACTGCCCATGACTGAACACATGTTTCGGCAGGTATAATCCCGCATTTGACAGGGATTGTCCTTGACTTTTGTTTATAAGAGAAATTTCATGAATATTTTAGTTACCTCATTTTTAAAAAAAAAAAAATCATCTTGTACACCACGTTTGCCAGTTTCATCACAAATCAAAACTTTTAGGCCTTTTATATAACTGCCCATGACTGAACACATGTTTCGGTATAATCCCGTATTTGATAGGAATTGTCCATGACTTTTGTTTATAGTCATAGCAAAGCAACCGTCCATGGAAAATGGCTCCTCTGAAATCGAATTGGGAACCATTGCAAAGCTATCATAGGGTTTATACTTTTCCAATTAGGGTTTATATTTTTTCAATTAGGGTTTATAAATTTCACTTAAAAATTATTAATTATTTTGATTATCATTAAATTGAATACTAAATACTTAATTCATTATAAATAAAGAATTTCGAATTCGCCATGTCTATTCCTTCACTGTCGTATTTAGGGAATATTCGTCCTATGTATTAGTTTGTTCAATGTAATTTGAGGCGTGAAAGAATGTTAAAGATATGCTAATGATGGAGTTTTAACATTAATGTTGTAAAATTCTCTATTTAGGAAATTTGTTGAGAGAACAAAGAACTGATGATGGAGAATTTGACGAGGGAGATGATGGGTAGAGAGAGCTGAGAGATTTTTATTTTTTTCCTCCAAATTTAAGATACCAGTTGGAGAAAATTTAATTAAAATATACTACCTCCGTCCCGCTCGATGCGACTTGTTTCTTTTGGGCACAATTTTTAAGAAGGGGTAGATTAAGAAGAGTATGTGGTATCCTACAATTGTTAGGTTTAGGGGGAAATTCATTCTCCACTTTTGTTAATCATGGTTTTGTCGGGCCCAAAATAGAAACAGGTCATTTGGACTGGGACAACCCAAATAGAAAATGTGGTCATTTTAAAGGGGACGGAGGTAGTAGTATGTATATGAACCGAGACGTGGATGCCACGTAAGCAGTCGCTCGCCCTTAGCATATGTTCTCCAGCATATGTATTAGATTTGGTTTTTATATTTTATATATGATAAACGTAGTGTATATATATAGAAAATGGTTATGGTTATAATAGAAAAGATTTAATTGTATTAAGCAAAGAATCTAATTATAATTAAATCTCCCATGCCTAGAAAACCTTTTGAATAATTAATTAAGATAAGGATTAAAAATCGCAAGGAAGATATGTATCTTCATTTTAAATAAAATGCATATTTCATTCCAATTCGTTTTATATATGTATATATATATATAGGCTTAATTAATTAATTAGGGTAAACCGACCAACATGGCGGCGGCTGCTGCTGCTGCTGCTTTGTCACTAGGTTGGATTTGTTCAGCAAGTTGTTATTCAAGAAGCCGCGTACGCGTGCGGTGCAGCCTCAAGCCGCCGCCGCCACCGCCACCGACGCCATGGCTGATACTGCGGCCCGAAGAGAGGGCATACAAGTTCTATAGTGTTGCGGAGGATCGAGTGTTGAGTTTGAAGAAGAAAGACGGAGCGGCGGCGCCGCCCCTCGACGCTCTATTAGTGGGGTTGTCGCACGGATGGCTAGCTCTATTGGAGCGCGAGAGCAACTGCGTATTCCTCTCAAACCCCATCTCCGGCCGCCACGTAAGGCTTCCGCCGAGCTACCCGGGCCGCATCATCCTCTCCGGCTCTCCCGACGATGATGAATGCTACGCCGTGCGGCAGTCTTTTGAACCCGCTTACTGCGCCGTCGGCGCCACCGAGTGGACTGAGCTCGCCGCTGACGAGAGCCTCTTCTACGGCGACCTCGCCTACTGCAGCAGCCGCAGAGCGCTGAGCCTCATAACCCACAGCAGCTTCGAATTCGACTCCGGCGGTGTCCGCGTCGCCAACGCCACTGTCTTGTTTTATTGCAGAAGCGCCGATCACCAGATCGACGATTGGGATCTCGGGAGAAACTCCAAGGTTGGAACGACGTGGTTTTGGAAGTTCGAAGGGCCGCCGCACCATTGGAAGGAAAATGAAGACGGCGAGCTCCTCACCGGGCACTGCTGGCAGGAACTGCACCTTGTGTACGGCGCCGCCGCAGCTTCTTCGCCTTTGATCGTGGTGCGGTTTGTCAGTCGTGAAGGAAAAACCAGACCTAGTGCAGGTTTTGTTGTCCTTGAAATGGACGGCGAGGGTCGCAGTATTAGGGTTGTGGATGACTTGAAGGGGATGACGTTATTTGTGGGAGCGAATCATTCCTTTGCGATTCCGGCCACCATCGGAGGAATGTTGAAGCCAAACTCCATTTACTTTGCTCCATCTTCGATTAGGTATGTGATAGGATGTGGCCCAAAGGCCCAGATCAGCTCGGCCCACCCAGATTGAAGCCCAATAACGAGTCAACAAAATCATCCAACTGCCCCACGATTTCTCAACCACCCGCGATGGTCAGAGTACGGACGGGCATGCGAGAGCAGCATCCATGAATCACCCGTGACCTCAATTCTCTATAAATTGAGCTATCTTGTAAGATAAAGAGGGAGGGCACTATACTTACTAGTTAAAAAGACTTCAATATAAAGATTCTCTTTTTCCTCCGTGGACGTAGATCTACCCATAGATCGAACCACGTAAATTCTTGTGTTTTTAGCTTTCTATAAATCTCACTATCACAAAAACACTTTAAAATCTACGATCGACCACTGGCGCCGTCTGTGGGAAACGCTGGAATTTTGTGAAACCGATCAGAGCATTTTGAGTAAAGATACGATGGTGAGACCAACCCGCTCCGCCACCACTGCCGCCGCCGCCAAAGCAAAACAGAAGCAAGCTGACCCCTTTACCAATCCGCCTTACACTCCAGTCAACGAGGAAGAGAGTGACGTTAGTTAAGCTCAGAAAACTGATTCCCAAATCCGACGTGACCAACAGCCCATTCGCCGAACTCCTGAAGGCCACCTGGAAGATGTTCCGTCTGGAGATTCAGCTAGCAGCGATGGGCCCGATCAGGGTGGCAGCCGACGCGGCACCGCCGAACTCCAACCCGAGTTTGGAGACGCACTGAAGGCGTACCTGGACCTCCACGAGCAGGACTTTCGTAAGTTCGTCGGTCAACATCGACAACAAAGTCAAAACAGAGAAGACGGAGTCGAACCGTCACAAAGGCGATCCCCAAGTCTCCAGATCATTGGAGACAGGGAGGCCGAACTTCCCCAAAGGCGACAAAACAATCGCCGTGGGAACAACCGCGCTTCACCTCGGCGCGGATCAACGTCACCTCGTCAGAACGCCATTCCACCTCGGCGTGACGAAGGGAACACCTACCAGGGAAGATTCACTGTGTACGGTCGAATCTCGACTCCCTTCACTAATAAGATACTCTATACCCCCCTCCCGTCGACGTATAGAGTGCCTCCTATCCCGCCTTACAACGGGTCACAAGACCCCAACAACTTCCTATCCCGATTCCAATACAACATGATGAACCAGGGATTGGCCGAAGATATTTACATGTGTAAAGTCTTCCCCAAGCTGCTAGTGGACAACGCTAGGAGTTGGTTTGATAGCCTCCCTAATTGCAGCATAGGGTCGTATGCCGACCTACTTGATGCTTTCTAACGCCGCTTTTTTCAAAAAGCCGAGGCAAAAATCAGCCCAGCCCAGCTCCTAACCTTAAGGCAGGGGCGGGGAGAAACGATCAGTGATTTTCTGGCCCGTTTTTATAACGAAAGCCTTAAAGTCGATCGTCTCTCCGACGACGTGCTTATCTCGGCATTCCAAAATGTCATTCAGTCCGGAACTCTCTTCAGAGAGCTTGTAAAGGCACGCCCAACGACCTCCAGGCAGCTATGGAGGATTGTTGATGCATTCGCGGAGGCGGATGAGGCCGATCGGAAAAAGCGGGCAGCAGATCGGCCCGAAAACAACGATAAGAGGAAAAAAGAGGAGCGCGCCGACCTTGGGCAAGGTCGCCGAAGTACCCTCGAAAGGTTACAGCGAGGACCTCTCGAGTCCCGCTTAGGACCTCGGCCCAACCAAGACCAAAGTCAGTATACACCCCTGACAAAGTCCAGGGCTGAAATATACGAGCTTTACTCAAACTTGTTCGAGAAGCCACCGCCCTTATCCCGAGGTGGGTCGAAACGCCGATCCAAGGAGAAATACTGCAAGCTCCATAATGACTACGGTCATGAAACCGAGGACTGCAGGGACCTCGCCTCGGACATAGAACACATGGTACGCGACGGTACCCTTAAACTGTACCAAAGTCGCAACCAGAAAGAGGCCCGACCTCAAGGGAAGAGCAAGAGAAAGAAAAACAAGGGAGGCAATAACTGTACCCCCCAAAACGACAAAAGGCCAAAGCACGACAACGAGGATGAGGATGAAGATCAGCCTCAATATGATGCAGTCATCACGGCCATCACCGGACTGCCCGAAGGTATGACGAGGTCATCGTTGAAAGCCGAGGCCCGAAGTCAACAGCGGGAAGAACCCACCCAAAAAAAGGTTCAAAAAGGATGAGGTCGTCACCTTTTCTAGCAACGACCCAATTCCCCATGCGGTACCTCATCAAGATGCCACCATAATCGAGGCCGTAGTGGTCAACAAATTGGTCCACCGCATATTTATTGATAGTGGGGCCTCTGTGAGTGTGCTCTTTAAAGACTGCTTCGATAAGCTCGATATTGAAGAAGCACGTCTAAGGCCAGCACCCATGCCGCTAAAGAGCTTCACGCAACAAGAGACGACGACGGAAGGCATAATTTCACTGCCCGTGACAGTTGGAAAGAGCCCGTTGTCCACTACGAAGATAATTCACTTTTTCGTCGTAAAAGTCAGCTCCCCCTATAACATCATCTTAGGAAGGGATTGGCTAATAGCAACGAAGGTGATCTACTCAGCCTACCACCTGACAATTAAAATTCTGTCTAGAAACGGAGTGATCACGCTTAAGGAAACCAGCAACAGGCTAAGGAGTGCATGCAGGTCGCACTCCGAGGCGTTAGGAATCAACACCCCCAAGCATAGCAACTACAGAAACCCGAAGAGGTAGAGCCGACGTTGCATCCATCCGTCGAGCCAGTAGAAGACGTCGCATTATATGAAGATGACCCTGCCAAGGTCGTCAAGGTAGGGTTCGTCGGCAAAAACGAGCTCCGAAGTCAACTTATCCGGGGACTTCGGGAGTATAGAGATGTCTTCGCTTGGTCGCCGCTAGACATGACCGGGGTGGCTCCAAGCGTCATCACTCATCACCTCAACATCGATCCTGAGGTGAAACCAGTTCGGCAGAAGCAGCGAGCCTTCGCAGCTGAAAGGAATCAAGTGATCCATGACGAGGTTCGCCAACTGCAGAAGGCCGATATTTTATTCGAAGTAAAATATCCGACCTGGTTGGCCAACCCCGTGATGGTGAAGAAGCAAGGAGGCGGGTGGCGGATGTGTATTGATTACACTGACCTCAATAAACACTGCCCGAAAGACTGCTACCCCCTCCCCAACATTGATAAGAATGTCGAAGCTCTTGTTGGCCACAAGGCGTTCAGCTTCTTAGACCTGTACAAGGGGTACCACCAAGTCCTCATGAATGAAGAGGACGCTCCGAAGACCGCTTTCGTCACAGACTTCGGCGTCTACGCATACAAAAAGATGCCCTTCGGGCTGAAAAATGCTGGAGCTACATACCAAAGGATGGTCGACAAGATTTTTGAAGACCACATCGGTAGTATTGTCGAAGTGTATGTAGACGATATAGTCGTAAAAAGCAAGGAAATCCCCACTTGTGTAAACGACCTTAAAGTTGTTTTTAGCCTACTTCGTAAAGTGAACCTAAAATTAAACCCAGAAAAGTGCACTTTCATAGTCCGGTCTGGAAAATTTCTAGGGTGTTGGGTTTCACGCGAAGGGTTAAAAGCTAACCCATCAAAAGTCCGAGCAATCCAAGAAATGCGAGCGCCGAAGTCAATTCACGACGTGCACAGACTGACGGGCTGCCTAGCCGCCCTAAGTCGTTTCCTATCCAAGGCCACCGAAAAACAACTCCCATTCTTCAAAATACTAAAGAAGGCGCCGAACTTTGAATGGAACGACGAGCACAGGGGAGCTTTCGATGGCTTAAAGACGTACCTCGCAAATCTCCCCACATTATCTGTACCAAAAGAGGGCGAGGACCTCTCCCTATACCTCGCCGCTTCGGACGAGGCAATCAGTGCAGTCCTGGTACGAGAAGAAAAACGTCATCAGCTACCCGTCTATTTCATAAGCTGAGCCCTAAAAAGACCGGAGACGAGGTATCAACCTCTGGAAAAGGTCGCACTTGCATTGGTGAATGCGGCAAGGAGACTCCGACCGTACTTCCACGCACATCCGATACAAGTGCTGACCGACCTCCCACTTCGGCAAGTGCTTACAAAACCAGAAGCGTCCGGGCGAATCGCTAAATGGGCTGTAGAACTCGGCGAGCACACGATTTCCTTTGTACCTCGCTAAGCCATTAAAGGGCAATCTTTGGCTGATTTCTTAGTGGAAGCCAAGTTCACGGACGCACAACAATCCGTTGAACCCACTAAGGATAAATTAAAGGCTGAGGCGCCGGAGCCACCACCACAAGACTGTTGGAAGGTCTACGTCGATGGGGCATCAGGTCACAAAGGAAGCGGAGCCGGAGTCTTACTCATCAGCCCTGAAGGAAAGGAGACCACCCACGCACTCCGGTTCAATTTCCCGACCACAAATAATGAAGTGGAGTACGAAGCTCTAATCGCTGGACTTCGTCTAGCCCAAGCTCTCCAAGTAAGGGCCATTCAAATTCACAGTGACTCCCAAGTCATAGTGAACCATATACTTGGCAAATACGAAGCCAAAGGAGAACGAATGAAGAAATACCTCCATAAGGCCAAGATCCTACAACAAAGCTTCTCGTACTTTGAGTTGGTGCGAATCCCAAGAGGAGATAATGAGCGAGCTGACGCACTAAGCAAACTCACATCATCATCAACGATCCCTCCGGTGGAAGAAGTACAGCTCCGAAGCATTGATGACGCCGAAGTCAATATAGTAAACGAAGATGGACCGAACTGGATGACTCCACTTCGTAATTACTTGTTAAATGACGAACTCCCAACTGATAAGGCCGAGGCTAGGAAGCTCCTGGCCAAGTCCACGAAGTACGTCCTGGAGCAGGGAATACTGTATAGAAAATCCTACCTCCAACCTCTCCTAAGATGTGTGGGTGTGTGGTGCCCAACCAAGCGAACTACGCACTGCGCGAAGTCCATGAAGGTTCCTGTGGCAGTCACATCGGAGCCCGCGCCCTGTCCAAAAAGGTCATGAGGTGGGGGTACTACTGGCCCACTATGTTCCAAGACGCTACCGACCTCGTCAAACAATGCCCGAAGTGCCAAATCCATGCGACGGTTCCGAGATTGCCACAGACCGAATTGGCCAGCATGCAAAGCCCTTGGCCGTTCATGCAGTGGGGAATTGACATTGTCGGCCCATTCGAAAAAGCTCCCGGCCAACTACAGTTCCTCATTGTAGCAATCGACTACTTTACGAAGTGGGTCGAAGCCGAACCATTGGCACGAATCACAAGTAAAAATGCCCTAAACTTCGTTTGGAAGAACATAGTTTGTCGCTTCGGCATACCTCACGTCCTCGTCTCAGATAACGGAACCCAGTTCACAGATAGGACATTCAGAGAATGGTGTGACGAACTCCACATCCAACAGAAGTTCACCTCGGTAGCCCATCCTCAAGCAAATGGCCAAACCGAGGTTACGAACCGAACGATAGTCAAGGGGTTAAAAACCCGGCTGGATAAGGCCAAAGGAGACTGGACAGCGAACTTACCCCAAGTCCTATGGTCGTACCGAACCACCCCGCGGACATCACACGGTGAAACACCATACAACTTGGTGTATGGAACCGAAGCGGTGATCCCGGTAGAGATCGGTTTGCCGAGCCCCCGAACGCTTAACTTCGCGGCCCAAGACAACGAAGACGGACTTCGAACTAACTTGGATTTGCTAGAAGAAAAACGAGAACAAGCCTACATACAAGAAGCTCGATGCAAACAGCAAGTAGCTCAGTATTATAACAGCCGGGTGAAGCATCAGCAGCTCCAAGTAGGCGACTTCGTACTTCGAAATAACGAGGTCAGCAGGGCGGAGAAGCTCGGCAAATTAGAAGCCACCTGGGAAGGACCGTACCGAGTTCGAGAAGTCCTCGGAAAAGGGTCGTACAAGCTCGCCCACCTATCTGGTGAGCCCATACCCCGTACATGGCACATTACCCACTTGAAAAGGTACTTTGTATAAACAGAGGGTGATGTCCAAGTTCATTTAGGTCGTAGGAATCGAGTTGTCCTGGTAAATTTTGTCTTATTAAATTATTTTTTTTAGCTTTCACTTACTCGTTTAAATAATTTGCATGCATTTTGCACATCTCTCTCTCTCGTTTATATTAAGTATCTCGATTTTAAAATCCTGACGAGGATACGCAAATAAACTCCATCTCGGAGTAACACCTAAACGCGCGTAAGGGGACCACCCCTATCGATAAATTCGACAAATAAGGAACCAAAAGCCAAAACTTCGTCTTCGAACGAAGTGGCTACCTAGAAAGCCTAAACTTCGTCGTTAGACGAAGTGGCTGCCTAAAAAGCCTAAACTTCGTCTTCGGACGAAGTGGCTAACTGAAAGCCTAAACTTCGTCGTTAGACGAAGTGGCTACCTAAAAAGCCTAAACTTCATCTTCGGACGAAGTGGCTAACTGAAAGCCTAAACTTCATCGTTAGACGAAGTGGCTACCTAGAAAGCCTAAACTTCGTCGTTAGACGAAGTGGCTACCTAAAAAGCCTAAACTTCGTCTTCGGACGAAGTGGCTAACTGAAAGCCTAAACTTCGTCGTTAGACGAAGTGGCTACCTAAAAAGCCTAAACTTCGTCGTTAGACGAAGTAGCTACCTAAAAAGCCTAAACTTAGTCTTCGGACGAAGTGGCTAACTGAAAGCCTAAACTTCGTCGTTAGACGAAGTGGCTACCTAGAAAGCCTAAACTTCGTTGTTAGACGAAGTGGCTACCTAAAAAACTTAAACTTCGTCTTCGGACGAAGTGGCTAACTGAAAGCCTAAACTTCGTCGTTAGACGAAGTGGCTATCTAAAAACCCTAAACTTCGTCTTCGGACGAAGTGGCTGACTGAAAGCCAAAACTTCATCTCTGGACGAAGTGGTCGACGGAAAGCCCAAACTCCGTCACAAGACGAAGTGACTATGAGAAAGTTGCCTTCGTTGAAAACAAGGGAACCTGCCTCTGTTAAAGACAAGGATAGAAAGCTTAAACACAAATGCAAAAATTTGTATTTTATTTGGATGGAAATAAATGTACAATTGTTACATTAAGAAGACGAGGAACCCGGAGGCTTTGGCTTACTAAAGCTAAGCCAATCTCTGGCAAAATCCCTGCCGGAATTAAAGTTCAAAACATCGTCTATACTAAACCTGCCTCGACCTCGTCCAGAAGCCGAACTTCGGCCTCTACCTCGAACATTCTGGCTCGCCCGACCCCGGCCCCGTCCAGACGCCGATCGCCGCTCTTGACTATAAATTTCTTGAGAATGATGTGTCACAATCTTCGGGTCCGGGCCAGCAGACCTCGAAGATTCACCTTCCAAAAATTCTCTAGAAGTACGGTCGAGCAACCTCGGATCCAGATCGGAGGAAATTGAAGTCGCAGATCCAGCCTCTAAAGACAGACGTCGCTTCAACTTCGGAAAGCGATCAAGGACTATCTCATAAATGCTCGCCACACGAATGAGCTCTTCAAACTCACCCCTAACCTGCCAGGATTCATTCCCATATTGCTCCTTGTAGCTTCGGCATCGGGCCTGGAGCTCTTTGACCTTATCGTAAGTCTCAGAAATCGTGGATCCCCCAGCTCGGTGAATTATGGTCTCGTACTCCATATGCTCCTCGACGATCTCTTTGCAAGTCTTGATGTCGTCCCGAGCTCGTTGGTACTGGTCTTCAAGCTCCATATATCTGGCATGCATCTCATCAAGTTTTTCCTGAGCGGCCTGAAGTTTCACCTCGGCCTCGATCTCGATGTTATCAGCTCGCTTCTTCCAGCCCGAAGCATCGAGCTCGGCTACTTTTACAGCTCGGCGAAGCTCGGATATTTCTTTAACAAGGTGGGAAGTATCGTAAAACTCAGGGTCAGGCTACAGAATAAATACAAGCAAGGTTTAACAGAGAGCCTTTTTTATTTATAGCCGAACACGGCAAATGAAACGCCACCCTAATGGTGACGAAGTACAAGGCTACAAAAAAAAAAAAAAAAAACCAGAGAGGGAAAGAAGCCAAAAATCGTGAAAAGTGTCAATTGACTCCATCATGATTTTCTCCTTCTAGGCCGACCTCTGGTTCGACCTCAGGCTCCTCGGGGTCGTCGCGAGCAGGCTCCTCGGTGGTCTTTGTAACCGGCCTCTTCAGTAGGTCGGCAATGACCGTCTCCAGGAGTTCGTACCTGTCAACGGGACATCGCCGAATAGCCCCTTCGCTGAGCGGGCTCCTTTGCGCGGCGAGCTGCTCGACCACCGGAATGGCGGAACTGTGCTCCAAAAGCACCCCGGCAAAGTCCTGCAGTGTCTCTTCCTCCGTCGCAATAGCATACCCGTACTTGGTTTTGTCCAAGTCTGGGATGTCGGCAGCGATGTCGTCGAGCACTGCGGAGACGATCGGGGTGCTCAGGGCACCTGCCAACTGAACGGCCATCCGGGAAAAGTGCTGCGACCGGAAGACACGTTCCACCACAGCTCGGAACACGCCTCCCTGACCAGCCACCATCCCGGCAATTTCGGCCTTCAGGCGACCCACCTCAGCCTCCAGCTCGGAATTTTTTTTCTTAGCCTCTTCGGCGGCAGCCGAAGCCGCCGCCTCCCTCTCCGCTGCTGCCTGCGCCGCGACCTCGGCGGCCGAGATCTTGGCCATTAGCCGATCCTCTACCGCCGCAACTTCGGCAACCTTTGTCTGGAACTTGGCAACTCCACTCCTGATGAAGTTAGCCAAGCCCTGCAGCCTATCCAAAGCCGCCTCGGCTTCCTAAAACCCAAAAAAAAAAAACCAAAGGACAATTTTATTAGAGGTTACAATCCCCATATACAAGTACTTACAGTTTTACGCTTACCTCGGGAAACGACATTTCCCGTGCATGTCCTTGGCCCGAGGTTGGGTCACTCCCGACGATTGTCACTTCGTCATCCAACGAAAGCAGAGTTCGTCGAGATTGTTGGTCCACCAACTGCAGCGAAGAAGAGCTTCAGACAGGAGCTTCCAACTGCGAACTCACGGACACCGACCTACCAAGGTCGGCAGTCCGTTCCGACGACGTCGCCGACGTCACCTTCTCCGCCACCGAAACAGAGGACTTCTGCCTCTTCCTCTTGTTCCTATTCTGGAGAGCGGCCTGGATAGATTGTGCATCCACTACACAAAAAAAAAAAAGATATACATCAGTAAAAATGAAAGAGACCACAGGACAAATCAGTGAAGCAGAGCCTCACCCAAGTCCACATCGGACACGGAGTTATACGGGCGTAACCCGTGATTTGCGAGCTCGGCCTCGGCATAATCCCTTTCAATGAGGCCGAGGTTCACCAAGCTCATTTCAAGCTCACTGGTTGGTTTCCCAGTGTCTCGAAGTACGAACTTAGCCGTGGTCCAAGGATACAACGGCACGCCTTCACACCGACAAAAGAAGAATTTCTTCTGCCAGTTCGTCACCTTAGTGGGAGTCCCTAACTTGAACCTACTAATAGGGGAAAGGTAGGCCCACCCCGTCGGACCAAGATTAGGTCTAAAAAACCTAAGAAATGATTCCACAGTAGGCGTACCACCACGGCGGCTGACCTCAAAACAAAAACCAACGACCTGCTTGATGGAAGGAGGTTGCAACTGACCTAAAGCCAGATGGAGCTCTTCTAAGAGCTCGGCAAAAAAACGATTTAAAGGAAAACGAAGACCAAAATGAAGATAGTCTTCATATACAGTAAAAAAGCCTACGGGAGGCGAGCTACCCCTATCGACATCACGAGGTAGGAGCAACTCGACTGACTCGGGAAACAAAAAACGACGAGCCAAATCCTGCATATGAGACACAGACATGGTCGAGGTACACGCCAGTGAGGCACTAGACCCGACCATCGGTGGGAATTCGATTTCTCGAAACGCCGGCGGAACTAGCGTGCGTGTATGTACATTTAGCCAAACCCTCGCCGGAAAAACCCTAGACGGCGAGGGCGAAATCTGTGCGCTGGCCCTACCAGTATCTACTTGGGGAAAAAAAGAAGAATCCATTACAGGGAAAGTACTTACTTGTCAAAGTCTTTTTCCGACTACAAATCACCGGGAAATTGAACTGGACGGCGGCGGCGGTTGCAGAATTTTGGGTCTAGGGTTTTCTCTCTCGCTTGCAATTGGAAATCGATTGAGGGGGAAAAATATTTTTTAGCGTACACTGGAAGCTTTTATAAGCAAAGGCACGCCTTTTCAAATCCCACCTCTCCGCCTGCTCCAACAAAAGTGAGACACGTATCCTACCTACCCTGACACCAACAGTCGTGCCTTCTCATATCACGACTATTCAAAGCTCGACCTCGTCTAAACGAGGCGGTATGCAGTTCGACTTCGTCAAAATCTTAATTCGACGGGGCAATGCAATTCAAGCTCGACCTCGTCTAAACGAGGCGGTATACAGTTCGACTCCAGCGAACTCTTAATTTCGATGGCAATTTACACATCTCTACAATGACCTCACTTCTCCGACCTTTTGGGGAGGGATGTGATAGGATGTGGCCCAAAGGCCCAGATCAGCTCGGCCCACCCAGATTGAAGCTCAATAACGAGTCAACAAAATCATCCAACTGCCCCACGATTTCTCAACCACCCGCGATGGTTAGAGTACGGACGGACATGCGAGAGCAGCATCCATGAATCACCCGTGACCTCAATTCTCTATAAATAGAGCTATCTTGTAAGATAAAGAGGAAGGGCACTGTACTTACTAGTTAAAAATACTTCAATATAAAGATTCTCTTTTTCCTCCGTGGACGTAGATCTACCCATAGATCGAACCACGTAAATTCTTGTGTTTTTAGCTTTCTATAAATCTCACTATCACAAAAACACTTTAAAATCTACGATCGACCAGTATGGTAAGAATATTGATGTTGGCATTTTCGATTACGAGAGCAAGACCTTTTCTCACTTTAACAAGTTGCTGCAACTTGGCAAGTGTCCCATGTGGTTCACTCCAAGCTCTCGTTAATTAATACTCCCTCCCTCCCGTTAATTAAATTAATACCACTCCGATCGGATCCGTAGCCTAGGAATCATAGGCTATTAACTCATTTTTTATTCATATATATTCATATATGAGGTAATTAATGAGTCAATAGCCTCGACTGGACCGGGGGCCGGAGTGGTACTTATTACTGGTAGTAGTAGCTTATTACCGGTAGTTATATTATTCAATTCTTTAATTTCATTACATGTTATGGTTTTTAAATATTTTTTTTCCATTTCCATATATAATTTGGCCCGGACTTTCAGTGAGAGTGAGTGAGAGTGAAAAAAAATTGATTGAATTATATTATTTTTAATCCAGATATTGCATGTGAAGTTGATGCATGTCTCAAAAATTAAAAGTGGCACTGGTCTGAACAATTTATTATTTGATTTCATTTTTCCTTTGGTCCAAGTCTTTGACTGCTATGCGTCCATTTTTTTCGCGTTTGTCAATTCTTATATTTTAAAAGCTGTCTAGTTACATAATTTTACACAAAATATTTTTTTCAATGCTCATATTTTTAATAGTACTCCCTCCGTCCCGCACCACTTGGCCTGTTTGACTTATTGACTTTTTGACACGCATTTCCACCGAGCCGGGAAACGGGTTATAAGATATAATTTTGAAGTATTGTTTCTTTTATGGGATACTATGAGTGTCATAGTATCCCATAAAAGAAACAATACTTCAAAATTATATTTTATAACCCGTTTTCCGGCTCGGTGAAAATGCGTGCCAAAAAGTCAATAAGTCAAACAGACCAAGTGGTCCGGGACGGAGGGAGTAATTGATTTGGTGTTGTGGTAAAATACATTAGCTTCTGTATATACCAAATGTCCTCTCTGATCTCTCCTTCTCATTTACTCCCTCCGTCCCCTAATAAAAATCTCAACCTGAAAAAATACATAAACCAAGGAAGTATGTAAATTTACTTAACTTGCCCCTAATCATAACATAGAAAATTAGAAAAGTAAGAAATTATAATTATTACAGGGGTAATAATTGGGGACAAAATTTTTAAAGGGTTGACACTTATTAAAGGACAAATGGAGTAAAATATTTGAATCGATTAGTAGTCTTCTTGAAATACGTATGGGCACAGTATTTCCTCTGTCCCAACTAAACTATAGACACGTCATTTTCTCTATCGTCACGAACATATATAAAGACATTGGAAATGAAAATAATTAAGCTTCTTAGATTAACCTAAATGACATTTGACAAAGTAGTGTGTGTGTGTTTTTTTATTGATATATCGATGACACTATTTTTTCACACTTCTCCAAAGTGTACTTCAGGTTCCATGAAAGTATTATGTGCTCCAAATTTTTAATTTCTAGCAGATTTGTTGCCGATTTTAAATTTCATACAACTGTAATGTTAGTTTTGCCTGCAAAGGGTAGTTACGAAATTTTGCTCTATATTTAACATTTTAAAACTTTAATCATTTATTTTATTGCTTTAACTATGGTTAAGTTACTTTTTCTTTTTAAACTATTTTTTCGATTTCTTATTTGGGTTTACGTTTCCATTACCGCATACTCTCTTCTTCTTCTCTCCCGTCGTATCATCCTCTCTGCGCTGCGTCCGGCAATATCCACCGCGGCCGATCTCGCCTTCTTTTAAAAAAAATGTTGCATAGATATTTGGGAGATAATTGGCCCAAATTTTTGTTGGGCCCATTTATTTATTGTTTTTCTTTTAACATTTTTAAAAATTAAATGCTAAAGACTACTCCATTACCCAACTCAGCTCAACTCTGCTAAAATTAAACTTCATTAATTGGGCTTTAAGAATCCTCGTAGGCTTTGAAACGGTTATGGATTCCTGCAATTTGTCCCTTCGTTCAGTTCACTTCACTCACACTCGACACGCTTCTTCTTCTTCTTCTTCTTTGTAATTGCTTCTTCTTCTTCTTCTATTTTTTGTAATTGCTTCTTCTTCTTCTTCTTCTTCTTCTTGTTTTTTTTTTTTTACACAGATTAAAATCCTTATTGTGAATAGCTTTGAAGCATAGGACTAGCATAGTAATTCCAGATCTAAAAAAATCAAGGCGAGGTAAAAAAATGAACACTGAAACTCTGAAAACTTCATCGAGGCAAAACAACCACTATACAAAACGAGTTGCAGTCTAACCACAAAAGAAAAAAATGCCTAAAAATCCAAAAAAATCGGCAAAATTTCGCGATCTCTAAATACTCCAGAAGCAGAGTCAGGATTGAGAACGAGAATTCAAATTGAAAATAGAAGACAAGGAATGAGCCAACCCGGAAACAATCGCCGCCTTCACCTGCCCCCTCTTCGGAATCGGACGGCCGTACTCCGTCCTCCTCCCCGAATTCCCGCCGTTTATGCTCAGACTCATCATCTCTCTGCGTCCTCCTTCCATCACCCTAATTTTTTTTATATTTTTTTTTTTACTTCGAAGAGAAGCGATTCGCTCTGCTTATTTTGATTTTCAGTAATTGTGTTTGAAGCTGTGGGAAATAACTGAAGCTCAGATCCGCTTATATATGAATCGGGATTCCCGAAATGCCCTTGGGTTTGAGGCGTATTTACGGCTTTCCACGATGAGAACGCTCGGGGTGTGGGGGGCACTAAAGAATTAAGAATGCGGAGAGATTCTCTGCATTGCATTCTGTTTGGCGGTAGCGAAAAAAAAAAAAAGCAGTGGGGCAATAATTATTAGTAACTTGCTTTTTATTTATTTATTACTACCTCCATCCCATGTAAGAAGTCCACTTTGCTTTATGCACGTATTTCCACCGAAACCTAGTACGGGTTTTAAAATATAATTTTGTAGTATCATTTTTTTTACGGGATACTATGAGTGTCATAGTATCCCGTAAAAAAAACGATACTACAAAATTATATTTTAAAACTCGTATTAGGTTTCAGTGGAAATACGTGCATAAAGCAAAATGGACTTCTTACATGGGATGGAGGTAGTATTTAATAACACACCTAACTTGACTTGCAATACATCACGTGGGATTTTTCCCAATTTTTTATTGCGTTTGTTGGCATATTGTGAGTGGACATAGCTGGCACGGGCCGGGTTGGGCAGCGTATAATTTAGGCTCGACGGGATTGAGGGCCGGGTCAGGCCATCTAAAAATGATAAAAAGCCCGAGATGTTCATTTCGGGCCGGGTTTAGCCTCAGAAAATGCAGCCTGGCAAGATTTTGGACGGGCTCAGCCCAGCCCGCTGATTTGCCAGTCCTGCTTGTCATCATGCTTCGATTTGATCGATTTTTGTCTTTCAACTTTATAATTTGTTATTTTTTGCTATATTTACTTATAATAAATAAATAAATACTACGATTATAATATTGTAGTCTAAAAATAAAATTCATTGACAGAGAGCATCTATGGAGGCAGCCAGGGACTGAGGGGCAGATCTACAAGGTGAGGGGTGAGGGTTTAAGCACCCACCAAACCAAAAAAAATTACTCTTAATTTTTTTTAATTATTGTTAATTTGTATTCTTTGTAGCAAAAAAGCTCCTACTACCAAATCAAGAACAAGAAAAATTTTATCAAACTCAAAATTAAAAAAAATTAGCCCATACTCGATATTTTTTCTGGATCCGCCTCTAAAGGCAGCAGAGAAGAAGAGTTTGTTTAAGCTCACTCTATTTTATTTTATTTTTTAATCTTTTGTAGAAAGTCCATGTAACTAAATTTAATTTTCAACTCGAATAATTTAGTTGACTCAATGATTTTGATGAAAGAATTGAAATCTTGAATGGAAGAATTCTTTCTTAATTTATTTATTTTTTTCTTTCTTCTTTGGGACCAATCTTGACCACTCACACGTTCACACCTCACACTTTTTTATTTTTAACTTTTTCCTTTCTTATGTTAATGAAAGGTCACTTTCACCCCAATGCTTTATAGAAAAGACGAAAGAAATGTTCACGTGGAGTTATTATGGTGATAATAACATGCAACACAATATGGGCATTAAACATTAAACTTGATCTCTAAACACTCTCTTAAAATCTTATGTCGAAAAACAACATGACCATTGAAGTAGAACGGAGGGAGTAATAAATACTACTCCCTCCATTTCGTTTAAATTGGCTCATTTCTTTTTTGCCTTTTTTGGCACGCTTTTCCACGCTTCAAAACGATGGGTTTTAAAATGGATTTTTGAAGAATTCTTTCTTTTACGGGATAGTCGTAGTATCCCGTAAAAGAAAGAATTCTTCAAAAATCCATTTTAAAACCCATCGTTTTGAAGCGTGGAAAAGCGTGCCAAAAAAGGCAAAAAAGAAATGAGCCAATTTAAACGAAATGGAGGGAGTAATATATATGAAGACAGATATAGAACCTAATTAATATTTTAGTGTGAAAGCGAAAGACAACACAAAGATCTCGAATCAAATGTATTTTATATAAATATCTGGCATCAAAAGTTGGGTTTTGTAAAATATTAGTAACATATATAAAGAAGATAGTTGGATTTACTTTAATTATTATGCTCTAAAGAGATCTGATTCCAGATTTCCAGTTGTCATTAATTCCCCTAACACCATATTTGCGAAAGCTTAACCATATTAATTTCCCCACACAACCCTACCTTTACAAATTTTCAAATTTCACATGAATTCTGATACTTTGCATTTAGAATATCACATTCTAACTTTTTAATAACATTTTCTTTTTCTTTTAGCTGATTTTGTAGTTTTATTTATAGTAAATGAAGGACGTTAGTCGAGTTAGAGTTTTTGTGATTTGCTGCAATTGATCATTTTATATACTACCTTCATCCCATTATATTAGAGCTTTTTGTTTTTTGATTTTTCAGCACGCTTTTCCATCGAAACTTAGTACGGGTTTTAAAATATAATTTTGATATATTCATTTTTTCACGGGATACTATGACACTCATAGTATCCCGTGAAAAAATAAATACGTCAAAATTATATTTTAAAACCCGTACTAAGTTTCGATGGAAAAACGTGCTGAAAAATCAAAAAACAAAGAGCTCTAATATAATGGGATGAAGTTAATACTCCCTCCGTCCCACTTAAATAGTCCACATTTCCTTATTGGTTTGTCTCATCTAATAGTCCACTTTCTAAAAGTGGCAAAAAATTTATGGCTACAATTAACTCTCTCTCCTTAGAATTAACTACAACCGCATATTCTATATTGTATTGGTCTCTGTGCCAAAAGTAAAGTTGACTATTTAGGTGGGACGGAGGTAGTATGTAATTAAAGACTTTATTATTAGAACAAAATGTGACCGTATTCCTTGAACTGAAGAAAGAAGGGGAAGGGGGTCAGAATTTGATTTTTTGATTCCATGGCACGTGCCAATTTGCATGTTTCACACGTGAATCGTTGGAATCTGTCCTTGGAATAAGGTACACACGACATGGTTCGTGATTGTACTTGTAATAATTTTCGTACACATAATTGAACTGATAAGAAATTTTAAAAAGAAATTAAATTAAATTAAATTTGGGAAATTATTTATATATTACAAATACCCATGACATGTACAGATTCAGACTCAGTATGGCCCCGACAAGCAGAATTCAGCAGTAGTATATTAATATTGCAATACACTTTATTAATAATAGAGATTTGGGAGTATTTAATTATAGAATGGATGGTTACAATAAAATTAAAATCTAACACTAATTATAGAAAGCAGATCGTGAATTGGAATTATACGTTCCTTGAAGTTGTTTGAATGGTAACACTTTTATCGTATAGCTAGGGGTGGACAAATTTACCGAAACAAAGGTATACCGGATATATTGTATCGAAAAATACCGAAAATACCGTAATTAACGGTATAACGAAATTTTCGGTATGGTAGAAGATTTTCGGTACGACAATGGTATGAAGATACCGTGGTATACCGGTCAATACCGAAAATTCGTTATACTGAAAAATTCGGTATATACCGACATTAGGTATACCGAAACTTCGATACATACCGATTATACTGAGATACTGATTGTTTGATATGTACAGATTTTCAATATTTTCTGAAAATTACCAAATAATTATATACTAGTATATTTTTAATAATATTCTAATTTTATTTATATTTTGAGAATATTTTAAATTTAAATACAATCTTAATAAATCTTTAATTAGTTAACTAATTTTCATTATGTTAGTACTACCTCCGTCTCATATACTTATGTACGTATTCCGTTTTAGTACGTCTCATTTCTTATGTACGTTTCTTAAAATGGAAATAACTTTATATCACTTCTCTCTATCACTTCACACTTTATATCACTTCACCCCTTCAATTCACACTTTTTATATCACTTCACCCCTTCACTTCACACTTTTTATATCACTTCACACCTTCACTTCACACTTTAATAATTTTGCATTGGTTTTGGGATCTATAGTGTATGTACATAAGTAATTGAGATGGAGGTAGTATTATCTAAAAAATATTATAAATATAACATACGTAATTTGTCTTTTAATCTTTAGCGATCAAATATTAAAATGCATGTACTAACAAAGACAACAATTGTATTGTACTATAATATAAATAGTATTACGAAATTAATCTACATTTGTTAAAGATGTACTATAATATAGGTAAATAATATAAGACACTAACATTTCATAGACATTTTTAGAAAAAAAAAATCGGGTATAATATTCAATTTTTCGATATACCGAAATACCGAACTTCGGTACGATATACCGAAAAATCGGTATGGTATTGGTAAGAACTTTGTTCCATACCGAATTTTCGGTATACCGATTTATTCGGTATGATAACAGTATGAAAAAGTGCATACTGAAAATTTTCGGTATGATATCGGTACGATGAAATTTTTTCAATATACCGTACCGGTCCACCCCTAGTAATAGCGTATGAATTATTAGGGCCGTAAATATATCATTTACACTTTTTTTAATGTACATGATCCTTTTATCAAAGTCAAGTATAAAACATGCTTAGAAAGTACTCACTTTGTTTTTTTTTAGTGTCTCGGGCAATAAATTACACATACCAAGGAAATATGTAAATTCACATTTTAAACTCATTTATTATCTTCTTTTTCTGCATACCACTTTATATATAATATTAATTATAGAGATAAAGTTGAAAAAATATAACTATTACTCCCTCCATTTCATATAAAATGACACTTTTCTTTTTTGCCTTTTCTGTCACGCTTTTTCACGCTTCTCGTTGATGGGTTTTAAGATGAATTTTTGAAGAATTCTTTCTTTTACGGGATACTACGACTGTCCGATCATCAAGAAGTGTGGAAAAACGTGTCAGAAAAGCCACTATTGAAATGTGTCATTTTAAATTAAATGGAGGGAGTATATCATTAAATTCCGAATGAGATGCTTAAAAATAAACAACAAAAAAAGTAAGTGGAACATTTAAATAAAAACTGAGGGAGTATATAAGTACGAATTGTCTCTATTGATTTTCGTGAGGAGGGAATAAGATTAAGGGGACATTAGATGTATAGTAAATGCGATAGATTTATTTATTTTCATTTTGTGTTACAAACAACAACGTCAACGCAGAAGGCAGAACCATTTATACCATTTGAACATGTAACATCATCTTTATCTTTCTTTGGATAACTATATACAAAAATTGAAGTACACAAAAATTATTCCTGTAACAATTTTTCTTTATTCGTGTACACAAATTATCGCTCAACGGTTCTTATTAATAAAATTACTCATCCTTTTCTAATAATAATAATAATAATAATAATAAGAATATTGGTTTCTTATTAAGTGAAAAATATTCATTCACAATGTACTTAAAAAGGTATGGTTACTTGTTAGAAATCCCTTTTCCAAAATTTGGTTGTATTTTTTAGGCCATTTCCACCGGCTAAGAGCCTTAGACTTAATTATTGATAAGTACTAGTTCCAATCAATACTCTTTTTTTTTTCTTTTTTTTTTTTTTTTTTGGAAAAAATAGAGCTATTTCAAATTGTTGATGAGAAATTCGAATATTTTCAGAATTTGTAGTACATACAATTATGTTTTTGGAAGAAAATTGTATACTATATATAATAAATAAATAAATATTAGAAAGATTTTCGTTAACGTTTAACTTCCAAAAAAAAAAAAAAAATCGAATATTTCCAATTGAAATTGCTCGCTATTAAAAATTTCCGCCAATTTAAACTGAACTTCGAACTTCAACAACTTATTTACAAGATGTAGAACACATTACGATTTACTACAAAATATAGATCCTAAATTCATTTTGAGCTCAGAAAATCGTCGGTTCCTTGGCCAGAAAATCAGCCGGACTCTCGTCGGGATCTCCGCCTCTCGCCTCTCCGTCTTCCTCAGCGGAGATTTCATCTTCAAAATCGAATTAGGGCAAATAAATTCAGGATTGAGCACGAGAACCCAGAGAAAGCATAGAAGACAACGATTGAGCCAATCCGTTAACAATCGCCGCCTTCACTTGCCCCCTCCTCGGAATCGGACGGCCGCGGTTCGTCCTCCGCCGCGAATTCCCGCCGTTCACGTTCCACCTCATCGTCTCTCTGCGAACTCCTTCCATCTCTCTCTAAATTGAACCGATTTAATTGCTCTGTAATCTGAGTGAGTGAGTTGTTCAGTGATGAATTTGGTTACTTCTTCTCCAGCAATTAGGCCGGGGTATATATAGACTACATAATACCGGAATTACCCCTCAATTTGAGAACTAATTACCGCCGCCCACAGTGAGAACGCAGCGTGGAGGAGAGGGCAATAAAAAAATTAAAAAAAGAATTTCCGGTGTTGCATTTGAGTGGAACAAGAAAAAGCAGAGTGCAGTAGTGATATTGTTTTTTTAACTTAAGAATCACGTGGATTTAATAGCAACTGCATTTTTTTTTTAATTAATAATAAAAGGGCAGTACTGTGTTTCTACCCTTTTAAAATA